>JAMXBD010001368.1:0-389369 GCA_024138025.1 Combretum micranthum | reverse complement strand
CCCCTATCATGAATTCCTTCTTCTATTTTACATCTTTAACATACTTTTTACACATCCTATATCAAATTCAATACAATACAAACAACATATAACACATAAAAACAACTTTTAACACTTCAAATCTCATTCCACTTCTTCAAACTTCATCAACTACTTCCTCAAACCTAACTTCATATATATGCAAAAGCTACTTAGTTTTCATCCTCCTTGCTCAAATCCTCCTCATACACACATTTCATCACAAACACAACTTCATCCTAGTTCTAATTCATCATAAATATAATAAACAAGAATCAAACATAGAAAAAGAAAACTAACTTGATTTTAAGAAAAACCCAAGCATTACACTTAATCACTACCACTTCTTTTTGGTTGAAGTAACTCTCTCATGCTTGATCTACTCTTCCCATCTTATTTTCATCTTTAATCTCTCTTTTATTCTTCTCTTACACTTGAGATGATGGAACGAAATGGAGAAAAGAAAGAAAATGAAGAGAGGAAGAAGAGAAGGAAAGATAGAACTGGTGAAAGCAAAAGAGAAAGAAAAGAAAGAGTAGCCCCCAAAGTCAAAGGAAATAAAATATATAAGGATAAGGATTAAAAGATTTTTAAGGGTAAAGGATTAGTATTTAACTTGTCAAATGATTTTCTTAAGCATAAAAAATAATTGGGACATGATTTTAGAATTTATAGCATAGAAATTATTAGTTAGAAATGAAAATCTAGTTTTGGAATTTAACTTTGTAAAAACTTGATGTTTAGTTTGAGTTTAGAATTAAAACTGATATTTTTCAACAAGCAAATAAATTCAAAATTTTTTGGGATTTGGGAAATGAGATTTACAATAAAGCTCAAAGGCTTGAAACTTTGCAAAACACTTAAATCACTTATTTAGATATTTAGAGAAATAAAATTAGGTAAAAGAAGTATAAATACATAGTTGAAAAAGATTGCATGATTTAGTTCATTGAAAAATGTCATTGTCACCTTATATAGTTTAAAAGAATATTTAAAGTCCTAATTTTCAATTTAAATCTACTTACTAATTTATATCAATTTATCTGATCATATTATATAATTTACCATAATTAATGTAAGGTTATCTAAACAAAATTAGTTATTTAGTTTGGATTTAGAAATTTAGAACATAAAACAAATACTTTTAAACAAGAAATCGATTTCCAAAATTTATAGATATTTAGAAAATAGGTTTTTGTTTCAAATAACTAAATAGTCTTTCATAAAATTTTTGATGCTTGAACTTTAGAAATTGGGTTTAATATAAAATTGAAAGAAAAGGAGTTCAAGTTGAAAATTTATTAAGATGATGAGGAAACCTGGTTTGTTGAAAAATATAATTAAAGAATATAAACCAATTGAAAGGAGTGGGATTTCAAATTGAAGAATTTGTTTCATGAAATAGGTAATGGAAACGATTGGATAAAAGAAAAAAATATTTGTAATCTCAAGTTCAAGAAATTTATTTATTAATTGTTTATGTTTATCTACCTAATTATATTCTATTGTTTAAATTGCCTAATTTAATGGAAGTTATCAAAATTAAAATTTCTAAATTAAAATCAAATTCAATAAAATGAATATTAAACTATTCGCATTTTACACTAAGTAATCAAAACGAATTAATTCTAACTAAGCCAAAAATTTGGGGTATTACAATATTTGCTTCCTTGTATTACATGTTCTATGTTATATTTTTACATATGTATGTTATTGACAATAATAAGTGTGAGATCCATTCGATATATGTCTATTAATATTTGATATATACTATGTTACGCATATTTGGTGATCCCAATAGATACATATAATTTATCCTAATAATAATTTAAATGGTGTCTGAGGAAAAAAAAAGGGAGTTTCCTTTTCCTGTTCTCTCTTATATTGATATATTAATAAATGAAGTGTCTTTTTAAATACATATTTATTACTTAGTTACTTTCTAAATTATCAATGTAGGGGTTTCTTAAAATTAGTTTCATTGTTAGGTGTTTTCAATAATTTGGAATAAAATTAAATCTCTTCATGACCTTTTCAAAAGCAAAAAAATCAAATCTGATATACAACTTAAACTTGGTGGTTTCACATAAAATCAATTAACACACTAAAGTTTTACAAAAATAAAAACAAACTACAAGGACCTGATTTCAGCTTGTAGATACGTAGGCACCTAACAATGGTCACAACAATAAAAACTCTTAAGTATTTTTCAAAACAAAAACAAAAATATGTTTATATATAAACTCTTTTACAAAAAGACTAAAAATTTAAAAATTCAATGAGTTTTAGCCCATATATTCGAGAAATTTAAAGCCTAGATAACTGTCTAGCTTTTAAAATAGCAACTACCAAACTCAACAATATTTGGTTTTTCACGCGGACCAATGGTTGAACTTGAAATCAAACTACCCATTTAGTTTCTGGTTCACACTTTTTTTTCCCCCACTTTAGTTGGTGGCGACTCCAAATCAAACTAGTTTTTGAAAACCGAGCTTTTCATAAAACCTTATTGGTTTCTGGTCAGGTGTTCCATGTCAAACAGGTCAGGTTTGATATGGATCAGGACTTAAGCTCGACAACCCTAAAAACATGTTTATAATTAGTCTTAACCCTAGTTTAACTTCTTGCCATTCTAAATATATTGCTAAGTTTTTTCTTTAACTTGATAATAGATTAGAAGTGAGTAGATAGATGCAATCCCAAGGAATACGGCCTAATTTTTTCTATGCTACTTCAGTAGTGTGCTTGTCTATATTGGTGATTGCAACAAAAATTTAACAAGACTTATTATTATACAAATTATAAATTTTTGAAAGATTTTAACTTCATATTTTGTCCTTAATATTTTTAAAAACATTGACCAAGCAAGCACAGATTACAAGTCTTATTTAACCGCACTTCTATGCTAATCCTCACTCAAATAACAAAGAAATAGTTGTAAGAATGGGAAAATATAAGTTCTCTTAATTTAAGCTTGGAATCTAAAAGGAATGTATATAAAAAGATGAAACACTTTTTGCAAAGGGCGATTGAAAACTTCCGTTGCTATAATTGTTGTTGTTATTTTTTGAATCTTTGAACTCTGGAAAATATATACACGCTTCTTGAACAACTCTCTTGAAGATATCTCTAGGAATGCAACCGAGATGGGTATACTAAAACCTGATACCCAATAGGATTTCAAAACCTGTCCCAAACCTATAGTGTTTTTGTCCATGAACCCAAAACCCGCTAGACAAACCCTATAGGGTACCCGAACCCAAACCCAAACCCAAAACCTGATATAAAATTAGAATCAACATAATAAAATATTAAAAAACATCATTATAATTTTTTTTCATCTTTTTCTATTCTGATCCGTTCCCACTTTATAGGCCAAGAAAAAAACTCTTATCATTACTCATGCAATCCTCTTTATAAAATCCCAATCATTTTCATGAGAAGAAAATCATTAATGAAACAGTACGGCAACGGGAGTGAGAGGCTTCAATTTGACGAGAGTAAGCCAAGACCAAGACTGAAAAGTGGAGACCATAGAGTATTAGTCTATTGTCCTAGGGTTTTTTACTTTTTTTCTAAATGATTTAATAAAAACGAAAAAAATAACTTTACAATTAATGGAGCACAACTAATTAATTTTAGAGACTGAGGCTAAACATAATATATATTTATATATTTAAACGGGTTCAGGTTTTCCAATGGGTTTTATACTTGTCCCAAAACCTATCCTAAAACCTTATAGGGTTTTATTATTGATCTCAAAACCCATCCTAAACCCTATAGGGTATTTATCGTGTTGGGAAGGTCGGGTACCCTATAAAACCTACCCGCTTACATCCTTAGATATCTCTAAATAATTAGAAAATCTCAATAAATCTTCCAACGTTTCCTTGGTTGAGTGGATAAGATTGATATTCCTATCTTTGTGCAATTTGGAAGATTTAAAAGTATAAAGGTTTGATCATGTCTTGCTCCGCCTGCTGACTTTTGATATTTCCAAAGAATTTGTCTCAATATTTTATCTTCATTTGATCCTTCAATTGACTTGCTCTAGAATTTGAATTTGGAAAACTCCTTAAATTTCAAATAAGCTTTAATTGATACTAAGATAACTAGATAGATTATATCTTTATCCTTATCTTCATTCATTGATATTGACAAAGTATATCTGAAAAAAAATCTTCATTAAACTTGAGACAACAACTCTGTTGCATCTTGTAAATATATTCACAAAATTTCGAAATAAGAGTTGTGCTACAACTTGAAAAACTTTCTTAAGGACTTGTAAAACACATTCTAAGAAAATTCTCATGGATTATGGATTATTATCCTACTTGTGTATAGGGGTGCAAACGAGTTGGCCGAGCCAAGCTTTTAACAGCTTATGTTCGACTTGTTTTAAAAAGTTAATGGGCTCAAGCCAAGCTAGGCTTTTATTGAGCTTGAAATATAAAGGCTCGAGCTTGAGTTCGTTAAGGATTCTTGAGCTTAAGCTCGGGTTTGTTTAACCAAGCTTGAGAATCCACATCAAATGCCGTCGACAAACCTGCTGCCGGAATCACGACACCAACACTCCAACTAAACCAAGTATACTCATCAAACCAACAACCCACTACACCATCTCTAACTACGATCACCCACTAGCCCCATCTCTAGTCAACAAGACAACGACCACTATCAAATGCAAAAGTTGGACACAACACATACTGAAAACCATCCAAATACCATTGACTCTCATCATATACACAAACTAAAACCAAAACACTACAAGCTCATCACCTTTGGCAGCTGTGATGCCACACCCAAACACCCATAACATCAATCACCACTCCCATAAATCAAACCTAGACTATCGCATGCATCCATATTGAATGCGAAAACCCAAACATGAAAACACTAGAAACAACCACAACCACAAAGACCCCTCAAGATGAACATCCAACAAGCTTAAAAGCTAGAAAGATTCAAACTTTTTTTTTTTTTTTTTTTGTAACCCACCACTACTCCTTCTTAACCAAATCTAGAATCATCTCCACATTCAAACACCAAACCTACTTAAAAAACCACCTTCTCACACACCTTTAGCATTTTCAATAAAAACCATCGAAATTGACCCATTTGATGCAAAATTAACCCATAACCACCACCAATCTAATGGGGGCTTGTTTGTTTAATATGATCATGATTGTAATGGGTCGGTGGATGTGGAGGAGTTCAAGGTTGAGACAAAGATAGTGTATAGACCCGACATGCTCAATTCTTAAATTAAGCACACCAAGTCCCCAACCACGTATAACTCTTACGAATTATACGTAAGGTTGTCTTAAAAGAAGGTGTTTATGTTGAACATTGCTAAACCAATTTTAGAATTTATGAAATCGTTTAGTTAGATTTCTAAATAACTGGATTCGGCAGCGGAAAATCAAATTTTATAAAACAATTTATAAACTTGCACTCCCTACAGAGCAAACCAGTTTTCTAAAAAACTAACTTTATAAAAACACTTTATGATCTACTCTTAGGGGTAGATAATCATTTACAATCAATTGGGCATTAACAAGCCCTTAAAAGAAAATACAATTTATAAATATACCAGTCTTCTTACAAAAACAAAACAAAACAAAAGAAGAAACAAAATACAAGTAATATCTCGATCTATCACACTTCACATCTTCTCTCATATCTTCAGAATCGCCCAAACCCGGGACAAACATCATCACATCAATCATTCACCACCATCACCATCCTTATTAACATCAACTTCCAAACAATAATAAGAACAACAAAAAACTCAATTCATGAGATAACATCTTTATCAACAACAAAACCTATAAAAAGAATAACAACAACAAGGAGAGCGAAGCCCAGTATAGTAAAACAATCAAACACGGAGTAGCACGCGAGCTTACCTAAATTGCAATGCATCAATCCACAAGTTATTATCTTTTCATTAAAATAAACAAATCAGGCAATGGAGCACACACTGGAACAAGCCAATGGAATTGTGGGTCCTGAGTAACAGTAGTGCTCAGGGGTTGATATAGATAGACCGGATATCTATATCTCCTATATCTAACGATAAAGAATATTAATAGCATCATCTAGGGTTCACACTTTATATACTCTACTTATCTGGTCTATAACATCAATTAGTTCAAACGGTCCCATACCCGTGAACTAAAACATATTATTTCCTTCCAAGCTTAAGTAAAGAATATACCGATACAGTTAACCCTATTAGCTACCCACTTAGCAATAAAGAAACCACCATTGCATCATGGTGAACGTTGCATCATGGATTTGAGTCATTGCATCATGACAAAGGATTAGGCTAAGTGCCTAAATTACCATGCCATTGCATTATGACAAGGTTGTTGCTCGGTTCGGATTCAACGACGTAAAGCACAACCAACACTCATCAATTATTAAGCCGAGTTTAAGTTCTTAATCCATTTAGATGCCTATCCTAACATCCAACATGCAAGTTACTACGTACCTTATACAAAATCCAAACAGAGTCTCAAAAGGTAGAGTAGAAGCTATCTCAGATAAGATATATCTCATATCTACCACTGGTCCAAGAAACAACTCTTATAAGAACCTAAACCAATATTCACTTCAACAAACTCATACAAGAACTTATATCAATTATTCACTAATCTCTAACTCATTTATTAAATCCTATTTGATCAGACACTAATGTGGAACCCCAATATGGC
This sequence comes from Combretum micranthum, assembly GCA_024138025.1. Classification (NCBI taxonomy): domain Eukaryota; kingdom Viridiplantae; phylum Streptophyta; class Magnoliopsida; order Myrtales; family Combretaceae; genus Combretum; species Combretum micranthum. Next base: position 382,632 of record JAMXBD010001368.1, on the reverse strand, counting down.
TGCGAATATCGCTCCTCCAAAATATGGACAGTTCTCCTTTGTCTGTCAAAGTGTTTCTTTTCACTTTGTTTATGATCTTTTATCAACAAAAGCTTAATCAAGGCATTCATTCACAAAAATAACTATTTCTTAAGCAAACACACCTTTGAAACAACATATTCCCCATATTAATCAAAGATCATCCTAATTCATTCATCTAAGCTAATTATTAGCTATTAACCCATTTCAGCTTAACCTTAGCCAAATTATTTAGAGTTAGTCATTTAATCTAAAACTAGTTCAAGTTGATTAACTTAAGTAATCTAATTCCTTTTAGCTAATTCAAGCTTATTTAGCCAAGTTGAACTTAGATTCATTACTAATTTATTATACATGTAGGATCTATGTCAACTTGAACTCACCTTAACTGAAACTTAGCTAAATTAATTAACCTTAATCATTTAGTTCAAAACTAAGTTAAAGATAGTCAAACTAACTCAATCTAATTAATTCATTTTAACTCATTCAAGTCTATTTAATCAAGCTGAACTTAAGTTTGTTAACTAAGTTCATTTAAGTTCAATAGCTAATCATAAAACAAATAATAAACAAGGTAAAACAATTGGAGAAAAACACCACTTAAAACATACTAAATCTTAAACTTAGCATGAAGGAAGTTCAAATAAAATTCACATAGATACATAACTCATCATTTATGTACTTACCAAGATCATTTAGTTTCACTAAGTGGTCACAAGATCATAAAATATGCAATGAAAATCATATATACAACATAACTACTTTTAGTTTAACACTCATGGAAATTCAATTATTTATTGAATCAACAAATATTCTTAAATCATGCTTCATCACATCCTTCAATCATCAATACACATCAAATATCATTAATATATTTCATTTTAGGTCAAAAGGATCCATTTGTCAAAGTAAACACATAAAAAACAATCTATAACAAGTTTTTAGCTTAGCTTGAAAAATGTATTAGTTGAAAGAAAATTTAATGACTGATAATTTTATAATTTTCAAAAACTCAAAACATGAAAGTTGTAGATCTCTTTCTTATCTTTCCAACACAACTTGAATCATCTCAATCGGAGATCGGATGAAAAAGTTATGGCTAAAATACGAAGAGGCTACAAAATTGGGAAATTCACAAAACCAACACTGGTGTTCAAAGCCGGCGGCGTAAAGTTCAAATTTGCCAGCGTTAGAGGTCAAGCAATTTGCTCACCGTTTGACTACACCAAATTTTGCACGTATGCCGGCAGCGTAGAATTAAACACCGGCAACGTTGAATGCCGGCATACATGCAATAGCTGCTGTCAAATTTTCCCCTGTTTTCATTTTGAAAAACATTTGTTCAAAATGTTTCAAACTCCTCCAAATTCATTTCAAGCTTCTTAAAACTTGTTATTTGATCTCAATATAATCTAATCAACACAAACTCCCACTTCAATCCATCAAACATCACTATAATAATCATAAACAACTTCAAACCCCAATTTCACTATTCATCTTCTTCCTCAATAAACCAACTCCATCGACCATAAACTTTACAAATACAAACTTAAACAACACTTCTCAACTCATTTCAACATCAATTCATCAATTAAATAAATAAACAACAAAGATAACAAGAAATAACAACTTATCTTTTTAGAATATTTGCACACTTGATCTTTCTTTACACTTCTAACTTGTTTTCCTTCATCTAACTTCTCTCCTAGCTTTGATTATTCTTTTAGATAGCTTTGATCTTGAGATTTGTGGAAGAAATTGGAAGAAAAGAAGAGAAAAGAAGAAGAAAGGAAGAGAGAAAAGGAAAGTATCGGTTGTGAAAGGAAGAATAAGGAAAGAAAAGTGAAAGGAAGAGAGAGAGAGAGCAGGTGAGGAAAAATAAATCAAAAGGGAAGTTTAAGGCTTAAAATTAGGATATTTTAAAATAAGGGTATTGAATTTAGAACTTTCAAATCAATATCTATAGTTCCAGAAGTATTTAAAAGTTTGTTTCAGAACCAATATGTTAGAAATTAAGAACTTGAAATAAGAACTTAATTTGAGAATTTATTTTAGATAAAAGATATTTAATTTGAGTTCGGGTTTAGGAACTGATATTTTAAGATAAGCAAATGAACTCAAATTTTACTGAGATTTATGAATTTGTGTTTAGGCTAAGAATCAAGGATTTAGGAATTCTCTAACACTTTGATGACATATTTAGGGAATTTGAAACTCAAATCTCAAACTAACTTAATTATTAGCTAATTAAATTATATCAACTTGTCTATTTAAATCCTATAATTCATTTTAGTCATTTAAATCTATCTAAAACCAACTTCTATTTTAGGTGAAGAGTTGAGGTATTTCAGATAGTCATATGTTATCATAAATGAAATGGATGTTAATGAGTTCCATAAAGTTTCTTGGGTTTTTTTTTTATTATTATTAACACAAAAAGTAAAAAGTGGGAGACAATTACTTTACCTGAAAAAAAAAAAAAAGCGAGAGACAATTTGTTTGCATTTATTCCATTAGTTGTATTTTAATTGGTGGGTTCAATGAAAAGAGGGTTGCTACCATGGATTGTGTTTCTTTTGTGAGAGAATCATGTCTATGTTTATTGGGAAAAAATCATGTATGTATTTATAATATTATATTAATAATTTATTATATATTAAACAAGCCTTTAACGAGTCTGTTAGCAAGCTTGTTAAACGAGCTTACTTATGAGTTAGCTCATGAGCTTAAAGATAAGCCTAGACTCAACTCATTTAACTAAATAATCCTAAGTTTGAGCTCGAGCTTAGCTCATTTAGCTAAATGAACCGAGCCAAGCTAAGCTTAGAACGAGCTGAGCTTAAATTGATCACGAGTAGCCTGACTCGTTTGTAGCTTAACTTATGTAGAATGAATTAACTATACTACCTAAATACACTTACTTAGTGGAGTTGAGTCTTTAAGTAATTTCAATTTATACTTTGATGATCGAGATATTTCGTAAGATCACTTATCTTGTATAAAGAAGTAAAGTCTATCCAACTATATGTTCAAGTGTCTATTAAAACATCTATTAGATTGTCTTTTTATCTATGTAATCTCCTTGATTTTACATAACCTGATTATAATAAATATTATAAATAAAATGTAGAATCATAAAAGAACTATAATAAAAATATCAAAAATCACTCCAAATTTTTCGCAATTTATATTTTTAAGTATGAACAAATTAGAATAAAGAATCTTTATCACTAAGGCTTTAAAAGTTCATAATATTTGAAATAAAGAATAAAGAAAACTATTTAATATTTAAGAACTTAAGTTTTAATATTCGAAATATATCAATACCTTTAAGTTAAATAAATCTGAGTCTATAGAAACTAAAATTCTGATCTAATCTAGTAACTTATAATTAGTAAAAAGAGCCAAGCAACAAATATAATATAAATATTAAATTTCTAATCTAATAAAAAGTCTAGAATAAATTTATAAATAGAAATGAATTTATATGTAATTTCAAACCTTAAAAATTTATAATAAAGTCGAATTAAGAGCAATATAATACTTAATTTATCAAAATACCACCTAATAAAAATTTTAAAACAAATAAAATATAATTTACAATAGCAGGTATAAAAATTGAAAAGTAGAAGTATTAAACTAAAGATTCTATATATACTATCGTATTCAAAATATTTAATATCGTTAATATGTAAATTTTTATCCAAAAATATTATCAAATCAATATTTATCATACGTATCATTTAGATTCACAAAATTGACTTTTTACACAAGTTCATATTTTTGCCCACTCTTTACATATTTATTGGTTATAAATTTATCATCTTCTTTTTGTTTTTGTATTTTCATTCATCCTAACTCACTTGCATTTTTTTTTTTTTCGTTTTATGTTTCTCCTCTGTTTTCATTTTGAACTCCACAGGACGTGATAAATTCCAACAAAAAGTGAAAAAATGAATACATATACATATATCTTTAATAGAAAGTCTATGTATACCATAGTGTTCAAAATATTTAATAACGAGAATATAGGAATTTTCATCTTAAAATATTATCGAATCAATACTTATCATACGTATCACTTAGACCAACAAAATTAATTTTTTTCACAAGTTCATATTTTTTCCCACTCTTTACATAATTATTGGTTATAAATTTATCATTTCCTCCTTGTTTTTGTATTTTCATTCATCCTATCTGCCTTATATTTTTTTATTATTTCCTTTCCACGTTCTCCTTTTCTTCTTAAATTTTTTTAGCTTTCCTGTACGCAATCAACGAAGGCAAAACTCTTAAAATAATTTACATATTTGTATCCATTGAGCTTAATAAACTACCTTAAAATCTAGATAATTATTAACTAAAGATTATTATAATAATTTTCTCCAAATGTGTCACAAAACTTATACACATACGATAAAAGTTGAGGAACAAATACGATGCAAATTCTTTGAATATACAGTGGAAAACTTCTTGAAGAAGTTGTAGCCGTAATTCACTTGCAAATTGTCCAAACTTTCACATTTTGAGTCAACAATTCAACACTTTAAACCAATCAAAGGAGGACAGCTCAGCAAGCTCAGTAAATGTAGCTTAACATGCAAATTTGAGAAGCCAAATTAGTAGGAGAAGATTTCCGAAACCGCCTCTCCTCCCTCTTCTTCTATATATATGTATGTATAATAAAGAACAAGCAAACTAAGTTCATTATTTACCAAAGTTTCCAGATCAAATGAGCTCCCAAATAACAACCAAACCAACCTAAAAACCAAATCTAGCTCGGCCTAAACACCTCAGCTTGGATCAAGAAACATACCTCCATTAAAACACTTGAGCAAGGTTTCCAAGGTAAGTCAATTTAGTTTAAGTTAGTTTCTTGTTAAAGTAATGATCCAAAAAGAATTCTGACATTCCCAAGATTCAAACCAACACAAAAGAAAGCTCCAAAAACGCCTGAAATTGGATTGAACAAGGTAAGATCCGAAAATCTTTAGTTACACCATTTTGATCCAAAAATCATAGATTAAGGATGAGTTTTGATGATTTATGTTGTTATATGTGCAGAAATAACTTGTATAAACATATAGGATTGCTTTATAGTGAAATGAGACATGAAAATTGGTCAAAATAAGACATGAACCAAGCTTGAAGATGATGAACAGTTACCGCTGGTACTATTCATGTGAATAGTAACACGAATTTTGCAGAAAATAAAAAAATCATAAATAAAATATTTTTCTGGTTGCTTGAATAATTACTAATAATATCTATATTTATTAATTTTGAAGTGAAAAATTATTAAAAATAATTTTTCAAAATTATTTTTATTATAAATAGTTATTTAAGTATATGTGTATGTAAAATACTTTAGCATTATAAATGATGTAGAAAAATATAATTTTATTAATTATGATTAGATAAAATAATATATTGTGTATTTATTAAATATGGGTTGTTATTATTTTTAATTAATTTTTAATATTAGTTTTATTAGTATAAGCTAATTAAGATATAGATTGTATTTATATGTATTAGTAATGCAAAAAGTGTTAAAAACTAATACTATCATTTATTATGAATTTTATTATAAGATTAGTAATATTTAAATATAATAAATAAATAAATAAATAAATAAATAAATAAAACAAACAAAATTGATGTAGTTATTTATGTAATATTGATTATATTAAAATTAGTATACAAATTGTTCTATTAAATTATTTAAGGCATATGGTATTTTTACATTATAGTTATTACACATATCATTAGTATTAATATAAAAAGTGTTTTATTGTCAAAACTATGGTTTGAAGATAGTATATTATATTCAATATTGATATTATTAGTAATTCTATCATTAAAATTATTTTTTATATACTATTATTGTTATCTTTAAGATTACTACTATTTTAATACAGCTATTATAAAAAAATATTGGTATTACTAGCGAATTACCTTATAATTAACATTATTAATATTACTAACATTATTATCATTATTGTTTATATTATTGTACTTTATAAATGAAAATAAAGTATAATAATTGCAAAATACTTATAATCATGCATAAGAATGGAAATTTAAATAAGATAAATTTTTGAATAATGTAATACCTTTATATAGTAAGAAAATTATATGAAGTATATAAAAAGAAACACGACGTCACTAAATAATAGTAAATAAATACAAGTACTATAATGGGTCGGTAAGGAACAATATAAAAACAACAACAATAATAATAACTATAAAAATATAAGCCTACTAAATATCAATTTTTCGAATGCTCGATAGAAATAAAATATTTTAAGATCAAGATAGGCAAAATGAAAATAAATATTAAATAATAATTAATTATCATAGGATCATTAAACGACCAATACAGGTAATGGAAATTAAATTAAATATCAAGACATGACACCTAGATAATTATAGAAGTTTAGTTACACTATTTACATCATGTTAATAAATATTTGTCATAATAAGTGACAATGAATTGTAATTAATATAAATAAAACTAATATATCTTAAATGAATTATTTTACTAAGTAAAATCATATTGACTCGATTAAACTAATTAAAATAGATTTAGTAATTGAATTAGGCGATTAGTTTCAATTAACTCAACTTAGATTAATATACTAAGTAAAACCATAAAAAAAAATAAAAAGTACGTAATTTCTAAAATATGCTTAATTTATAATTAGTGTAAGTAATAATATAAATTATACCATAACTAATCTGGTGAATATGTTATTTCAAATATCTTATTTTCGAAACTAATAAAAGAATAGATTAGTGAAATGATAAATATTTGTTATTTCAATTTCATAGGAAAAATAGATCAATTCTCAAACTTCCAGTAGTATATTCAGATAGTTTAGCGAGGACCACAAATGAGTAACTTTGACTTTATTATACTATTTGTGCTTGTAATATAGTCGTATTTATAATAATATATTAAACTAATATGCATGTGGGGTTGGGTATACTGCATGATGTTTGGTATATGCTTCATTACCAAAATTATCCTATTATAAGTGATAAGTTTATTGTATGATAATTACTGTGTGAAGCATGTTGATATTGTCTATGAATTGTATGATCATCTTGAACCCAACTAAAAACTTTTGACACCATAAAAGAAAATGATCATGCATTACACGATTTGCATAAACTACATTTAAGCAAGTGGCAGCCTACTACATGTTAGTATTTTGACCCTCTGATAATGCTTGGTTGACTTAGGCTAAAAGCTATTAGATCAACACAAGGTTACCTTTGAGCTGTCGGTACTATAGGAACTAAATGGTCAATGAAAGATGCTCCTTATGGTATCGCTTTAAAAGAACTAATACTTAGTGGAGTTTCTAAGGTAGAAAATAGGAAATGAGAGATTTAAGATATGGTTAATTTAAAGAGATAATTAAAGTAAGTGTTGTTGTATTCCTGTATGCTTAGTCTCTCCTGAGCAGGTAAGCTATAGCACTGTGATCCTTCAACCCCGATAAGAGGGCGTAAATCTCCATCCTGCTTTGGATTCTAGATCATCCAAGCTTGTAATGTGCATATGATTGATTATTACATTGCATATGATTGGTAATTATACTTGTTCGTTATTGTTCAATGTGTGGTTTGGTCAAGTTATCTCACTGAGCTCGTGGTTCGCTCACCTTCCAACAGTTTTTTTTTTTTTTTAATGCAGGATCAATAATAGCTGGGATTGGATATGAATGTGTGAAGAGAGCTTTTCCAACAAACTCTATTGGAGACAGAAATATAGGATATTGTAAACTTAGAATGTAAATTAGATAATTTTTATAATAAATTTGAAAATTTGTAAGTCGTAAGTGTGAAACCCATTTTCACTATATGATAAGGGACACCGATTCTCTGCGATCTTGGTAGAAAGTGGACAATCGGATATCATAGTTGAAATCCAATAATATAATATATCATTTATATGAAAGATATTGATAAATAAATAGTTTTGTACACTATGACTTACAAGACGGCTCTCATATTACGGTGCACATGTGATATGATAGCTTTAGATTAATCCTACTAGACCCCCTTTTGAGGCATGACAATCTGTCTGCTTATGCGTTTGTCTTATTGATAGAAAACTTTGTTCTAAACACTTAAAATAGATTCATTAGTTATTTTTTAATATTTTTTTTTATCATCAAAACTCATTTAAGAGAATTCAACATAACTGATTGAGCCTTTAACTACCATAAGGAAAGGAATCTGACACATTTTTTTGAAGGGGAATGCGCATGCCCTTATATGAGTTTCAGAATGATCAAAGAGCATTTATTTAAACTAGGTAGAAGCACTAGAGCAATTTTTTTTAATAAATGAAGCAAAGTTTCCTATCTTAAGGATTTACTTTATAAATAAAGGAACAAAGAAATACTATATAAGTAAGGTCCAACCGATTAGGAGCTAGTTTCACTCTCTCTACTCTTTTACTTTCAGTTACTATCATGTACCATTGATATCTACTAACTTAAACTTTAAAATAGTTGCGTTCAGCATGTTCTTACATGTCCTCTAATTGATTTTGTTTTGCAGGCCTAGGAATTAGCAATCTTATAGATCAATCCGACTCAGAATGAAGAAAACTGTGGTTCTTAAAGATGCAACTGGAGCGGGTTTAGGATTTGTAATGCAAAACCCGAACCCGACCCATTAGATATAAGATGTCTCAGAACCTGACTCTATCGATAATGACGAACTCGATTCCAACTTGACTCGGCTCAATGATACAAGTGTTGCTTTTTTTTTTTATGTTTACATTGAAAATAAATGTATCTACTTTTTTCTTTCGATAATTTTCCTTATAATTGCATGATTTTAATTTTATTGATTACATTTACCAGCTAACACCGTTTTCAAAATAATTATAACAAGCTAAAGATATAAGAATTCATCCAAATTGCAAGTTTCTATACCTGGGTATGAAATAATTGAAATTAAAAAAATATTTATAACATTCTGACACTTTTTTAATCATCGAACTTTAAAGCACACAAAAACTAAGTGTATGGATTTTAAAGATAAGTTTCAATGGTAGATGTAATATTCAAATACTCAACAACTTTATCCCATCAATTTAAAAAATAATTAAAGTCAATCGATGGATGAGCATGACAACACAGGTGAACTTTTTTTTAAATTTTATGAAGTATTGTATTTGTGTTATATGAATTTGTGTATAAAATGTGGCTAGGGTTGAGGAAGGATCGAGTGTGTATATGTGTATTACTGCTAATGTTTTGAATATTTTTTAAATTTTCTCGGGTTGGTTCGGGTTTTTATCGGGTTTATATACTTGACTTAAAACCCGACCTAAAACCTTATAGGATTTTTAGCGAGTTAAATATCCTATAGCTAGGGGTGGGCAAAAAAACCGACAAAACCGAACCAATCCCTTACCGAACCAATCCCTGACCAAACCAATCTAAACCGAAAATATGATTTTTTTTCATGGTTTAGTTTGAAAATTTTCAAATCCGAACAAATCCGTAAATTTATGGTTCGGTTTGGAAGGTAAACCAAACCAATCCGTAAAAACGAACCAAACCGTTTTAGAAAAATATAATAATATTTTACTATATGTTTATATGATTTCATTTGATATTTATTATTTGGTGAATACTAATTAAAATCAACTTGTCCTTTTAAAATTTTTTTAAGCTCATGATATGTAATTTTTTGTTGATGATGAACTATTGTTTTTTTTAATAGCTTTTAACTTTGTAACGTATGAAATTTATTTATTCAATTATAAACTTTCATTATGTATTAATTGTTTTATATATTTTGTCAGCTGGTCATTTTATTTATTAATGAATTTTGTTGATAGATGATTTTTTATTTTAGCTAAATTATTGGTAGATAATTGACATAATGATTATATTAAAAATTATAAATTACGACTTACTATGTATTGGTTAGTGAATGTATTTTATTGATGGATAATTGATTTTATAGAGAACTATAGATTAAAAGTATGATGAATTTATAAAGTATTTTATTATGGTTTATAATATCAATTTTGTAAAATGATATAAATATTTAAGAATCTACACAAATGTAAAAAAACTAGAACAAGAAAACTTTTTAATTAGAATTTTGATTTAAATCGTAATCCAAACCGAACCAAACCGTTATTTAATGGTTTGGTTTGGGATGGAAAAAAAACAAAATAGTAAATTATGGTTTGAATTGGTTTTAGAAAAAATCGAACCAAACCGATCCATACTCATCCCTACCTATAACGACCTATCCGATTACATTCCTAATGGTTCTTGAAGACTTAAAATATGCTGGTCCGAAATCTACATGGAATAATATCTAAATAAGCCATTGGTAACTCGTAGGTTTTTCAAAGCTGAACCAAGACTAGTCAAAAACCCTTTTATAATATGAGAGTCAAGTCAAGTCAAGCGAAAAAAAATTTATATATTTTAATAAAAAAATAAAAATGTCAATAGATCGATATAATTAAAAAAAGGAAAAAATATAAGTTCATGATTGTAGTTATATATTTTTTTGTGTAAATTTTACTAATATATATATATACACGTATATTTTTCCTTATCTCAGAATCTTATATAAAACTAATTTATAAAATAATTGTCAGATCCGACCAACATGGGATCTGATTCTAATATAATAAAATCAGCCTCAAGACCGTGTTTTATTGGAATAGAAAAACAAAAGTACAAACGGAGAAATCCAAAATGGGGGGTTTGACGAAATGAACGCACATGAGGTCAAGAGCAGCCGACAACATGAAGTGACGCGGATGAAAACGTAAGCGAAAGGCATCTACACACGCTGACACCCATCCTCTCGTCACCCAAACGACTTCACACTCACACTTTTGACACGCCTAACCCGGTATTGTTTGCTTTGCTTCACCAACACTGTTATTGTATTTAATTCTGTGTGTCCATATCTGTGTTTCTCTCTCTCTTTCTCTGTAGCTTCGAAAGCGAAATATGAAATTTCGTTGTTGACACAATTGGGTTCCGTTCATTCATTCACGTTACTTCCTCTTTTCTTCCTTATCTTTCAAGCGTTCCTTCATCTTCAACTTAAACAGTTCAATTCAATCCAAAATTCTTAGTCGTTTCTCCATGCTCTTAACTGCCTTGACCCACCATAAAAACAAATTCATTAAACTCCTCTTTATTTGGTAAAATTATTAGTTGAAAGGAAAAAAGGAATATTACTCTTGCTTTCGGTAAATAGTAGTTGTTTCTCGGTTGAATTTTTGCGTATCTGTTATACTTAGAGATTGAGTATCATTAACTAGGAAAGATTATCCCTTTTTAGCTGGTTCCCCAATGAAACGTCGTTTCACTAGGAGAAGGTAGTTTTTCTGGGATTTTTGTTTCGTAAGATTTTTATCTTTTTCCTTGATTTTTTTTTTATATAAATTTCACAATCATTGATCAGGATAATGATAGGTGTTCGTGGTAGATCTTCCTAGATTTAAGGTGAATTACCCTCTTTTTTTTTCCCCTTTTTTTTTTCTTCTCTGATGTTATTCCAAAGTTTGATGCTCGAATCAGATGCTATGTAGTTCGTGTAGTTCACTGAAACATTACCAGAGTTATATACACTGATTCTGACAGCAAAATTAGATCTTGTAATGGGTGTGTATCAATTCTATGTCTTTGGTAATTAACAGTTTTATCACTAGCTTTGACACCCATCTTGTTCATAAATAAATGGGTTGGGCTGAGGATATGGTAATTAGAGATTATTTGGTTTGTTTTTTGGGAGTTTGAAGCCGATTTTTGACTGTGGTTCAAGATAGCTTCTTGAGATCAAATACCTAGTTGTTTGATCAGAGTTATGGCTCAGTTAACGGAACCATCATCATCTTTGAGCTTTACTTCATCATCCTATTTGTCGAATAACTCAGTAACTAACAATCTATCAGGTTTTGCTGGGTCAGAGTCTGACCCGGTTCCTGAGGTCATTAGTTTAAGCAAACTCAGTGCTAATTTGGAGCTGCTTCTTAATGATACGGGTTTAGATTATGTGATGCTGTCTTGTTGAGAATAAATCTGTGGGCATTCACCGGTGTGTGCTGGCCGCTAGGAGTGAGTTTTTCCATGACCTTTTCAAGAAAGATGGGGGGTTTAGTGAGAAGGAAAAACCCAAATACTACATGAAGGATCTTTTGCCCTTTGGAGATGTTGGATATGAGGCCATCTTAATTTTCTTGAGCTATGTATATACACCGGGAAGGTGAAGCCTTTTCCAACGGAGGTTTCTACCTGTGTCGACAATTCTTGTTGTCATGATGCTTGTAGACCAGCCATTACTTTTGCTGTGGAGTTGCTATATGCATCATCCATTTTCCAAATTCGGGAGCTCGTGTCTTTGCTCCAGGTCAGTATTCCATATTTTAAAAGCTCCTTTGGGGAAAATGACAGAGTTATCATACTTGACCTCCACAGCATGCCGCAAATTATAGCTTCCACTTTTCATTCCACAAATGCTTTTAGGCCAGACATTCCTGTATGTTGAACATCACATTCTGCACTATTTGGTTTATGGAATGGGATCTCGTGTGGTTAATTATCTAACAAGATACTTCAGATATTGAATATAAACTGGATTTTGTGTCCAAAAGAACTGTGGTGCTGCACTCATGGCAGCCTTTGTAGTACTGCAGTGGAGCTAGTAGATTTTCTTAGCTTGTGAGGTGGGTTGTGGGTCCAAAATCTGAAGTTATTAGTGATCGTAAATTATTTGAAGAAGCTTGATCCAAAACATAAGTCATTGCCACGTGATTTAAGTGAAAGGATTTATTGTTTAGAAACCCCAAAGTAACAGTCAATAACAAATCAGCAGCAAAAGGTATTAAAAATAACGTTTTGCTAGTAGTATCTTGTTAACTATTGTGAAAGTCATTTTGTGTTCTACTCCAATAATGCCTTTGGGGGACATTTGTTTTCTGCTAGGCCACTGGGTTTGATCTGATTCCACAAAAATTGTTGTTTTGGACATTGTATAAGATTTAAACGTGTTATTTTTTTTCATAGGTTTTGCTGAAAGGTCACAATTAAATGATGTTGATATTTGTGTTTACACCGACTAAAATGTCAAGAAGATAATTAATCACACAAGGATTTCTTGTTTTGTGCTCACTATGCGTATGTTAAAATATTTTTTTCTTGTAATCTGCAGCGTGTTCTTCATACTTTTGTTCTGAAAGCTGCTGCAGAAGACATCATTCCAATCCTTTTGGTTGCCTCCCACTGTCAATTAAGGCAACTTGCCAAAGAGTGCGTTCATAAGGTGGCTCAGTCTGATATTGATAGTGTGTCACTTGAGAAAGAGCTCCCACAGGAAGTCAGTGATGAGATAAGATTGCTGCGCCTGGAGTATGAATTGAAGAATAAAAAGAACATTGAAGTTGCGGATCCTTCACGTGAGAAAAGCATAAGCAGAATCCACAAAGCATTAGATTGTGATGATGTTGAACTTGTGAAGCTTCTCTTGTCAGAATCAGGTATTAGCTTAGATGATGCACAAGCACTCCACTATGCTGCAGCTTACTGTGACCCCAAAGTTGTCTCTGAGCTGCTTGCTTTAGGTACGGCTGATGTTAACCTCAGAAACACTAGGGGATTTACTACACTTCATGTTGCAGCAACAAGGAAAGAGCCAAATATTTTAATGTCATTGATAGAGAGGGGGGCATGTGTATCAGAATTGACATTAGATGGAAGAACTGCTGTCGGGATTTGCAGGAGGTTGACAAGGCCTAAAGATTATCATGCAAAAACAGAGAAGGGACAGCATGCAAACAATGATAGGATTTGTATTGATGTTCTGGAGAGGGAAATGTATAGGGTTCCATCCACTGTAGTTAAATCAGTGTCAGACCCTATCGATGCTGATGATTTGCACATGAACTTGCTGTATCTGGAAAACAGAGGTATTGCTCTTCAGCTTGTTATTTGTTCTTTCCAACTTGTGTGTTCTTTTTCCAGAGGAATGAGATATAGCTATGTTTTGTCTTTTCAAGTTTCTTTGGGGAGAAAACCATTGGAGAGTTAAGATTTTTGGTTTCTCTAAGCACTTCAATCTTACAGGTTGATGATGCAGAGTCTTTCTCTCATACTGTGTTTTGTTCCTAGATGTGAAACTGAAAAGCAGTGAATATTTCTTTCTCGCAAATGGAAAGTCATACACATGGACTTAAATAAAGAAGATTATTCTGAACTTTTTGTATGAAATTACAGAGGGAATTTGTTTAGCTTTTAAAAGATCACTATATATCTCTATATAAGATTTTAGGCTGTATTGTTTTCCAATCTTATCCTTGAATACCTGTATTTGATTTTAGTTTCAACTGTATTCTTTTGATACTATATTCTCATTTGCAATAGTTGTGAAGATTTTCCAGGTCTATACTATTGCAATTGAATGACTAACTAAATGATAGGAAAGATGTAGATACTAATTTTAGTGTGCTTTTCTTCAGTCAGCTTGTACAAATGTATCTGATAGTGATACTGAGAATCCATGATTTGTTGGCACTTGTGAATTGTGATTGTTGCTTTGATCTCAATGCCATAATTGGTATGATATCATTTGGGAATATATAGTGGAAACTTCTCTGTTTCATTTTCAAAGTACTTCTCTAGATTCCAAAGAAACTAGAATATTTAGTTCCAATGCTTTCAAGTTATCACAACTAGGATCATCATCATCTCAGCACTCTCTCTCTCTCTCTCTCTCTCTTTTTCCCCTTTCCATTTCAGTCGGCTTGTATAAATTGCATATGGTATGAATATTGAGAAATCTGTGATATGTCAATGCTTTTGGCTATTTCTTCGATCTCCATGCGATCTTTTTATATTATATTATAATGGAATATATAATGAAACCTTTTCTGTTTCTTTTTAAAACTATTTACAGGTTATTGTTTTAAAATTTTAAAAGTGCAAACTTGCATAAGATTTAGAAAATAAATAAATAGACGCAGAATAATGCAGGTTCTCACTTTTTCAGCTATTAAGTGGGATTCGACTAAATTATGATTGCATGCTGTGAAGAAGCCTGCATAAGAAGTTCTTTAGCAATATACTTTTCTGTTCTGCCACTTAAAAACACTTTTTAGTGTGTGTTATTCAATGTCAAATTTTAATCAAGGTTACTCTCCATTATTGCTTTTATCATATGCAGTTGCATTTGCAAGGTTGTTCTTCCCCACGGAAGCTAGGCTAGCCATGGACATTGCACATGCTGAGAAGACGAAAGAGTTTGCTGGTCTTTCTTCATCGGGAGGCTCCAGTGGAAATTTAAGGGAGGTGGACTTAAATGAGACACCAGAAGTGCAAAAGCGAAAACTCCGTTCTAGGGTGGATGCTCTCCAAAGGACAGGTATTTTGACATTTCCTTTCCTAGCCTGTCAAAATGAACACTGGAAGAAGCACAGTTGTAGGTAGGGATGCAAACGATCCGAACTATTCGTGAGCTACTCGAGCTCGGCTCGTTTCAGGCCCGGCTCGGCTCGGTTCGTTTAGCTAAACGAGCCAAGCTCGAGCTCCATCTCAGACTCGTTTACCTAAACGAGCCGAGCTCTAGCTTGGAAAAGCTTAATGGGCTTGGGCCCGAACTTATATATTCTAGGCTCGTTAAAAGCTTGGCTCGGCTCGAGCCCGTTAAAAAATAAATGAGCCGAGCCCGAGCCCGAGCTTGCAAAAGCCCTTCTCGGTCCGGCTTGTTTGCATCCTAGTTGCAGGTAGATGAAAGAAAGTGCAGGGGGGGTGTCTGTTTTCAAATTTATTCCCATCTTAGCTTTAACATATACCTATGAACTCTTCATTCAGCTGGTGAAAACAGACGACACCCTGTGGTGGATGGACATAAAATAGTGTTTGATTCAATGAATTGACAATTCTAACAGTTAATGTCACTGCATGTATATCTATTGATGCTAATGTGAAGGCAATTTTGCTTCTCCCTCATACCTATTAACACACATCCACAAAACTCGTACACACCCACGGGCATGCATACACGTAGTGTGCCCATCAAAGTGACGTATGTACTTTCTGTGCATTGTGCTTTTCCCTCCCACCCGCCCTTCTCTTTCTTCTACAGTGTAAGTTAATTTTTTGGATATTTGATCTTGGCAGTGGATAAAGGCAGGCGCTATTTTCCTCATTGCTCAGAAGTGCTTGATAAGTTTATGGATGATGATCTACCTGATTTGTGCTACCTTCAGAAGGGTACTAGTGATGAACAAAGAATAAAAACGATGCGGTTCATGGAACTTAAAGATGATGTCCAGAGAGCTTTCTCCAAGGATAAAGCCGAGCGAAGTCGGTTGTCTTCTTCATCGTCCTCATCCAGAGAAATGGTATGAGTTTTAAAAGTAGAAGATAATGAGTATGTTGTATCGTGTAGTAGCCCATACACCACCTGTTTTGACGCAATACCTTGCGAAGTCTTCTAATGACAAGTGTCATATTAAAAATTTTATAATTAATGAAAATATTATTTTTTTGTTAAAAATAGTTGGTATTCTCATTGATGCAATATATACTGAAAAATATATGTTCCCTTGCGCAGCAACATTTGCCTGCTGCGCTTTCTTTAAGATGTCCAAGAGCTTCTGTAGATATTGTCTTATTGATTTGTGTTAACAATGATCAATACCCCTCGCATTATAAGGTTGAGTAGATTCCCTCTCTATCATAAAAGCAATTAGTATTTTTGTTATTAAAAGATATATATATATATATATATATATTTGACTGTTTGAACCACCATTGGAAATCCTTATCAAAACAAACCAATGTCTGAAGGCTTAAAAATACCCGAACAATCGAGAAGGCAGACAGGCTTCTCAAGTCAGGGAGTTATGCTTGCTAAACCTTGATGGTGAAACCGAAAAGAACTATTTGGGCCGACCATTCTACGTGGCGTTCCTGTAGATTATAGTGTACTCATGGTTGGGATGTTTATTGTGGGAATGTAGAGCAGATTGATGTGTACTTGCCAAATTATGGCCAACATCCCAAAATATTGTGCTAGCGAAGGGGTTCGAGCCCTACAGAGAATAGTTAGTTGCAACATGATTGGCCACTTATATGATTCTCTCCGATCTTTCGTCGTAAGTTCTAGAAGTCGAGTTCCCTCGGAAATGACGAGACGTGGTCTTAATCTTTCTGTTCACCTTAAGAGTTATGTCACGTTTCGATCGTTGTTTTTATTTGTTTCTATTTAATTTGCATATATATCTTTTTGTATTTAAATTGTATATGAGTAATGAAGTTTCCATAATTTTTCCACCTATTTTTCAACAAATACTTGGATTCAAACAAAAACCAATCAAATGAAGGGGGGGAAAAAAAAGAGAGCCAAACACTACGTGGTAGAGGATTGGGCCTATAGACCCTTTAAAGGATGTTTTCGGGCCTACAATACAATAAAATTATGATATAACAGTAGGTTGTTTGGGGATGTCAAAAGTATTTGGCAGAATAATGGCAAGAGAGTATATGAGAATAGACGATTTACTATTGATTCCAAGGGTTTTATAGGAGAGAAGACCATGATAGATTAGACAAGTGGATCACCATATTGGGAAAATCCATCTCAATATATGAGGAAAGTGCATTCCTATATATTAGAAAGTATGTTTTCTCACTACCGTAGTTTCCAAAAGTACTAGTGATCTATAGATAACTGGATATGTGTGGTGATTACTTGCCTAGCATGAGGCCAACTTGACATGTTAAGAGTTATGTGAGTCATCCTAGGGCATTTGCTTCAATGACGAACACATATGTGTGTGGTGATTACTCGCCTAGCATGAGCCAACTTGACATGTTAGAGTTATCTTGAGTCATCCTAGGGTATTTGGTCCATTAACGAACAAGGAGTGATTGATTTATTTTCGATTGGGATAGCTTGATCTGATTTTGCATTGTTGGCTTAAGGTTTAGGAGAGGTCAATTAAGGCCCAATAGTTTAACCTACGACAAAACAGGTTGATTTGGATCTGGGGAGTATATTTAAAATCGCCTATTAACACTTTGCAAGTATTTTCTTTTATGTTTTGATGATGAGTTTTAGGATAAGGGAGTACAATAAGTAATGATGAAAATAGTAATTTTGAATTGTTGTAATATGACATAGATGGCATCAATGAGGGATAATGAGTTAGAGATAACTATTAGAAAGGTAGAAAATGGTTTAGGTGACTTGAAGAGATGGCATCATAATAGTAAGAATAAAATTGTTTCAGGAATAACCAATTGCTCTTAAATATTCATGAATTTAAAAAAGTGGTAGGAGATTGTGTGATCTAGAAAAATTTTGAAATATCAAGCCTAATAGAAAAAGAGGGGGATATGCATAGCTATATGTGCCTCTAAGAGTTGCTTTATGCAAAATTCATACCTCTATTATGACTAAGCAACCTTACTTTATCATTAAAACGTTAAGCACATAATACACTTGCATTAAGACCTCAGAACATAATTGACATAACATCTAATTGAATTGTAAATCGATAGATAGATAAGCTCTACTAATTTTCACCTCTTAATCGCATTATAAGCTTAATAATAGGGTTTCTTTTATGTAATTAAGATTGTAAGGTCTTTACTATCATAATTTTGAGGCTAGGAGTTCCTTCAAACTTTGGATGCCTAACTATATAGTGTACCTAAACTATTGAGTGATAATTTTCAGAGGTGGAGTCCTTAAATTTTGAGGTATGATTTAAAGGGATGGAGGAGCCGTTATTAACATTAAAGGAAATATATAGTTTCATGTTGAGGAGTATCTTGGCCTTATGTATGAGAAGAGCCCTCTATTTGAACTTATCATTTGAAAACTCTAGTTACATTACTAGACACAAGCATAAGCAATGGGATAATTTGTTTCATATGAGGTGATTAGTGTTGAGTGCCTATTGCAAAGGACAGTTGTATCAATTTGGTTGATGTTATCTTAGTAGACACATCAAATTTAAACTTTTGTGCATCTTTTACCTATATAATATAATCTAATATAGTATAATTATTGTGCATCCAAGTCCTTAAGCTTACATTAGCTCAATGATAAAGGATTCATGTGAGTAGATAAATAAGTACATATTCCTATATAAATTGGCATGTATAAATATCGGTGAAATTACTTGTAATGCTTTGCCAATGGACACTATACATACTAGGTAGACTGTGAGCATGGCTACAAAGCCATCTTTGATGGTTCATGAACACTTATGTATTTCATGAAGGATGGTTAGACAATATATTTGTGACATGAGCTAGAAAAGAATAGTGAAGACCATATTATACTTAGAGAACAAAAGCAGTCGATAAAGATAAGTTTTTTATCATTAAAGAAAATCTCTTATTCAAAAGTAGAAGATCTTGAAGTACAAATTTCTTTAAGCTTGAAGATACGGTGGGCATCATGATATAAGATATTAGTGAAGGGATCTACGATACTATAGATAACTCAATATAAGTCAAAGTTAGGAAAATCTAATAATAAAAAAATGGTATGTAGGAAAGGAAGCTTAAAATGAAGAATTCTGTTTAAATAAGCAATATGGAAATCCGAAACCAGGCCACTTCATATGGACACTTCATTGAAATTATGAATGAAATTGACTAGAGGAAAAGCTTGAAGTCTTGGTCAAGTTTTGCTATATTGACATGATTAATTATTTGAACGAAGTTAGGATTCATTCAAACAAATTATCTTGGCATCTAAACTTTGATATCAAATTATAATATAATTTTTTGCTCGAGATTTCCCATTCAATCATATTGTTCTTATCAATCTATTTATATTCTAGTTAACGCTTTCATTATCGAAAGCTATGTGTTATATCAATTAACTATTTATCAAAATATTTATTAATTTAAGAGAGAGTGTGTGTGTGATATCATTATTGTAATTCATCGTCAACTCTATTTAAGATTTAGTGTATAATATCTAAATTTCTTAAAACCATTCATATCTTTATCTTTCATTTATAAATATATTAAATATCCATAGAAATACATCTTTACTATTTGGAACCACAAATCTATTATTTAAATCATCATATTTGTTGTGCTCAAAATTGATTAGCAATTTTAAGTGTATCATAATTGGTATCAAAGCTATTGGCAAGATGCATTATTCTTGAATTTTATGGGGATAATGACAAGCTAAGTGCCTAGATTTTCAACTTTTGGTAATTTACTATTTCATCTTTAGACAAATTATGCTTGTACTTTCAAAATATGTGTGACCCAGTGTCTTTATTAAAAAATATCACGTACCTTTTTTATAATAGAATAATGACATGCAACATTGAAAAAGATGACTAATTTTGATTACTTTCTATTTAATATTTTCTGAGATTGTAAATCATCACTATCAATGTAGAAAAAATTTATGGTCCTATCCATCTTCTTATAGGACCATTTTGATTACTTTCTATTAATATATTCTTAGATTGAGAACTGTCACCATTACTAATTGGAAAGTTTTACAGTCTGTCCAGTATAATACGAAAAGAATCCCATCGGTTGTTAATTTCATCTTAGCGGAATGTGTAGTTAGGTGCCAATCTAATTGATTGTAACGAAAGCGACTCAGACCAATCAAGCCCACTCGCTTTAGATTTGGAAACATGTAAGGATCAAGTAGAATCCACACCTCATCGCACCGCAACTGTTGCTTGTGATGCCTCACCACGAGCGAGGTTTCCTCCTAGCCTTAAAAATGATTTAGAGTGCTGTTAGATTAACATTAAATTAGTAAGTATTTACAGGCACATTGAAAATCTCTTTTGTGCAATACCTGATTGTCCTAAATTGCCCTTGATCTCTGCAACTCCTACTGGGTGAGAACAATGACCGCATGTGATCGCCTATGGTTTAGCCTATTTATTTCTCTCTAGGCATCTTTTTCTATTGTGCATCAGCCGTCTACAATGACCGTATGTGATCGTCTTAGGGCAAGTCCTGTGTCCATTTTCGTGTGATATCGATTTTTCTTTTCTTGCCTTTTTACATATAATGTTTGTACTTGGAAAGAGGTAAGGGAAATTGACAAATGTAGCCAATTCAACTAATATTCAATCGAATAGAAGTGTATACGATAGTACTTCAACTAATATATCTTATATTAGCCACTTGCTGCATGTTAGAAGTATGAAGCATGATGCCAACCTAATGAGCCCATCCTTCTTGCTTTAGACCGTCCACAACATGAAGGATGCTGTAACTTCTACTAAAGTTGGTAAGCTTATGTGAGCTAGTTCTTTGCTTCTATGTCTCAATCTTATCAAATGCATAATTTGTAAAAACTTTTATATTCACTATCTCCATTAAGGCTTCTATATTTCTCTTCTCCTAATATTGCATACATTTATAGAATATCTTTTTCTACTGATGTTGCCATTGGTACACCCCTAATGCCTGTTAGGATAAATTGTATGTTTTGACTATATGACCTGATGATAGTCACTCAATAAAATCTATACTATCAAACTATGTCTACGATCAATTTTTAGGTAAGTATACCTATCAATTTATAGTTAGCTAATAAGCACAGGTACCATTCTATAAGGATCTTAAAGTACTAGTAATTACTTCTTTCTCTATTATCTATCCTAACAATCAATTTAGGGTAATTAACTATTGATTTTACTAATTATTATACTATTATTTAATGTAATTATTAATTTTATGTAGCTACAAGTGAAGGCAAATGAATTTAAGCACAAGATCATTAAAAGCATTTAGAGAGTAAATCATTGCTAGAAATTACTATGTTAAATCTTTAAAGATAATTCAATGTCAATTATTAGTTTCTTAATCCGCAAGATTTCTTGATTAAATTAATATCTCTTTCAAGATTACCAATTCTAAATTCTTGAATCTATCTTCCTAACTAATATCATTTCAAGAGCCGCATTAAATATCTATGAATCTCTTATTTGACTAAACCCTAATTCAATGTAATACAAAAGATTTATGAAATCCTATATTTAGGATTAAAATCAAATCTTTCTAATTATGGTAGATCTCTTTATAAAAACAATCTTTCGATTAACAAATGTAAAATCAACCAAGAATCAATACTTCGGATATATTAATTTGAGAAACCATTAAGCACACATAATTGAAATTAAAAAAAAAAATAATAACTTCATTGAATAACAATGAATCCTAGATTACATAGAAATTTCTAGGTTCTTTAATACCTAAACTAAAATCCCTACTCATCCATCGAGAATAATAATGAAAACATGAGAATTAGATGAAAGAACCCCTTTGGGATGTGATCTTGCAATCTTATTCCTCTAGAATCCTCTTTGTTTGACTTGCTTATCTCTCTAGAACCCTAGACAAGAATCTAAGTGTACAATTGTATCTAAAGTATGTAAGATGTGCATCTAATATATCTAATCTCTATTTAAAGCCTTATTTATATACATAAGAGTCTTATTCATTCCCATAATTTTTGGATAGGAATCAATTAAGGAAGATATCCACAAAATTGGATAAGCTCTGTATAAATCTCAACTTTATAGGCAATGCACGGGCAGTTGGATCGAACTGTGTATCCTTTTTATCTCCTTTAGCATCCTCAATCACAACATAGATGGGATATACATGGGAAATATTCTTTTGTGTTTCTCTCTTACTTCTTTACAATTCTTTAAACAGAACAAAGCACGACACAAACACGGGGACATATAATTACCCATGGATATCTCTTATCTCTTCCCTTTAGCATCTTTAGAAAAGCATGGGTGAAAGATAAGATATTGTAATTCGTCGTGCAACTCTCTAGTCACCACAAAAAAACATGATTTCTTTCTTTAGCCATGGATCCTCTTTAATAGAAACACGAGATATGCACGACTATATTGGTGTACCCATGTTCTTCTTTATTTTTTCCAAACTTCTTCATTTTCTTCTAAAACTTGCTCAAACTTGACTAATTCTTCTCCTTTGGCTCATATATCCTTTTCAACATCTTACAAGAAAAAAATTAACCACATCAAGTATCAAATCTTTATAATAATCATAAAATCTATCAATTATAATGTAATTTCCCTTCTTAGATAAAGATTAAATTACACTTATCAACCTCCTCCACACTTAAGCATTTGCTTGTCCTTAAGCAAACAGTCATCTTTTAAAGGACAAAACCAAAATCTTCAGCTTGACAGCATATTACTCAGAAAATCAATTGTCTTCTATCTCACCTAGATTACGTTAAAGCTCAAAATTTTTGTTTTATTTTTTAATTATATTATCATTTCTACAATTTAAGTCTTCTTTAATTTCCTCTCAACCTTATCTATTCCTTGTACTTAAGATATTAAACATACTAGAGTTCAAAAACTAATCCAAGTGAATTAAAATATTACCTTCATCATTTAAACTAAAATCTTAAAGTAAAAATCAAACACAAGATCAACCAAGAAGAACGAGATTCAACCACACTTTGTACATTTAACAAGGTGTATAAAATCCCTTTATTCATCTCTCAGTAACACAATAAAAACTGAAAACATAGTACATCCATTCTTCTCCTATATTTTCTCTCGCTTTTTATTTCATATCTCTAATGTTTTTTAGTATAGCCAATAGAGGGGAACAAATCATTACTTTCTTACTTAGTAAGTCCTGCCCTTATCAACCAACTTTAAGCCTTTATTCCTTTTCTTTTCAATTGGCAGAGAAGTGGAACGCTTTGACCAACTGACATGCTGATATCAATTAAACTTTTTATTTTTATTTTTTAGTTATTAGTGGGATAGAATAGTCACTTTTCTAAAGGACTAAGGCATGCCCATATTAACTAATTCATTCCAATTAGAAGTGGATTCAAACTTTGCTCTTCTTAGGGGCCAAAGTCTGCTCATACCAACAAATTTTTTATTGCTCCAATTGGAAGCGGAGTTAGACATTGCTCTTTAAAGGAACCAAAGACTGCTTTTACCAACTAGAGTATCATCATTTATTATTTTTCACTTTTATTGCAACTGATATAACTTGCACTCGCTATCTAAGTTGAGCTCTTGAATAAATAGTGGCAAGTTAATGGTGTCTCCTTAGGGAACTAATGACTAAGTACTAGGTATTGAATTTGATCCCTAAGCTAAGCTATCAAAAATTTGATTTTAATTCAAATTACATTAATCGACTAATTGAGACACTTTAAACCTAATATCCTAGCAACACAATTGAGGTCCTAAGTTTAGGAGATGCTAAAAATGATTAGGAATATTTCACTTATATTTTTATTTGAATTGAACTGATGCCTTGAATGGATAATGAAACTGATTACTTGGGATTTTACCAAACTAATTGGAACTCACCTTCCTCCCAGAGTAGCAAAATTCTAATTATAGTACAAATCATCCCGCTAAGGCGATTTATTTATAATTGTTAGTTAAAATAATAATTTGCTCACACCAAAATTACTACTTGAGTTAAAATTACAAATCGAGCATCGTTAAGTGATCTAAATTTATAATTCTAACCATAAAAGGCATGTGTGTTCATGAGTTTTCTCAAAACCTAGTATCTCTATGACAAATTTCTTCCAATAACCAAAGTTATGTTCATATGTATTATCAAACCTCTCGTAAATATCTCTAATCCTAATTTATCTAATCAATATGAGTCCAATACTTATAAAAAAGATCATGACCAATAATAGATAAATTTCAAAATAATCAAATATCAACATTAAAGCAAGTCAAATAATCCATTTAATCTAATCCACTAATGCATATTCATAAACATATTAAACATAACACTTTAATAACACAATCGAACAATAAAAATAATAGAACAAGGATTAGAAACAGCTTAATGGAATTTTCATTCATCAAAGTCTTCAAAAATGGACATCATTTGGTTGCATCCAAAACCTAGGAAATCACTTCCAAGGGTTACTAGGACAATAGGGTTTTAATGCTCTAAAGCTAAAGAAAAGATATTGGCATTTTTAAAGAATGTTCGTAATATAATGAAATACTCTTGTCTATTGTTGCTGTTCTCTTCCATTTTTTATTATCCCCCCTCTGCTGGAATCTCTCGTACGTGTCCTTAATCCCCTCTCCTCATGGGCCTTTTGTTTTTCCTTTAAAAGCCACTAGCCTTTCCAAAATTAGGAAATTCTCTTCCATGTTTAATAAGAATATAAAAAATAAGGCCAAATATGGTAATCAAATTATAAAAGAGGCCTTTACCTAATCATTAAATCTTTGTACCCACTAATACACCAAATTTTAACTATTGATGTTTATGTGAGGAAATTGACTGCTACATGGTACTTGCTAGAGTGTAGATGTTCTACTGTTATACATGTGTGAACCAGTCTGTTTGACGTTTGAACCAAGTCAGCATGTCATACCAGTTGTTGTAGATTATACTGTAGACTCTACCCAAATGTGCACTAAATCTTAAACTCCATCTAACATTCGTTATTGTAATAAGGTACTCAGCTAGCTATTGGCTCACTATGGAGCTTATGTGCTAGTTAAAGGAGTTCAGTGTGTGTAGTGCTCTATTAGAGTTCGGGTTGCTCAGTAGTATGCTTCCATGATGCTACTATGTTGTGCTTGTTAGGGTTTTGGTTTAAGCTCTCAAGTAGGCACTCTGCTATTGCTATGATATCCTATTGAGGGAGCTACTGATGATGTTGTGTAAGGGTTGTTAGAGCAGCACTAGATGCGCCTGATGGTTGCTAGAGAGTGCTCAATATGGTTGATTAGAGGTGCTTGATGTGTGGTCCAGTTCGGTGATTACATGCTGCTGCTCTTCTGCTCTAGAGCATCAAAAGGGTGCTCAAATGCTTGAAAATGATTAGATGTGCACTCCTTTTGGCACTTGTAATATAAAAATAAATAAATCATAATGAGGGAAATGGTGTCATATGCTGTTAAATAAGAGGGCAAATAAGTCTTTTCTAGTAAAATAAGTACTATTAACACTCACCTAAAAGAAACATATTCCTCTCTTTGCACAATATCATAAGGAGCCAAACCCTTAGACTCTCCTAAGATAGTATTTTGTTCCAAGGAACCTTTTGGGCCAATAAATAGGTAAGTTTTCGTCTTTTAGATCCTTTGTTGATTTGAAGGAGTTATCTTTTCTAAATTTGTGTAATTGTATTGAAGGTTTTTGTGTTTTTGGTGAGAGATTAGAAAACCTTAAGTCATCTTATCGGTGGTTCTGATTGTTGATTTCAAAAGAAAAATGGAAATTCAGGTATCACTCTTATACAACACTATATATGTGAACAGATGTTTGTTTTTGGAGTTCACTTGGTTTAAGATCAAGAAAAAGGTTTGCTTTTGGAGTTTTTAATATTTTAGAGCGATCAATGGTGTGTACAAGAATCACGGTGATAACACAGGCCATGATCTCTTCGGGTGTGGTGAATCCAAGTCGATCATGGTCGTGATGAAGGCCATGATGGCCATCACCAACCCCATCACGACCATGATGGAGGTTATGCCCCCCATGACGGGCGTGACCAGAGTGTACCATGTTTTTGTTCCTTCTTGAGGCTATCATACCCTCTATAACGGGCGTAACCAATAGAGGGATTACGTAGCCTTCTTTTAAACCTTCTTTTGATCTTCCTAAACACCTTAATACAAAGTTTTATATCTAGTTATCCTAAATCCATGTAGTAAAGCATATCTCGACCTAGGATATTTGTAGTTATTGATGGTTTAGGAGGCTACATAACCTTAGAAATATGTTTTCTTATTTAAATCAAGTTTTGAATTAGTGTTTGCTTGTGATCAGGTGCTTTTGGTAAAGCTAAGTACTATGTTCCAAATGTTGTTTCAGGTATATCCTTACCTTAGTTGTTGTTTGTGAATGTAGGCTTAGAAACTATAAACTAACTTAATGTTATCCGACTTTAAATTGGTTGTTGCTTGTGTTTATCCTGAATAGGATAGTACATAGAGATGATTCCGGTAGTTTAAGGGTGGTATGAGTATGGTAACCAGGGTATATGAGGAGTACCTAACACCAGTTATACATATATATATATGTATTTATCTAAGTAATAGTATCTTTGTTTAATGAAGTCATGAGTTACTCCAGATTTACGACTAGTTGCAAATAGTCCTAAACTGTGTTGGTTGTTTGGCTAATTAAAGATAATAACTATGATTATTGCATGTGTTACTATATTGCATATGAATTTATGAGGTGTTTATCCATGCACTTGTGATTGTTGTTTGGCGTACTAGGCCTTGTTCACTCCTTTTGTTTTTCAAGATAGGTGAAGAATTGTAGTGTTTGATCTATTAAGTTATAATGTATATGTGGACTATGGAGAAGGCGATGGTGGAGCGATTTTTCAGCTGACTTTTAGATATTTTAGATTGGAGATAGCTAAAATTGAAGACTTTATAAATTTTTAAATAGTCTTTATGATTTTAGAATTTATGAGACCCTTTTTTATATGTTATTTTTAAGTTTGATGTAAGTTGGCACTTGGTTTATGCCAACTAAGTTGTTCAGGAGTTTTTATAGTGAAAAAAATATTTTAGAAGTTTCCTTTTATGTGAGATATTGGCTTATAAACTGTTTCAATTATGGTTTAGTAGAATCTAAGCCTTAGCATGTCCATCTCTTATAAGGATACATGATAGGCTGTTAATGCTCTCAACTTAAGGTGTTACAATAATAATGACTGCTCGTCTGTTATGTTTGTGCAGGCCACTTGGGAGTGTGATAAGGAATGCTTGACATTGTGGGTGCTCTACTAGAAGCAAGGAGTTGTAGTGTAGCTCTTGCTCCTGTTTTCTGCCGTCGATGAGAGATTTATACAAGCTGTTGCTATGAGTGTCTTGTGTGCTCAAGTTGTTGTCATGAAAGATGAGCTCACGACTGCTGTTTTGCTCGTTTTTAAATGAAGGATGTCCGATTGCTGCTCTAAGCAGCAAACGGCCCCTTGACTGGTTTGTGCTTGCTATTGGCTTGGCTTGTTGTAGTCTTTATGGTTGCTATTGTAGATATTGAATTGGAAAGGCATGGACACTCCAAAAAGAATTCAAGTGTTGTTCTGCTACAACTGTTGTTTTAAAAAAAAACATATAAAATCATAAACTTGTAGAATCGTATATTTGATTTACGATTTTGATAACTATGAAAACGATGGCTAGTAATTCCCTCTCAATAGTAGTATAATTCTCTTGTGCATTAGTTAAGCTCTTATTAGCATAGAAAATTAGTTAAAAGTATATGCCCTTACATTGTCCTAAAACTGCACCCACTCGAAATCATTTGCATCACACATGAATTTAAGAGGGAGATTCCAATTGTTTCCTACCATCATAGGTACATTAGTCAATTTATCCTTCAACTAATTAAAGGCCTCTAAACAATTATTTGCAAACTAAAAAAGGGATATCTTTCTCAAGCAACTTAGTTATCTTTTAAAAACTTTAATAGATCTCCTACAAAACCCATCATGCCTTAAGAAACTACAAATTGCCTTGATTGATGAGCGGAGTAGGAGCTTGTGATTGTTTCAATCTTAGTGATATCCACCTCAATACCCCGATAAGATATTTTCTATCCTAAAACTATTCATTATTGAACCATAAAATGAAATTTCTCCCAATTAAGCACTAGATTGGTTTATTTACATCATTTTAAAACATATTGTAAGTTCTTTGAAAAAATATGAAAAAAAAAACACCATATATAGAAAAGTCATCCATAAATACCTCTATAACATTCTTAATTAGTCCTTGAAACATAACTGTCATGCATCTTTGGAATGTACCTGCGGCATTGCTGATGCATACTTACTGATCTTATCAAATTCTAAAATTTATAAACCCAATGAAATCTGCGATCTGAGCTAACTAAGTGTACATATCTCATATAACATAGATTTCAGGGTGTGGTCTTCAGGGATTTTGAAAATAAGTACTATAATTACTGGTTCTCTACTATTTATCCTAATTCTTGAAGTGAAATCTATGAATTTATTGCAAAACAACTAATCTAATAAACCCTAAGATGAATTAAGTATGCTTTCAAAAGATGAATTCAATCACAAGACATGCTATTCAACTTGATTTACCCTAAACCTTAAAATTTTTGTGATAATGGATTGATTAATGAAATATTCATGCTTTGCCCTGCAGGATCTCATCAAGTAAATCAGTTACTTCATCGAGTTAATTAATTCCTAACCTTACATAAGATAGTGGAGACCTCTCCCTTACTAACACCATATAAGATTGCATGAAAGTTCATGATCCGTATAACAAGAATTGAAGTCTTATAGCAGAAAATCGAAGTTCCCATACCTCTAGGTGAAACATGTAATTTCTCTATTCATGAAGATCTATCTCATTAGATGAAATCTCTTTCTATCTAAAAGATACATACAATTAATTTTGTGCAAAAATCAATTATAAGACAATGAAATCACAAGAATAGATAAAGGGCATAAACTTTTCATTAATAAAAAAAGCAATCCAAATCACATGGATTAGGGTTTCAAGATGTAAGGTATAAAGAATCTACTCCTCCATTGAGTTTACAACAATAAAAGAAAATGTAGAGAAGATAAAAGAAATCATGATGAAAAGAATAAACCCTAATTCATGGCTCGTGATCTCTAATGATGTCTAAGCAATTTCTCCTTTGAAGTTCTTCATAATTTCTCACATAGGTTTGGAAATAACGTAAAACTTCTAAAGTACAAAAACAAGGCACTATTTATAGTTCTCTGATAGATGCAAGCTAGCATGGCCACTTGCATGACCATGCTGGGGGCACGGATTAAAATAGAACCATTGATTTTTGCATTTTTTTTCTCCTCTGGTGCATTTTGAAACTTTTCTTCTTGTACAAAACCGAACCAAACTTGTTTAATTTTCCTTGATTTCTCTTGAATCATCATAAGAACTTCCAAATGTGCTCCTTAAACCTTGAAATGAATATTTCATATAATAAGTATCCTTTTCTTCATCAAATCACAAAGATTACGTAACAAATATGTCTAAATCAAGGGTCTCTTAACACTTATCAATTGTAAAGCTAGTAAGCATTCACCAATAGGTGAATGCGCCATATGGGCAAGTTGATAAGTGTCAAAAGACCCATAACTTTTGAACTTATTTGGACATATTTGTTATGTATTTCTTGTGATTTATTGAAGAAAAGGACACTTATTTTTGAAATATTCATTTCAGGGTTAGAAGAGGTCATTTGGATGATTTAAGAGAAATGAAAGCAAATAAAGCAAGTTTAGGCCAGTTTGTGCAAAAAAACAAGGCTTTTATTTTTTAGCCTTCCCTTCAGCATAGCAAGGACAGATGGGTAATGATGAATTTAGAAGACTATAAATACCCATCTTACTTTCATTTTATGCACGTACAAATATGAAAAAATATAGACAGAGAGAGAAACAGACAGAAGGTTTTAGAGAATATTTTTTTAAACCTAATATTGAAAACATTCCTTTATAAAGAGAGAATTTAGAGAGGGCTTAACAGATTTTTAGGGTTTCACACCTATTTGTACTTTATTGCTTCAATTCATAAAGTATATCGATTTTATTGCTCTATCTTCATTATGCTCATTAATTATTTCTCTGATTTATTGATTTGTATTGTTATATCCATAAAGGAGTAGTTGATTTAGCTTGGGTTTGTGGATTCTTAGGTCAATTCCATGTAGCTTTCTATGCTTAAATTAAATCCTTGTTGATTTATTGAATTCAATAGCTTGAGCTTAAAAGATCTTGAATATGTATAGTGTATGATATGGGTTCATGTCTGATTTCGTTAAAATAGATTGAGAGATTATTTTAATGAATAGATCTAGGCTATTGATGAGATTACTCATAACTGTCTAGAGATAGAAGTGGTGAAGTCTTCCATCATAGATTGATTGCATGAGTTATGCTATTAATCAAATGATTCTTGATCTTTATGCAAATCTAACTTGCTAATACTTAGGAAGAGATTTTAGCGCTTGGACTTAGGTTTAGGTGCTTTTGATTTTGAGAGAAACGCTAGCATATAGTGAATCTGATAGTTCAATAGTCCAACACAACTTTTTCTAAGAATTTCTTAAGTTACATGAAAGGACCTAGAGTGAAGCATAACTTAAGCACCTTATGAATTGATTTATCTTAATTCTCTTATGCTTGCCCTGAAACTTGTTAGTTTAGCGATTACTTAGCTAAGAATCAATTTGTTTCTGTTAGGCTAGATAATAGGAAAAGAGTGAGTAGAAGTAATCACCAACTTTCCCTTCGAATACGACTTATATCTTTCTACTATGCTGCTTTGATAGGTGTATTTGCCTTTTTAGAGACTATAGCTAGATAAAGATTCAGCAAAAAAAAAAAAAAAATGTAAAGTTAAAACTTGGTCTGTAGTTATCTCTAGCAATACCACAAGTAAACATAGTCTTTTCTTAGTCTTTGGTGCAATAGGGATCTAAAAACACCTTAACATACGATCTAGAAAACAGTAATATAAATGATGAGCTGATCTTTCTAGCATTTAATCTAAAAGAGTATTGGGAAGTGATCCTTTTCTCATTAGGTACTACTGTCATCCCTCCTTTCTTAAGCACCACTTGGACTAGACTAACTTAAAGGCTATTTGAAATAGGGTAGATAATACCTACATTAGGGAGTTTAATCACTTCCTTTTTGTCAACATCTTTCATATTGGGATTTAACCTCCTTTGTGGTTATACTATAGGCGTAGAACCTTCTTTTAACCTGATCTTGTGATTACAAAAGTATAGATTTATTCCCTTAATGTTAACTAACTTCTAAGCTATTGCTCTTTTGTGTTATCTAAGTGCATGTAATAACTTCACCTTTTGATCACTAGAAAAACTAGAAGATATGATCACTAGTGACTTAGAGTCTTTTTCTAGAAAAGCATATTCAAGGTATCTTGGTAGAGGCTTCAATTCTAATCTTGGATGGTCAACAATCGAATGCTTTGATACAACTATGTTAGCTCTCTTAATCTCTAAAAGCCCTTACTTTTGAATGATTTGTTTTCCCTCATCAAGTTGTGCTATTAATTCTCAACTTTCAAGATTTATTATGTTCTCTTCATCCTTAGTGACTAAACTTATCTACAAGGATTGTCAAACAAAAATTCCTAAAAAAACTTCTAACAACAGAGTTAATCAAATCAATGGGAAAAAAAAATCATAACTCATAGATTGTTTAATAGCCACATCATCCCCTACTCTTAATATCAATTACCATTTGTAATATCATTTATAGTCCTAGCTGTGACTAATAAAGAACTTCTTAGGATCAATGGGACTTCTACATCTTCATCCATATATAAAATAACAAAATCTACAGGGAAAATAAAGTTCTCATTAAACCCTCCAAGTTTTGGGACCGGATTAGCTTAACCCTAATTAGAAAGTCAACCGGAAAACCTAAAGTCAACAAAACTCTAGTTAGATAAATAGTTTAAGTCCGTCAATCCCGTATAAGCATCCTTGAGAAAGTAAGGAAGCGTTCAGTATGTAGAATAGTTCGTAATTACATAAGAAAGCTTAAAAAGATCAGATTAGTAAAACCGCAAATTGATTTAAACCCGAACAGATACAGTTCTTGAAAAATGTGTCTCGAGGCTTGGAATAGTAAAAATATTCTAGATATACCGTTAGACTCGTAAAAATGTAAGGTTTTCAAAAATATCAGTTTTATAATTTTTTTCGGTAAGTAAAAAATCAGATATCGCAATTATACGTGTATTTTCTTACTACCAGTACTTTATTGGTCATATCTACTTTACATTACACTATTCATTACTATTCTTCACTATTCTTTTATCTCTATTTTTTCTAACACCTACTCTCATTACACTATAACCTATTACCTTTACTTTTTACCTTTCCCATAACTTTATTTCACATCTACCTTACTTACTATTTCATTTAATCAACAAAAATACAAATAAAATCTCTCCTCTCCCTCTCTCATGCTATGGTCGGCACATACACTCTCTCTCCCCTACTCAATTTCTTTCAATTTTCCTTTATTTAAATCACATAAAAATTCACTCCATATTTTCCAATGAATACCCCCATCCTCTTTCACTTTTTTCACATAATTACTATCCACAAATTTACTACCAAATCTCTCTCAAATTTTCCTCTCAACACTCTCTCCAAATACTCTCTCAAAATAATCTCAAACCACCTCCTAAATACACAAAACCCATTTCCACATAATACTTCAAAAACCTTCTTTAGGTAAACTTTTCTTTACAAGTTCTTTTTTTTTTTTTTTCTCATGTGATGTAACTTTACATGACCATGGTGTGAGTTTCCAAAACTAAATGTAATGGAAGCTACATTATGTTCATGTATTGTTCTTATTCATGAATATCTATTTATGTTTATGTTGTTATTTACATTGTTCATATTATTATTGTTATTATATCTAACTAAGTATTATTATATATCTACATATATATATATATATATATATATTCTTTAGAGCACATAATCTCACTTTCAATTTATTTATTTTCATGCAAAGTAATTTATTTATTTCTTCCATTACAATTTATTTATTTCTTGTTGTTTTAAGACTAGTCTCTAGTCTTAGACTTGTCTCATCAAGTCAAAACAATTTCTCTTTCTTTTATCTTATTTCTTTCTTTCGGGACTAGCCTACTTCTTAGTCCTAGGAGTCTTGAAGAAGTAAGGACTCCCAATACTTAACTTTATTTATTATCTATGTTATTTTTGCTTGTTATTATTTCTCATAATCATACCCATTAAGATTGTTGTCCAAATTTTTAAAGCTTCAATTATACTTGATAAAAAGGAGATTTTATCACCTAAAATGGTTTTATATAAAATATAAATTCTATGGTTTAACAAAACTAAAGTTATTCTTTTCCAAGTTTTAAGAAGAACTCACTACAATTTAAAAATTTCCTTTTGTCTTGAAAAAGCGTTTTTTTAATCATTTTTATATTACTTTATTTTCTTAAAAGAAGATTACTTTGGTACTAAAATATTTTCATAAAAACATAATATAAGGAAACCCCTTAAAAACGAAAATGAGAGTTTTCAAAACCAAGATTTTTCAAATAAGTAGTCAAAGAAAACAAATAGGAAAAGTAGCACTAAAATGGAGAATTTAGAAAAGAAGAAATTTATTTTATCAAAAAGTCATTTAGAAAAATAGTGAGATAAACATAAAGTAATTCTTTGAAAACAAAGAAATCAAAATATTCATTTTAAAGGATTGACAAAATGAATTTCTTGTAAACTATAGATTTCTAAACTCTTAATTAATATTGTTTTACCCAAGAAATATGGTCGGACAACAAACGCTTGAGCATTGATAAAATATAAGCTAAGTATCTATGAAAAAGGAATTTTTCAACTATATAGATAACTAAGTATTTATCAAAGTAATTTTTGAATGGTTTAAATGTTTGAAACAAATTGCTTTTGGGTTAGGAAAATTCGTAGTGAATCTGATCACTATTGTTTCGGAGCCTAAATGATCTAGTTTGATGAAAATATTTTTAGAAATGGATAGATCTTTTTGAGTAGGTAGAAATCGGTATATTATATGTGCGATTCCAAGTAAAAATGACCAAGTTATGGCCATTTTAAATTGGAATTCTCTCTTATACGAACTTTGACGAACTTATGACATTGTTTTGTCAAAATTCAAGAAAGTCATCAAGAAATACTCATTTTGGGTATTTTCCTTAACTAAGTGATTCGAGAAAGGATACCCTTACCCCGGGGATTATTTCGACTAAGTGGATTGTGTGAACGACTCATCCGTTTAGAGAAGTATCGACATGATATCGTGAGTTTATTTCCTTAAAGTGCTTTACTTGATTGTGCTTGTAATTTAGCTACATTAGAATTAAGAAAAAGACAAATTGATATGTATGCAAAAAATTTGTTGAAACGATCCTAAGAATATCGAGGCCAGAATTGATTAAATGTTTGTTTTAGTATAGCACTTGATTTGTATGAAATTCTATGATCACCTTAAATTTGATAATAATGATGCTATGATATTATAAGTAAATTGATTCATGCATACCACGAAGTGAGTCAAATTGTATTAGGTTATTATCCTTGGATGAGAAAGATGGTAGCTGAGGTCGAAAGCAACACTTGGCGGTTATGATTGAAAGTGATTGCTTGGCGACATGGAATTAAATGCTTGGCGGAAGTCCGGAAGCATGGCTCAAATCAAGTAGACTTAATATGCTTAGCAGTATTGATCGAAAGCATAATTTTTAACTAAAACTACTTGTTTTGAGGTTACGTATCACCATACCCTGAATGGAGGGCATAAATCCATTCAACATATAGTTCCCGGAATACTATGTGCATGTTGCATTTCATTTGTCTACTTAAATAACTTGTATGAATTTCATTACACAAGAAGTTATTTATGGAAATAGTTCTCACTAAGCCTATTAGCTTATACCCCTATAGATATCTTTTGCAGTTCACTTCTTTATCATTAAGGCCACGTAGACCCTGCAGCCAGGTATTTTCCTTTTTGGTTAAGGAATTTCTAGATGAAGTTTAGTGTTGGATAAGATGTAGGAATATTCTTGTAATAGGCTACAGTTATTTGTGACAAGGGAATGCCCCTAAGATTTGTAAAACTATTATTATGAACAAATGAATATTATGAATCCTCTTTTCTTAATTTGTTATTATATCTTCTTAAGCTTCATAATTCCATGTATAGTCCCCTAAATTTGTGAGAGCACACCTTACACTTAATATCAAAGCTTCTGGGAATGACTAAGGTTGTCATCCTTAAACTTTAATATTGAGTGTGGCAGACTGTTACGTTTAGGGTAGCCCTTAGGGTGTGACATCTGAACCTTTACTAACATGTCTTCTATGACTTCATTAGGGAACTTAATAGATCTATAAGCTAATTGCAAGCTCATATGTATAGGTTGTGGGTCCTCTAGTCCTAGTTTCTTAAATAATTTATACGGCATTAGATTATCGCTAGCTCTTAAAGTTGCTAAGGCTTGTTGCATCTCTAAATCCCCAATGAAACAAGGAATAGTGAAGCCACCTTGATCCTTGAGCTTTTTAGGTAGTCTATTCTATAAGATAGCAGAACATTCCTTACCAAGAATAACATGAGGTAGATCTTCCAGCTTCTTCTTGTTTGAAAAAAGATCCTTTAAGAACTTAGCATATCTTGGCATCTACACAAGTGCTTCAACAAACGGTAAGTTAATATGTAATTGTTTAAATAGATCTAGAAACTTACCATGTTGTTCATACTTGCATTCCTTTTTAAGATATGGTGGGTAAGGAATTGGAGGTATATGCTCCTTAACATTAGACATGGGAGGCTAGTATTCCTTCTTCTAATCTTTCTCTTGAGACTTTTCTTGAACAACCTCTCTTTCCACAAGAGCTTCCTCAAATATCTTTTGAGGTTTAGGTTGGAGTTCCTTTCCACTCCTTAAGAAAACTACTTTCACATGTTCCTTTGGATTTAGTTTGATGTTTCCTAATAAAGTGCTTCGATTTCTTTTGGACAACAAATTCACAATTTGACTTATCTAATTCTCTAGATCATGGATAGATGTGTCACAATTTTCATACAGCATTATTTGCTTGAATGAATTGGTGCATTATCTCCACCAAGGCATTTTTCTTCTTTAGAGGCAAGGGCTTTTGAAATCTAAGAGGTGGTGAATTTAGTCGTTATAGATTCTATTCACTCCATGAAAAGTTTGGGTGATTGTATCATCCCGAGTTGTAAGTATGGTGGCCTTATTGGATTTTCCAAGTAGTCTACTTGCTCAATTTGTTCCACGACTTCTTGATTAATAAAAGGATGTTCCACACTTGTCACTTCTTGTGGCATGTTTAAACTGTCACACCCCAAAAGGTACCTTAAATGTAATAATCCGCCACACTCAATATTAAAGCTTAAGCATGAAAATCTTAGTCATTCCCATAAGATTCGATATTAGGTCTAAGGCATGCTCTCACAATTTTAGGGCCATACTTTGAAATGTGAAGCTTAAGAAGATACAATAACAAATTAAAAAATGGAAATCATATATTCATTTATTTAAATAATGTCTTACAAGTCTTAGGGGCATTCCCCTATCAAAATATGCTAGAGTCTATTACAAGAAATTTTCTATGAAGTCTACATCTAAGCTAATGTTAAACTTTATCTAAAATTCCTTAACCAAAAAGGAAATACCTAGGTGCAAGCTCCCGTAGCTTCAACCACAAAAGTTAAAATGCAAGAGATATCTATAGGGGTATAAGCTAGCATGCTTAATGAGAATTATTTTTATAAGTAAATATTTGAGTAGCAAAATTCAAGCAAATTATTTAAGCATTCAAGTGAAAGGCAACATACACGTGAGCAAGCAGGGCATATAGTTTTCCAGGAACCATATGTTGAATGGGTTTACACCCTCATTCAAGATTTGGTGATAATAAGTAATCTCAGAGTCTTAGTTAGTTTATGCTTTTGATCATTACCACCAAGCATATTAAGTCTACTCGTGTCGAGCCATGCTTTCGAATTACCGCCAAGCATTGTTTTAATTCATTGTCGCTAAGCATTCGCTTTTGATCATTGCCGCCAAGCATTGCTTTCGACCGTGTTACTATTCTTTTACCCAAAGATAATAACCCCATGCAATGTGACTCATTATGTAGAATGCATGAATCAATTTATTAAGATATCATAGCATCATTATTGTCAATTTTAAAGTGATCATAGAACTTCAGACATATCAAGTTCTATACTAAGACAAGCAATCCTTTACAATGAATTCCCGCCTCGATATTCTTAGTGTTCTTTCATGCAACTTTACATACATAGCATTTTATCTTTCTTTAATTTTAATGCATCTATGCTACAAGCACAATCAAGTACACAATTTAAGGAAATAAACTCACGTTGCCATAATGGTACTTCTTCTAAATGGAAGAGTCGATCGAAACATCTACTTAGTCAAAATAGTCATCGGGATATGGATATTCTTCCTCAGGATCATCTAGTCAAGAAAAATACCTGTAATGAGTATTTCTTGATAACTCTCTTGAAATTTGACAAAATTATATCACAAAAACGTCAAAATTCGTATAGAAGACAATTCCAACTTAAAATGGTCATAACTTGATCATTTTAACTCGAAATTGCACATATAATATACCGATTTCTACCTACTCGAAGAGATTTATCCATTTCTAAGATTATTTCTATCAAACAAGGTCTTTTAGGTCAAAAAACATGGGTGACCAGATTCACCAACAAAGTCCTATCCCAAAAACAATTATTTAAAACATTCAGAAATCCTTTGATAATTAGTTAGTTATCAATATAGATTGAAAAATTCCTTTTTATAGTTTTATAGCTCATATTTCATACATGTTCAAGTATTTGTTATCCAACTAAAACTCTTTAGTAAAAACAATGTTAGTTAGGAGTTTAGAAGAATTATAATTTACAAGAAATCCTTTTGTAAATTCATTAAAAAGGAAGCTTGTGATTCTTTTTGTTTTCAAAGACATTTTATGTTTATCGCACTATTTTTTTGGTGACTTTTCCATTAAAAAAAAAAGGAATTTCTCTATTTTTTTCTTTTTGAGACTTCTAACACTAATGTTACTTTTCCCATTAGTTTCCTATGTATCTCATTTGACTATTATTTTGATCTTTTTAAATCTTAGTTTGAAAACTTACATTTCATTTTTATAGGGTTTCCTTTATATTATGTTTTTAAGGAAAACATTTTCGTAACAAATAATCATCTTCCTCAATTTTAGAAAACAACTCTATTACTACTATAGTTATGGTTTTAGAAAGAGCCTTTCAAAATAGTGGTATCTCCAAAATTATAGTGAGTTCTTCCTAAGGTTTTGAGAAAAGTTGATTCCTTTTATTAATTTTAAAACTCTAAATTTCTTTTAGAACTCTCCTTTAGTGACAAAAATTTTCTTTTGTAAAAAGTATAGTTTAACTTTGTGGTTTAGACAACGACTTTTATTTTGCATGACTATGACAATAATAACAAGCAAAATTTTCGCAACCAAAATAATAAGCAAAATAATATAAGTCAAGTATTGAGAGTCTTAGCTTTGAATCAAGGCTCTCAGGCTAAGAAATTGGACTAGCCGAAAAGAAAGAAAATTTGTTTTGACTTGATGAGGAAAAGTCTAAGACTAGAAAGACTAAGTTTTAAAATAACATGAAATAAATAAATAAATTGCAAGGCTTGAAAATAAATAAATAACAAGTGAGCTTATATGCTCTAAAGTATATATATAGATACATAAATATAAATAGTTAAATATAAATAAGAAGTTAGCATAATAAAAAATAATATAAGCAAAGTATAATAACAACATGGAAATCTAGAAATGATATTCATGAACAATAACAATATATGAACATAGTATAGCTTTCATAGTACTAAGTTTAGGAAACTTACACTATAGTCATGTAAAGTTACATGACATGGTAGTAAAAATATGAAAAGAAGTTTTACCTAAAGAGAAGATGGAAGTAGTATGTGTAAATAGGTTTTATGTATGAAGAAGAAGAAAAGTTTTGATAGTATTTTGGGAGAGTAATGGAGGAGTATCTAAAAGGAGATTTTGAGAGAGTTTTTGGTAGTGAATTTGTGAGTAGAGATGTGTGAATGAATTAAAAGAGGAGGGGGTATTTAAGGAAAATGAAGAGAGATTTTGAGTGATTTAATAAAGAAAAATTGAAAAAAAAATATAAAGAAAGAGAGAGTAGGGGCGCGGCATGAGTGAAATAGAGAGGGAGAGATTTTTTTTTTTTTTTGGTATTTTGTGTATTAAAAGTAATGATATGTAAGGTATATGTGATACAAAGCGTATGAGAAAGGTAAAAAGTAAGAAAAATAGGTATGTAGAGTATAGAGTAGGTGGTAGAAAAAGTAAAAGAGATAAATGAATAGTATATATAAGTAGATATGATAATAAAATACCAGTAGTAAGAAATACGCGTATAAATGCGATATATGATATTTTGAATACCTTATATTTTTTATGATTCAAACGGTATATTGGAATATTTTTACTATTTTGAACCTCGGGATATGCTTTTCGAAAACTGTATTAGATTGGATTCAAAACGAATTGCGGTTTGACTAATATGAGCTCTCTTATGTTATTATGAACTATTCTACCTACTAATCTCATACTTACTTTCTTAGGGTTACGAATGCGGAATTGCCGAACTTAAATTGTTCATGTAAATAGGGTTTTGAGGTTTCCGGTTGACTTTCTAAACTTAACTGATCGTAAAACTTTGGGGGTTTACATAACTCCTTAATTTCCTTTATCCGACCTTCCACTTGTAATGCCAATGCATTAGCTACATCAACATCATAAACTTTGACTGGTTTTCTTTTCTTATCTTGACCAATTGACCATTGATATCTATTTGTGGCTATATCCTTTAGTAATTGCAAAATTTGGTTAGGAGTCTTATGGTTTAAAGTTGCCCCAGTAGCCGCATCAATCATCTGCCTAGTTTAATTATATAGACCATTTAGAAATTCTACACTTGCATCCAAGGAGGTAAACCATGATGTGGCCATCTTCTCAACAGCTCTTATAATGCCTTAAGTATCCTAGAGTGTTTCTAATATTCTATGCATAAATGGAGATATCAGACCTAAGCTTTGTTGTCTTAGATGGAGGAAAATACTTTACCAATAACTTTTCAACTCTTGCCAAGTTTTGATGGACCAATTGTGGTAGTGAATTTAAACTATTACTTGGCTTTCTTAGTGAAAATGGGAACAATTAACCTTATAGTATCATCACTTACTTTGTTTATCTCGAAGGTGTCACGCCCCGGAGGGTACCTTAAACGTGGTAGTCCACCGCATATAATATTAAAGCTAATGAACGACAACCTTAGTCATCAGGAGCTTCGATATCACATGCAATGCGTGCTTCCAAGATAGTAAGAGACTCACAGGGGTATTACATTAAGTAGATAATAAAAGCAAGCAAGAATTATATGAATAAACATGAAACCTTCATTTAAATATAATTCCTTACATTATCTTAGGGCATTCTCCGTCTTAAAAGTCTTCTTACAACTACAAGTAATCATAACTATAACATAAGCCTACTATAGAGATTTCTTAGAAGTCTAGTTTAAAACTC
The DNA here is from genome assembly GCA_024138025.1 of Combretum micranthum. Classification (NCBI taxonomy): domain Eukaryota; kingdom Viridiplantae; phylum Streptophyta; class Magnoliopsida; order Myrtales; family Combretaceae; genus Combretum; species Combretum micranthum. The sequence goes on along the minus strand of JAMXBD010001368.1, from coordinate 341,350 downwards.
AATACATATAACTTCTACAAAAACTCATAGTAGCTTAAGCTCGTACTTGACATACGGGGCTCCTTGTGCCAACCAAAGTAATCATACTGTAACAAAAGCTATAGGGGTATAAGCAAATCTAGCTTAGTGAGATAATTCCATCTACAAGATATTTTCATAAATCAAACAAGTATTTAAAACAATCATATAAGAATGCACCAAACATATGAACAAACAAAATACACAAGATTAACCGGAAATCATGTGTAGCATGGATTTTACGCCCTCCATGTCGGGGGTTGGGAGGTTATAGGCCCATACGACCATCAATATTTGCAGATTTGCTAGCTCCTGCTTGTCCTGTAGACTTTCCGGCTTCTACTAGCCTATGTAGACTTTTTGGCTCCTACTAGCCACCATTATAACTTCCTCGTTTCCCCACACGAGAAAATTAGTGAAACAAATGTGACTCACGAATATGATATGTATGAATTATTTTCAATATAAGTTTAACCAGATAATGTGAGTTCAAGTTAAAGGCGATCAAAAACGATATTCATCATATCAGTACAAGAATCACAATTTAATTATCAATTCCTCTTTCGATATTCTTAACTTATATTCAATCAATCATAATTCAAATCACATAATACTTTTATCTTTTCCTTAATTTCTAGTACTACTAATTACAATCACAAACAAGGAAATGTAACTTAGTAAATGATTAACTCACTCTATATCGGTAGATCCTAATCGAAGTAATCTTCCGGGAAGGTGATCTTGGTTCCTTCTTCACCTAAACAAGATGAATTGCTAAGGATCCAATAAGTCTAACATTGATTCCTTCAGACGTGTCAATTGGGCAAATGCGTCCATAGTGACTAGGGTGGATATCTCGGAATTTCGCATATAATATACCATTTTATACCTATTCGAAAAGATTTATCTATTTCTAAACTTATTTTCATCAAACTAAGTCGTTTGGGTTCCAAAAAAGTGGCAACTAGATTCACCACGAATTTTTATAAACTTGATTTCCTTCTTTTATCCAAAGCTCATTTTGAAGAGATAGATATTGAAATAGCGTGTAAAAACTTTGAAATGCATATACATATATTTATCGACTCATATCGAATGTATGAAGTTAATGAAGTTGTCTCAACTATGAAAAGTAAAGTCTTTTAAATATTTTTGGAAAGTGAGAACTTTTGAAATATTCCTTTTATTTTGCTTTGAAAATATCTTAAGTTATTTCAAATGAGTATTTTCTTTTCCTAAATTTAATTTCCGTAATCTCTTTAAATTCCTAAGGAATAATTTTATTTTCTAAGCTTAGTTTCCAATATTTTTGAAAGTAATAACAATTCTATATTTAGAGAAATAATTTCTTGATTTCTCGAGATCATTCTATTTTGATGAAAAGAATTTCTAGCACTTGATGAAAAAGTGAAGTTTTTGTAAAATCTTTGTTTATTTCAAAAGTTCTCTCTATGTATGTTGATGAGCTCTCTAGATTTCTTAGAAAAGTTTGCTTAAGAAAATCACTTCCTACTTTTATTTCTAGAAAAGAATCTTTAAGAAAATCTTTCCTCATTTATTTTGTTGAGACAAAAGTCATTATATTCATGCATGAATATGAATCATAAAGTTATGAAAACATAAAAAAAAACATAATAACTTAAAAGAATAAGCTAGTAAAAAAATAAATCAAGTATTGGAACCTTAGCTTTATCAAGGTATCCCGGGACTAAGAATAGATTAGTCCTATAAAGAAAAAGAAAATGTTTTAACTTAATGAGGACAAGTTTAAGACTAGAAAGACTAGTCTTAAAAACAATATGAAAGTAAATAAATTGCAAAAAAGTAAATAAATTGCAAGGAAAGTAAATAAATTGCAAAACAAATGAGCTTATATGCTCTATAAGATATATATATATATCACATATATATATTTAGATAATTATATGCATAAAAGCAACATAAAAGAAATTTGGTTCATGAACAAAAACAAAGCATGAACCTATTGTTGTTTTCTTTAACCTTCATGGTTTAGAAAACACACACTAAGCTTATACTAGGTAAATGAACATAAAAAAAGCTTGAAGAAATATTACCTAAAAGAACTAAACTTGAGAGAACTCTTGGGAGAGAATTCTTGTAGAATTTTGAAAGAGTAACTTTAGTGTAGGAATTGTGTGAAAGAAGTGGAAGGAAGATGGGGTATTTATAGGAAAATGTGGGAGGTTAATTGTGTTAATTAAATAAAAATAAAACAAATTGGAGAGGAAAGACGAGGGGGCCGGCGCATCCATGAGTGTAGAGAGGGAGAGAAATTTGATTTTTTGTATTTTTGTTAATGAAAAGTAAGATATGAAAGATGTGAAGTTGTATTAGAAATGAAAATTGTAAGAAATAGAGGCATGGGTTGTAAGAGTAGGTTGTAAGAAAAAGTAGAGATAGATAAATAGTATATAATAGTAGTAAATAATGTAACGTAAAGTAGACATGACAATTTAAGTATTGGTAATAAGAAAGTACGCGTATAAATGCGATATCTAATATTTTTAGCTACCAAAAAATTATGAAATTGATATTTTTGAAAATCTTATATTTTTACGAGTCTAACGGTATATTTGGAATATTTTTACTATTCCGAGTCCCAGGACTTGTTTTTCAAGAACTGTGTCCAATCGAGTTCAAAACGAGTCGCGGTTTTACTAAACTGATCTTTTTAAGCTTTCTTAGATAATTACGAACTATTCTATTCACTAAACTCTTTCTTACTCTCTTAAGCTTTCTTAAACAGGGATACCGGACTTGAACGGTTACGATAGACTAGGATTTTGTTGACTTTGGAATTCCGGTTGACTTCTAATTAGGGTTTAAGCTTTAATTGTTCACAAAACTTCGGGGATTTACAGAAGGTGTCACAGATCTTTAGAAAGCTTCGAATATGTGAGTTAGGGTTCTCATCTTGATGACTATCAAATTGAATGCATTGTCGCAATTTGGATCATGTTCGGTTTGATCTCAAAATTATTAGCAGCACTCTTGTCTTATTTATGCTCAATGTTACTTTGGTTGGTGGGGATCGAGCATAATCAGACATCATACGAGGGGCAATTATAGCTCCATTTTGTCCCACATTTCCATCACCAGCATTTATATTGGTGGATTCTGATTGTCCTGCCCTTTTTGACTAAGGTTTTGTTACCCATCTATGTTATCAAATTTCAATGATTCTTCCTTGATCCTAATCGATGATGATTTTATGATCTGTTTTATAGTTTTTATTCAATTCCTCAAGGCGTTCTTTCGAGGTTCAGGATCAAAATCGAGTTATCCTATAGAATGACTTCTAGTCATAAATTGCAAAACACAAAGTCAACACGTGAGTTCTGAATCAACCTAGAAAAGGATAATAAATTCTTTAATAAAAAAAATAAGTTGGTAGATTAGTAGATGTAAAGTGTTCATAATATTGCTTGTCCCTAACAATGACACAAAAAACTTGATATCATCACTCAATAAAATCTATACTATTAAACTATATCTACGATCACTTTTTAGGCAAGTATACTGGTTGGTTGTTGTCGGTTTGTTAGGTTTTAAAAAACATTTAAGAACATAAAGTTGAAGTTTCTAGAAATTTGTAAAATTAATAAGTTCTATTCAACTTCGGAAGCAACTATTAAAATCAAACAAGTGCACCTCTCGAAGTTGTAAGCCCTTGAATTTTTCGATAACGGTTTTGGAATACCAAATCGAAACCCTAAAGTCTCACCCAAGTTGAAACCAAACTTAAACAATTTCGATCACGGAATTTCAAAAAAGAATTTTAAAAAACAGAAATAGAAAGTTCAATAATCAATGGATTCGAAAATCCGAACATGAAAAGATCCTCTATCCAATCCCTGAGTTAAAATGGCAAAGATGGATTAAACCCTAACCGTAGTCAAACTAGAGTTCAAAAGTCAACAAAGACCAAGACAATCAAGCAATTTCAACTCCGGTAATCCCGCATCCTCAAACCCTAGAAAACGAAATTGAGTTAGTGGCTTGAAATAGTTCGTGATAATATAGGGTAACATAAAAATATCGAATTCGCGAATTTCGAGTGTCCTTCGGACTCGAACGAGATCGGTTCTCGAAAAGCGTGTCCCGGAGCTCAGAATATTAAAAATTCCGATAACACCAAAAGACTCGTAATTAAATAAGGATTTCAAAAATATCAGTTTTAGAATTTTTTGGTAACTAAAAATAACAAATATAGCTCGTTTACGCGTATTTTTATTACTACCGGTATTTTATATGTCTAGTCTACTATTCATAGTACTATTCCTACTATTCATTACTATTTCACTATCTCTACTTTTTCTTACACCTATTTCTTACTATCTACATACCTATTTTCTTATTTTTTACATTACCAATACAACTTTATTTCACATCTACCTTACACATTATTTCTTTTCTTTACAAAAAATCACAAATCAAACAAAAATCCTCTCTCTCTCCCCATCACATGCGCCGACCCTCCCTCTTTCTTCACTATTTTATTTTCTTTTCAATTTATTTTATTACATCCAAAATTCACTCCAAATATTCTATAAATACCCCCTTCCTCCTTCATTCTTTCACACACTCATTTTACATAACAAAACTCTACCAAAATACTCTCTCAAAACCTCTCTCCAACAAATCTCTCACAAAATACTCTCTACCCATTTCTTCTCTTCAAGAAAAATATCAAACACAAAACCCTTTCATTTCTTTCAAAACCTTCCATTAAACATTCGGTAAAATCCTACTTAAATTTCTTCATCATGTTCATACAACTTAGCATGAGCTTAGTGTATGTTTCTTAGGCTCATATGAGTTAAAGAAGCAATAATATGTTCATGCTTTGTTTTTGTTCATGTTCCTATTTTACATTATGTTGTTATGTTGTTGTTTTTATTGTTGTTATTTTTGCTCTAATCTAACTTATATACTATTATGTATACTATATATATATATATTTATTTAGAGCATATAAGCTCATTTGTTATTTATTTATTTCCAAGTCTTGCAATTTATTTATTTATTTACTTGTTCTATGCAATTTATTAAGACTAGTCTTTCTAGTTTTAGACTTGTCCATATCAAGTCAAAACAAATTTCTTTTCTTTTCTTTTGGGACTGGTCCATTCTTAGGCCTGGGTTGCCTTGATGAAGCTAAGGCTCCCAATACATGATCGGGATACCTTGATAAAGCTAAGGTTCCCAATGCTTGATTATTTATTTATGTTTATTTACTTACAAGTATTTATTTCTATCTTCTTATGTTTTATCTTTACTTTTACATTACTACATAATCATATTCATGCATGATTAAAAATGTTGTTGTCTTAAATAAAAATAAAACAAAATAAAAATCAGTTCTTTCAAAAGTAAACTAGATTTCTTAACAAAAGGAATTTTCTCAAAAGATCTAAGTTTTGTTTTTCCAAAGGATAAGCTAATTATAATTTCTAGAAGAAGTGATAATGTAGATTTCTTTAAAATAATAAAAGGAATTCTTTTCTTTTATAAACCAAACTAAATAAAGGAAGAATTTTTAGCAATACCTTATCTTATATAAGACTTAAATAGGTTCACTATAGATTTTGAGAATTACATGCTAAGAAAGTTCATTCAAAACTTAAATTTTGTATTATTATTCTCTTCTCAAAAATTAAAATGAAGTTTTACTAAGTTTTAAAGTTAACAAATCTTTATTAACAAAGCTTTTCTTATAAACTTGTCTAAGAAAATTATTTTACTATTTAACTAACATTAAGAATCAAATAAGTTTTTCAAACCAAGATAAAATTAACTCACTATTTTGGAAACTAACTTAGAAAAATAAAATTTTTCAAGAAAATAAAGTTTTAAAGGTATATCTATAAAAATATAAGGAAAACATATATTTAATATAACTCCAAATATTTGAAGCTTAAGGAATATTTTGAAAAGTTTATTTTCAATCACTAGAAATAGAGTTGGTAAATAACTTAAAGAACCAAAATTTTTGAAAATGAATTTACTTTTGAAAAGTAAGAAAAATAAATAATAAGAAAACATTTACTCATAACAACTCAAATATATATATTTTTTTGTTTTCACAATTCAAAAAGGAGAAATTTTCAAAAGTCTTGTCTTTTAAATCCCTCAAGACAAATCGTTTATGAAATATCAATCTTGAGACAACACTACAAAGATCATGCATACATGTGAGTATAAATATATGTCCAAAGGATTTTTCAACTATATATATATTATATATATATATCCATATATTTCTCTTAAGGAATTTTGAGTAAAGTAAAGTTTGAGAAAAATCATATTTTGTAAACTATAAATTCGTAACTATTTTGTACCATGGTATTTTCCAACCCAAATGGCTTTTTATAACAAAAATAATCTTAGAAATGGATAGATCTTTTCAAGTAGGTAGAAAACGATATATTATAAGCGAATTCCGAGTTGAAATGACCAAGTTATGGCCATTTTAAGTTGGAATTACCCTTTACGCGAAATTTAACGATCTTATGATATAGTTTTTGATAAGTACCATAGAATCAATAAGAAATACTCATTATGTGTATTCTTCTTAATTAGGTGGATTTACCGATCGACTCATCCGTAAGAAAGATAGATGTAAGCTCCTAGATTTTTCGATAATATTAGCAAACCCTAAGAACCGGAAGTTGAAACGAAACCCTAAATTTAACCTAGTTATATGATTAGGCAAGTGAATCTAGATCCGACAATCTCGTGTTCTTAAACCCTAGAAAATGAAATTGAAATAATTATGGAATATGGTTCATAATAATATAGGAAAGCCTAAAAATATCATATTCGAATTTTTCTAGTGTCCTTCGGATCCGATCGGGATCAGTTTTCAAAAACCGTGCCCCGGTGCACCGGATAGCAAAAATATTCCGACAACACCAATAGATTCGTAAAAATATAACGTTTTCAAAAATATCAGTTTTAGAATTTTTCGGTGACAAAAAATATCAGATATAGGCCATTTACGCGTAATTTCTTTACTACGGGTATTTTAATTGTCTGTCTACTATTCATAGTACTTTTCTACTATTCATTACTATTCACCTATCTCTACTTTTTTTACACTCATTCTTACACTCTACCATACCTATACCTTACAATTTACCTTCTCCATACAACTTTAATCACATCATACTTTACATATTATTTTTTTTTTATTAAAACAACAAAATTAATCAATTTTTCTCTTCCCCCCATAGCCATTGCCGTCCACCCTCTCTCCTCTTCCTCTCAATTTGTTTTCTTTTCCAATTTATTTTATTACATCTAATTTCCATTCCAAAAATCTATAAATACCCCTTCTTCTTTCATTCTTTCACACGACTCATTTCCTATTAAAACTCTCCTAAAATCACTCCACAAAATTACTCTCCCAAAATCTCTCTCAAGTTTCTTCTTTTCTTTAGAAAACCAAGCCCCACATAATAATACAACCCATTCTTTTCTTGTTCAACCACCACATAAACTTTAGGTAAAAGTTTCTCATATTCTCTCATTATGTTTATCTAACTTAACATAAGTTTAGTGTATGTTTCTTAGACTCATTGAGTTAAAGAAGCAACAATTTATTCATGTTTTGTTTTTGTTCATGTTCATGTCTTATTTTCTTTATGTTACTATTATGTTGATATTGTTATTATTGTTTCTGACCTAACTCATATAAGTATTATGTATATTATGTATATATATTTATTTAGAGCATATAAGCTCATTTGTTATTTATTTATTTTCAAGTCTTGCAATTTATTTATTTATTTACTTTATGCAATTATTAAGACTAGTCTTTCTAGTCTTAGACTTGTTCATATCAAGTCAAAACAATTTTCTTTCTTTGCTTTACTCTTCTTTTGAGGACTAGTCTATTCTTAGTCCTGGGATACCTTGATGAAGCTAAGGTTCCTAATACTTGACTTTACTTTTATGCTCTTATTTTATCTTGTTATATTGTTTTATTTCCTTTTCCATAAAGTTACATATTCTCATTCATGCATGAATATGTTGATATTGTCTCAACCATAATGAAAATGAGTTTTCTTAAGTAATAAAAATAAGAATAAGAACTCTCTTTAAAAAAATAAATTTTGTCACATATAAGAAATTATTTTTCCTTAAAGACTTGAAGTTTTATCTTAACAAATATTCTTCTAAGGTTAGATAAGTTTAGCTCTAGTTTTAGTAATAATATGTGATTTCACCAAGGAATACATAAAGAAAAGTTATCACAAACTCTCTTTTAAAACTGAATAAAGTAAGAAAGTTTCTTTAAACTTAATTCCTTAATTAACCAAAAGTTTTCTTAAACACATTTATCCAAGTTTTCTACCAAAACTTTACAATACTAAAGTCTAGTCTAATTTTACAAAATTATCGATAACCTTTCTAAAAACAAAGCCTTACTTAGGAAATAAAAATATAATAATAAGAACTTATAAAACTATTAATGCCATCCTTTTAAAGTGGATCTAACTTTAGAAAGATTTTAGAACATATAACCATGAAATATTTAAAAATACTATGTTTTTCAAACCGCTAGAATAAATTTATGGGAATCTTGAAAGATTAAAATTACTTTTTGAAATTTAATTATTCACAAGTAACTAAGGAATGGAGTTAAAGAAAGAAATACTCACTCATGATAATTTAAGAAATTTGTTAAAGCAAAACTAATTTCTTTTCAAATTTGAAGCTTATTTCACTTTCAAAGACACATTGTTTTTTTACAAAATCATTGTTGAGACAACACCACTAAATTAATGCATATAATTTGAGTCTATACATATGTATTCAAAGGGTTTTTCAACCATACAAATATACCTATATTTTTGTACAAAAGTTTTTGAATGAAGAAAGTTTGAAAACTCTAGTTTTGAAAATTGGAAAATTCGTATCAAATCTGTATGTTACTATTCTGAGACTGAAATAACTTCTTTTGATAAAAATAACCTTAGAAATAGATAGATCTTTTCGAGTAGGTAGAAATTGATATATAATATGCGAAATTCCGAGTTAAAATGAGCAAGTTATGGCCATTTTAAGTTGGAATTTCTATTTCATACGATTTTTTCGAATTCCATAAGATAGAATTATCGAATTTGAATAGATCTTGGATGAAATACTCATGTTGGGTATTTCTTTTGTTTAGGTGTCGAGGATCACGATCTTCTCTTTCCCGAGGATTACTTCGACTCCTAGATCGCTATGGACGAGTGAGTTCCCTTACGCTTATGTATTCAAGCATGTGCTTATAGAATAGAGCACTAGATGTTAGGAAAAGATAAAATTGATATGCATGTGGGATATTATGGGAATTATGTATGTGAATTGTTATGTGCGATTAATGAACAATAAGTATATCGGAATCCGATTTGTGTTTGATATAAATGTTTCTATGTATGAAATGTTACGTGTGCAAATATTGTTTGATCGCTTTAAAATGATTTAATGTTATATTGAAATCCCCATATAATAAATTGCTCATGCATATCACTTAGAATATCATTTCGAAGTTTTGCTACTACTCCTTAGCGTAGGACCGGAAAGGTAAGCTGCCTAGCTACATCTTGAAGGTTAGGACGTTCGGGGAATACGACCTCAAGGTGTAGCCGAGCCGGATCGATCGCTTTGCGTATGGAAAGCCCGGAGACTAGTAGTATGGTTTGTTGGAACCCCAAGACGTGCGCAAACTTTAAGGAGGTCGTTCGGGGCCCAGTTCAAAGCATTCCCTAACTACCGATGGAGGGGTAAATCCATAATGCATACGAAACCGGATAGTTGTATGTAATGTTTGATCATATGGTTGTTGCATTTCATATGTTTGAATTAATAAACTTGGTTGATTGCTTGTTATGAGTACTTTTGCGTAAGGAATATCTCACTAAGCTAGTCATGCTTATACTCCTATAGACTGTTGATATTGCAGGATTACCTTTTGCACCTGAGATCGCCTTGATTTCCCGGGTAGAATCCTTATTTTGAGAAGCTTTTGGAGGAATTCTATTTTGAAGTTATAGAGTAGATTTCTTCTAAAATCTTCTAGCTTTAGTTATGTTATATTCAGTAGAACCATGTTGTTATATATTTATTTGGGGAATGCCCCTTAGAAGTTGTAAGACTTTATGTTTCTATGAAATATATTAAGTGTTGTTTTGTATGTTCCGCTGCCAATATCTTAAAATGCATTACTTCAACGGTTTCCCTTTGTTGTGAATGTACGCCTTGTACTGATATGGAAGCTTTCGAGTGACTGAGGTAGTCATTCTTGAGCTTTAATATTACGTACGGCGGGCTGTCACGTTTAGGGTACCTGTTGGGGCGTGACAATAGATCCTCATGGCCAAGTGAGTTTATTTCCTACCTTTCTCGTACTTGGTTGTGTTTGTAGCTAGAAGCAGTAGAAGTAGGAAAAGATTAAATGAATTATGTATGATAATATTGGTTGAAAGAATGTTAAGCATATCGAGGCATGAATCGTCGTTAATTAACTTATGTTTTGCTATTATTTTGTTGGAGCGTGTGCAAAATTTTATGATCACCTTTAAATTACTTTAAACATATACTATGAATTATATTAATTGATTCATGCATATCACGTAGTTAATTTCATTGCATGAGCTGCTAATCTTGATGGGACAAGAGCTTAGTAGCCAGGCGTGCAGTAGCCAGAAATCTGCAAGATGGGCGATAGGTGCCTGAAAGAACTATTTAAATATGGGCGATAGGTGCCTGAAAGAACTATTTTGTGATGGCTAGTAGGAGCCTGAAATAAACTACATGAGTTGGATTTTAAGTTGGGTTTTAAAGAGCCTGGAACACCTAACCCTGAATAGAGGGGTAAATCCATTCAAACATATGATTTCCGGTAGATCATATGTATTGCTTGATCACTTGCTTGATGCATTCATATGCTTGATTAATAACTTACTTGGAATTATTTATACAAGTATATTGATTTAGGAATATTCTTACTAAGCTAGCTATGCTTATACTCCAATAGACCTTTATTATAACAGGACAATATCTTTTATGCCCGATGACTTCATATACTCAAGTGGGGTGATGTCTTAGTAAAGCTTATGGAAATCTTTTGAAGATCATAGGTTAATTATCCTTTAATATCTTTTGGTGTTAGTATTATTTGGTTGTGGGAAGGATTAGGTTGTTATTATGATTGTTCGGAGAATTATAAGGGAAAAACCCCTAAGATGATGTAAAGATTATATTCTATTAATGATAAATTTGATGTTTATTTAGATTCTTGTATTGCTTTATTTACTATCTCAAACTATACATCCTACTGGTGCCTCCTATTGTTGTGATAGACGCCTTACACATGGTGTTGAAAACTTTCGCATGACTTTGGAAAGTCATTCTTAAGTTTTAATACCGTATGTGGCGGACTGCCATGTTTAGGGTACCCTTCGGGGTGTGACAGAAGTAACATAGAAATATTAGGTCGTATTTTAAGGGATTGTTGACATCTACTGTACTTACTTTTCATCTATTATTTAGCCAAACAAAATTCAGCAAAATTTAATGAAAATAGAAGTTATACTAAAGTTATTGAATATATATATTTATATATAGGTTTTTAGGGCAAATCATAAGATAATCTTGCTAAGAAAAAAACCTTAAGGATTTCTTTAACATTAGCATGTGATTTCTCAACAAACTCATAGAGTTGTTCACCATTATATCTGCACTGTCAGATTCACTAGGGTAAGTTAAAGCCTCTCTCAAGATCAGTAACTTTAGATCTAGAGAAGACCACCGGAATTTCTTTACAAGTTATTAGCAATCTAGATCCGTAGAAAGTTTAAGAATCCTTTGTTTTAAAACCAACCTAATGAATTTCAAAAAAGCGATAGAAAGTTTCACCATCCCTCTCTTAAGGTGATTTTGAGCAACTCCATTAGTAACACTAGATCTATTCAAAAAATCTCTCATTCTATTCAATTGAAATCAAACATGAATCTAAAAGATGCACCACTCATTTAGACCCATGAAATTAAGTTTTAGCTACTAATTACAAATATCCAGTCGATATTCATTAAAACACTTTAAAATCATATGAATCAAGTCTTGGATTCACAAATCCTAAGTTAATTGATTATTTCTCCATGGATGCAGACATTAAGTATAAATTCTTGAAGAAATAATATGGAATTAAAGATGAAATTTCAAATTAAGATAGAGTCTTGCAAAAAAACAAAAAACGTCGAGTTTACAATGAATTTATCCAGAAAACTATGAGATTTCTCAATAAGAAGAAACAATTTTTTTGCTCAAAATTTCTCTTTCTACACTATGTTAGAAATTTGTTACAATGCATGTTTATTTATAGGACCAAATATAGAAATCATGACGATTTTATTCGCTGAAGTGGCAGATTCTTTATAACCAAATTCGTTCTTTATTTCAACATACATGTCTTAATTAACAGCTCATATAGTCACATTTAACGGTATCCATTGAGTGCTTGAAAGTTTCTTGAATGTCATGGCTCGATCTAAGTTGAGGCTTCCTGCTAAAAAGCTTGAATTCTTGTCTAGATTCAACCGTGGGATTCACGAAGTTCATCAAGGGCTTGAATGTTAGCCTAAACCCAATATGTGCTTTCCTTAACAAAAGTGTGATTTTTATCTAGCTTTAGTCGTAAGTTGAATTTATTACTCGATATTTTGGTGCAACAAAAGTTGTATCATGAAGTCCAAAAGTTGAATTTATTATGTCAAGTGCTCCATTTAGGGCACGATGGGTCATTTTGCCTAATTTTGCTTTACTGTTTTGCCCTCGATGAGTCCTTTGCAGGGTTTAGCCAAGTTTTGCTTTGCACAGTTGTTGTTTTGCTCCAAATCTAATCCAAAACACTTTGTTTCTTCTTTTTTGTTTTTAATTCTAAGAGTTGGAAAAAAAAAAAAAACATTTAAACAAGAAAAGCACAAGATTCATAGGAATTTATCCAAAAATGTATTAGATAAAGCCTAAATTCCTATGAATAGAAGAGAGTAAAACAGACTTATCATATATCTATCAATTTATAGTATAGCTAATAAGCATAGATATCATTCCCATGAGGATCTTAAAGTACTAGTAATTATTTCTTTCTCTACTATCTATCCTAATAATCAATTCAAGGTAAGTAACTACTGATTTTACTAATTATTCTACTATTATTTAATCTAATTATTGATTTCATTATAGCTACAAGTCAAGACAATTGAATATTAATCACAAGACCATTAAAAACATCTAGATACTAAATCCCTGCTAGAAATTACTATGTTTAATCTCTAAAGATTATTCAATGTCATTTATTAATTTTTTAACCTGCAAGACTACTTTATTAAACTAATATCTCTTTCAAGATTCCCAATTCCTAATTTTTAAATATATATTGCAATATTTTTCGAACTAATATCAATTCAAAAATTGCGTTTAAGATCTATGAATCCCTTATTAGGTTAAACCTTAATTCAATCTAATATGGAAGATTTATGTCATCGTATATTTGGAGTTGCAATAAAATCTTAGATATATTAATTCAAGAAACCATTAAGCACACATAATTAGAATAAAGAAAAATAATAACTTCATTGAATAACAATAAATCCCATTTTGTATAGCAATTCTTAAGGTTCTTTACCACCTAGAATAAAATCTCTACTCTTCCATCATATGTCTATAATAAAGATTAATAATGAAAACATGAGAATTAAAATGAAACAACCTGTAAACCCCTAGAATTTTCAATAGCTTTAAATATAAACCTTAGAGTCGAAACTAGAACCAAAACACTAAAACCAATTTGAATCAACCCTAAACCCTAGATACCATAGACTTGATCAGACATAGCATAGCAATCCTAGAATATCAGATGTTTGAATAAAAATAGAAACCCTAAAAAAAAAGTCATTTAAGAAAATGTTTCACTAAAATGATTGAGAAACTCTATACCTCAATCATTCTAAAAACCCTAAATGAAACCGTTTTCATACCCAATCATCGGTGCATAAATTGATGGAATATATCTAGATAAAAATTTATAATAAAATAATATTGAATTATTTTTCTAACTTCTTATATTATTTTATCAATTTATAAAAACGTCAGTTGAACCAAATTATATGCATATTTTTTTTTTACCGGTATAATTTATTCTTTACAAGTACCGATTTTACGATTCATTACTATTCTCTATTATTCACACCATCCTTAATCTTACATAACCATACTTATTCTTACAAAACCATACCTATTCTTACATACGCATTGCCTATTCTTACACATACTATTAACTTCTTCACTTTTCTTTCTCTCTCTCTCTCTCTCTCTCTCTCTCTCTCTCCCCCTCCTCCCTCCCTCTACAAACCGGTGCTACTCCCCTCCCTTTCCCTCTCTCAATTTCTTTAATATTTCTCTCTCTTTTTCACTCTATAAATACCCCTTTCCTCCCCCACTTCCAATACTTTACTCAAATGTTCTTAAATACTTCAAAAGCTCTCTCAAATTTCTCTCTTTCTCTGCTCTCTTTTCCTCTACTAAACCACCTCTCCCATCTCTCTTTTACACACGCACATTTCTTCTATACCTTACGTAGGTAAACTCACTTAAACCCCTCTTATATTAGAGACATGATTATATGTATGAGCCATTATGCAATCCTTATGATTTTCCCTATGATGTTTCATGCTAAGGGAGGAAATACATGGCTTCATACTTAACTTTATGTTTATGTTCTTGTTATCTTTTGTGATTATATTCATGTTTTCATTTTCATGTATACTAATCTAACTTATATATATATATATGTATATATCTATCTATCTATATATATTTATATGTATATTTATAATCTTTAGAGTATATTGCTCACTATCATAACTTTAATTTTATATTCTTTACATTCTTGTAATTGTAATTCTTGCAATTTATTTTTCATGAAGACTTGTCCTAAATCAAAGTCTCGGACTTGTCCATGTTCAAGTCATAAAGGGACTTGTCCATTTCCAAGTCCTAAGGAGTCTTGTCTAAATTCCAAAACTCCCATTTTATTTTATGTTATCTTGGTGATTTGTACACTTCAAGTCTTGAGGAGCCTTATCTTAAATCTAAGACTGTCACGCCCCGAAGGGTACCCTAAACGTGGCAGTCCGCCGTACATAATATTAAAGCCTAAGAATGACCACCTCAGTCACGCGAAGGCTTCCATACTATGTACAAGGCGTCTAACACATAGAGGAGACACATCGGAATGATACGTTTTATATTGATACAATTGAGTAACAATGTAAAGGAAATATAATCCACTATACTCCAAATACAAAACACTATACTTCAAAATACAGTTCATCAAACTTCAGTTACATTCATCCCAAGACTTCACTACGTAAAACTATTACAAAGCAAATCGTAAAGCTTAGCCAAAAACTTCAAGCATTCTCATATCTTGCCGGAATCCCGAAGTCATTCTCGACTTCAACCATCTCGGTCCCCACTTAGCATTTCTTGGAATAACCTGCTCATTTAAACAACTATTGGGGTATAAGCTACACTAGCTTAGTGAGAATTCCCTTAATTTCGTACCATAACAAACAAGTTATTAATCAATCATATGCTATGCATGAACAAGCACGTGAGCAAGCAATTATGCATGGGTAACCGGAACCCATGCACAGAACGGATTTACGCCCTCCGTATCTTGGGTTAGGAATGGTATTGAAAGTCTACACGACTGCTGCTAGTCCCCAAGCCCTCGGCTCTTAGCACTCGACTCGGCTAGGCTCATCCAAGGATGCATCCACATGCGCCTTAGTACCCCAGAATGAGCTATGATACCGGGTCTCATTACTCAAACGAGTCCTCGGACCATACCGATCGACCTGCGTAGGAGTAGCACGCTACCAAATGCAATATGTCTGATGCGATGCATGATCAATTTACTTTTTGCTTAGGTCAAAATATTTATACATTCTTTAGAGTGACCAGGCAATATCATACACATAAATAATATGAACCGTGCAGTTATCCAATCAAATCGTGGTTTCGATATGCTTTAGTATTCCTTGGCATACATTTATCACAGTCTCATCATATATCCCATCCCCATTCATATCGATTTTTATCTTGTTCCTAAAATTCTAATGCGACTAATTACAAGCACAATCAAGGTAACAAAACAAGGAGAAAACTCACTCGGCCATTGGATCACCGGTCTTCTAGTAATAATAATCCGGTGGTAGGGAATCGTCGAACTCGGGATAACCTAAAAAGGAAGAAATACTCTAATCAGTATTTCAACTCAAACTAATCCAACAACTTCATACGAACTTATCAAATTCGTAATTCGCGTCCTAAGCAGGAATTCCAACTTAAAACGGCCATAACTTGGTCATTTTAACTCGGAATCTCGTAAATTTTATATCGATTTCTATCTACTTTGGAAGAGATTTCTAAATATGAAGTTTAAATCAAGTTTTGAAAATATCTAAGCCTCAGAAATGAGGGATCAGATCTGTACAGCGGGTATATAGATTCCGAAAATGCGGTTTTCGTGAATGCACTTGAGATTCCTAAGTGTAAAATGAAACTAAATGCAATGGTAATGATTTTCCCTGTCATGAATGTCATGATATGAACTTTAATGAGCCTAAGTTCTTATAGCTCTTTAGGTTTAAAGAATTTACATAAACTTTTCTTACTAAACCATTTCATATTAATGTTTAACAAGTGAGTTTACTACACTTAGTCACACCTACATATTACAAGGATTTTCTTTTAGGAAAACTCTATTTTTCTTAAAGAATTTTGACCCTCATATTAGTTATATCCTAAGGCCTTTATTTCTTAAATAAAATCTTCATTTATAAACTTTTAAGTGGGTCATTTACTAGGGGGTTTCCAAAAATCCGAATTTAGTAAAGTCCATTTTCAAGTTGATTTCTTTAGGAAAAAATGTATTCTATACTTAAAACTTTAAGTGTTTATTATACCTATACCCTAAGGACTTCATTTATTTAAGAAAATACCATTTTGAAGTTGGAAAAATAGTGTTTTCTAACCATATATCCATTATTACGAATTTCATCTATATGACTTTTAGTTCAAAACTTCTATTGGACTTTATTTTTTTTGTTTCCAACATTTTCTTTAGAAAAAATCTCATTTAGACTCATGGAAAATACTACCAAACATTATCTATTACCCATAGGCTTCATTTCTCTTGTAAAATATATGTTTAGAAGTTGATAAAAGTGTTTTTGACCTAGGTTTTCAAAGTCATCCGAATTTTCATAAGTCTATTTCTTGCAAAGTACTTTCCTTTTTGACTTCATGGACTCATCTATCTATAGATCTATATACTAGGAAAGTCATTTACTAAAGACAAAAGCGTTAAAGACTATTAATGCACATAAACACAAAATAATAATGAAACCATAAATGCCTATATGATCATGAGTAATAAAATGATAGATCTATTATTCCATATGCTCAAATGAGTTTTGAAAACATAAAAACTATATTTTTATAAAAGATCTTTTGTTTAAAAACACTTTTTGTTGGAGGAACATAAAGCTTTTGGTATGAAAGCTTCTTTAAATGCAAGATCCACTTTGTAATGGTTCGGTATTCTTGTCTTGATATCTCATTGTCCCTACCAAAAGATCATGGGGACATTTGGTTGAAATATCCAAGAATCACTTAGCCATAACAAATATCTAAAGGTAGAAGGAGGTAAAAGCTTACTTACTTGAAGTAAAATAGGAGATGGAAAGAAGAAATGGAAGTTGTGTGTGGTGTGGGGGGGACAAAAGCTCACGGCAAAGGGGGGGAAATGGGGAGAGAAATGAGAGCTTTTACACTTTGCAAAAGTTTGAAGAAAGAGAGAGAAAATATGGCTTAAATATAAAGTGGATTTAGGTTAAAAGAAGAAAAGTTTGCAAATGGAGCATGGAAGGGGGGAACTATTCACGCCGGTTACTATTCATGAGGGGGAGAAAAAGTTTGATTTTATTTTGTTTTGATTGATTTAACTTGATGTTTGACTTGTCATAACTTGTAAGGAAAGTTAGGGACAAAAGTAATAGAAAAGAGAGATTGATTTGAGTGATTGTAAGGGTGAAATTGTAGAGTGTGCTAAAAGGTAGTATAGGTGGTATAGGTGGTACTTTTTGAATAGTGAAATAGTTGACAAGACAATTTAATTTCCGGTAGTAATGGAATACGAATAAAAAGGCTATAACTGTATTTTTCATAAGCCGGAAAATTATGAAAAATATATTTTTGAAATCCTTATTTTATTTCGATTCAAATGAGTATTCATAAGGAAATTTTTGAAATTCTAGTTCCGGCACGCTTTTCTACAATGGGTCTCGGGATGACCCGGAATTGAAATTTTCATAAAATCTGATCTTTTCTTGTTTGAAATATAATCAGAACTATATCCAAAATTAATTTTGCTTATAAAAGTTTCTTATTTGGAAATCGAGGAAAAGCCGGAATTTGGGTTTCTAAGTCTTTTCACAAGCTTGAGCTAAATGAGTTTAGGGTTTCATTTTCTGGTTTTCGAAGTTTACTTGATTACTAGGAAACCCAGGGTACATAAAAAAAAATAATAATAAAATTGTGTAATGAAATAAAATGAATAGTGCAAAAGACTAATCAATTACCGATAGAATGAAAATACGATAAAAAGGTTATAACTGTAACTTTTATAACCCGAAAAATTATATAACTGATCTATTTAGAAATCTCGTGGAATTACGAGTCTAACGGTACTAATGTTATATTTTCGATATCTCGAGCCCGGGATACGCTTTTCGAAGTCTGTATCCGAACGGGTTCGAGATAAGTCAAAAATTTACCAATCTGATATTTTTTACAAACTTATATTACTACGAGCTATTCTACATATTTAAACTACATCTTGGCTCTATGGTTAAGGGTGCTAGATTGCCGGACTTACACTATTGTATTCCGGTTAGGGTTTTCGGATGATTTTCCAGTTTAGACCTTTGCCAATTTGGAAACTGAGATTTTCTGTTTATACAACGTATTTAGTTTGAGAAATTTATTTTAAATTTTATTTTTATAAGTATTTAATATCTCTTATTGCTTTCGGAAATCTTGAATTGAATTATTATATCCGGAGTTATATCGGTAATGGTTACCGGATATGATTTTCTTGAGTTTGAGTCATATATCGATTTTTGGAATGACTTTGGGGAAATCTTAATTTTTATAATTTGCTTTGAAAAAGGATCTTCATAGTGTTTTGTTTTCGAATTTATTTTTGCTTTGATTTAAGGTTTTATTAACAATTGGTTAACTTAAGGATTATCTAATTTGTTATTTTGTTTCTTGAGTTCTTCCTTCTTAAGATTACGAGATTTCAATTTCTAACTTGTTCTATGATTCTTGGGAGTTTGATTTGATCGTTAGGGCTTTATTGTAATTTCCGTCTCTTAGGATTATTAGTCTGGTCGTTTGGGGAATTTCCAAAGTCTATATTTTATTATTGGCAGATTAAGTTTTCTTAATCGTGCCAAAGCCTAATTACGGAATTGGCCTTTGGTGATTTCCTGATCCTTCAAATTGTCATGTTATGGATTAATTTGCTTTTTAGCAAATTATCACTATGTTTTATTTTTATCCCGATTTTTATGAATTATAGATTAGGTAAGCAATTTATCTTACGTAATGGTTTTTGGACTTAAGGACTTTTGTAGTCCTTATTTTATTTTTAGATTTTCTCAAGACTAATGAATTCTTACTTTCGTTATATTTCAAGACTCGTTCAAAGTTCGGTTTTAATTTGGAGTGTTTTTAGGGTTTATTTTCGAAGTTCATCGTAGAATTATTTACTGAAATTTTCCGGGGCTTACATCCTCCCCACCTTAAAGAAAGTTTTGTCCGCAAAACTTGTTACGTGTATATCGTTTATCGAAAGAAGATTGTGAATCTCGAGTTACATTTCTAGCACCGGTTTATGCTTTGATTTGTATCATTTCTAAATTTTGCATGATAGATATTTTACAAATATAGCACATACAAATTAAAGATTTGGCTTAGCGATTCCAACCTTCACTCACGACTCTTTTGGAAAACGACACGGACTTGACTCAAGACCATAGACGACTCGACTCGACCGACACTAGACGACTCTGACAACACGACCTTTCATGACTCGATTACTTGACCAACAAGGTTGTGGATTCGCTTCTCCATTCTTATGTAGCTGTATATACATATTGTGCTCTGTGATCAATATTCTTTTAAATAATTAAAGTCATCGTTGTTTTAAACTCTTATCATCGTGATCATCTTGATGGGGTTGAAATCAAGAATCTCATTGCTTTATTGTATACTTATTACTTGTGAAGATCTTACAGAGTTTGGTAATTGAGATTTGATTTTTGAAATTTTAACTTTTATGTAACGATCGTCGTAGATTTCGATCTTTCAAAGTTCTTTATTTACAAGAAGTTATATGAGGATTGTCTTGGAATTCGTTAAATTAATCGAGTTTTTGTTTTAGTTTCCATCATTGGCTCATTCTAACTTTTAATGGTCTCGGGCTTTCCTATTTTTAGTCTAGCCATGTAATCCGAAGGTATTTCTAACAACCTATCTCTTTGATTCTATTGGCAGGAAAGAATATGCGGTATTCTAAGGGTATAACGCTAACCTGGTATCGAGTTGCATCTTTGATCCTCGCTTCCTTCCATGGTAAAGGACTCCAGCTCCTCATCACTAGCTTCTTCATACACTCCATATGTGTGAGGGTTGTGGACTAGATTTCTGGATGTAGATATCCTTGAAGAACCTCGATTCCTTTTTCCTTTGTTGCTTTTATTTGTAAACAGTGGTGAGCAGGATCGTCTCCACAGGGACTGGTAAAAATCCTAAGTTTCTATTGGAGATTGAGAAGAAAAAAAAGAGAATAAAATTGGGGGATTTTTGAAATCAAGCAAATAAAATAAACCTATTTCTAATTAAGAAGATTTATATATATTCAAAAGATTATCTAGCCTAGGTTTCATTACAACTCAATTCTCATGATTGATCATAGACTCAAATATTATTATTCCTACTTTGAATAGGTTAGTTATAAATTCCAATAAGCATTAAAATTCAATTTCTCCTTAGATATTAAATAACCAAGATAAGATCTTTAATTATTCCTAATCAAATAGATAACCCTAAATACGCTCTTAAGGTTTAATCCATCAATTGCATTAAGAAAAGAGAAACCTAACCCTAATCAACAATCTCATAGAGCATGGATCATTTAAATTAGATTATATTTCATCACGACATCAAATAACCATCTATTTTATGACTATCGTGTTGTTTCATCACCTATATTAGATTACTCATACAATTACGGATATGAGTTCTAATTGATTGATTATTGTTCAATCATCCTACAACCGGATCCAAAGTTATAAGAGATAATCAAGCAATAATAACAATAGAATCAGATAAAATACAAATATGCAAAGATGAGAATAATAGAAATCAAACCCAATTAGGTCTCACAATCCATCTTGAATTGAGTTGCAATAATCCCTTGGCTAGATCAAGAGATTAGTTGTTCATGATTCAAGAAAAGCAATCTTTAGGGTTCTTGAAAGTATAAAGAATGAATGAATCCTTTCTCTAATGGACTTCTATCTATATATATAGGAAAGAACAATACTTTCTCCCGTATGAAAACTGGCTGGCTTGGAGTTATGAAATGGCTGGCTGCCATTTTTCATCGCACAGGACGCTGGAGCATTGATGGTCGGCTCATGGCCGGCGGCTATCACACCATGGCCGGCGGCCATGGCTCTTCTGGCCATTTTCTTCGCTTCACCGAGACTCTATGGCTGGCGGCCATCTTCTCATGGCTGGCGGCCATCAGGCTTCTGGTCATTTTCTCCATGCTTTATTCATCTAAATCTTTCCTTTAGCTTTATAAACCTGAAACACAACATTAACTTGATTAAGTATCAATTCCTCATGATTTCTATAAGATTAATAACAAGTTTATCAAGTTTTATCCATTATAGATTTGAGTAAATTACATCTCAACACTTTTATTCCTGTTATATCTCTTCCTCTTCTTCCTAGGTAGCTCCAACGAAGCAACATGCAAATTATCCTGTTCAGGGCATGTTTTAGCCAAATGTCCCATTTTTGTGCAAAGAGAGCATACATTGGTTGTCTTTTTGGGACACTTCTCAACTTTGTGACTAGGGTCCCCATAGAGGTAGCACTTGAATTGAAGTTGTGGACACTGAATAGGGTAATGCTCTCTCTTACATCTCCAACATTGTATCTTATTCAAAATTATGTCTTCTTCCTTGTTTGGGTCATCATCCAAGGGAAGTGTTCTGACATTTTGACTCGGGGTCATTGCAACATAGAACTCCATTTCCTTCTTACTTCTTTCTTGCCTCCTCTTTTGAGCATTTTCTATTATCCGTGCTCTTTCTAGCAATCCTTGATAACTCCTGATATCCAATTCTTCCAATCGAGTCCGAAGGTCTTCTTTTAAACCATTCAGAAACACTTCTTTTGAGTTCCTCACTTTGCTTTATGATTCTGGAGCATATTGCAACAATCTACTGAACTCGGTTTCGTACTGTTCCACACTACGATCTCCTTGTGAGATATTGAGAAAATCTGAACTGTACTGGACTCTTAAGCTCATGGGGAAATATTTTTCAAAAACTCATATTTAAACATCTCCCATGTAACTGGAGGCGTCAACTCTCTTTCCTTAGAGTCCCACCATACTCGGGCATGTAAGCGGAGCATAAAGGTTCCATAATTGACTCTTAGGGTGTGGTACTTCAAAAGCATTAAGGGACCTCTCAATGTGTGCCAACCAATCCTCTGCCTCATCTGGTTTTCCAAAAACTCCGTCGAAATACTCGTTACACTTTATGAAGCATGGTAAGAGGCTTTGGTGGTATTGAGGTGATGGGGGTTCATCTTGCGTCGTTTCTTGCTCATATCTCACAGGTGTAGACGTTGAACTGACTTGAGTCTGTTGCATGTAGCCTCCTGTCTGACTAGTAAGTTGTTCAATCTCTATTGAGGCATTTCTCCCTTGGTTAGGTGGTTCGGGTATCGCTTGGTTCTCGGGTCCTAAAGGAGTCATGACGGGTTCTTGTTGTGGTTGGGTATATCTCCTACAATTTTATTAAGCTCAGGTGAAAATTCTAAATCTTTTATTACGTCTTAAGGCGGTAAAAGAAGCTTATCGGAAATACAAATACGGAATGCGGAAATAAAAACATATGTAAGAAATATTGAAATTCTACTGAAATCAAAATCGATAACAAAACTTCATAATATTCAAATGAAATACATGAAATCAAGAGAAGATGTAAATCTTTCATTACAAAAGTTCAAAGAAAGGATGCAAAACATGCATTGGAACTAATTCATGAACTAGATGATAAACACAAAATCGGTTTACATTTTCAAAACATCTTTGTTCTCTTTACTCAAAAAGTTATTTGCTCCTAACGCTCAACACGAGAGATCTATTGATATTTCTAGGAGACTGACTTCTTCCAAGCAAGGGCAGCTGTCCAGCTGTTAATTCTTGTGGGGGCATCTACTCGCCTGGTGTCCCGGCTGTTTGCAGATGAAGCACTTTAGGGTTTTCTTTCCTGGACAGTCCACAACCTTATGCTCGGGATCTCCACAGAAGTAACACTTGTGCTTAAGTTGTGGACACTGTTTTAGATAATGACTTTCCTTGCACTTCCAACAATTGATCTTACGCCTCTTAAAAGGTTCATTCTTAACTGTTAGGCTAGTTGTCTTATACCTTCTGACTTTGGAGCTTGGACTAGCCATAACAGAAGGAGTCTCAATTCCTTGCATTGTCACTTGGTGGGGTCCTTCCACCTGAACCGGCACATTCCTAATAAGCACTTGTTGTAAGAGGAGCTTTTGTGTATCCACCAAACACCCTAGAAGGTCTATGACTTGTTGCATTGGATCTTGTGGTGGTGGAGTGTCTCTCACTTGTTGTTCATCGGGAAGGTTAGTCGACGGTTGCACGTTCTCCTCAGGTAGTCTCCTAGAAATAAGACGAAACGATTACGTTAACCTAGTTATTCTACACGCAAGTTGCTTATTTTAGAAAAAGAATTGCACTTTTTTTATCTTATTTAAGAAAACGGTGAAAACGCATTGTTAATCTACCCACCTAGTTATCTTATAGGTCGAAGGGGTAACTTACGATCTCTCCTATTTGGCTTGAACTAAGAGTCGTGTAAGGTCACTTACTCCTATATTTTGCAGTTGCTAGTATAGATTCGAATCGTCCATCAAATATTTTCAATCTTCCTTCTTCATATATCTGTTTCTATGTTCTTCAAAAGTCTCCAAGATAGAATTCAAATCCTTAATGATCGAAAGTCATACCTTAAAGGTCATTGAGCTAAATCTAGTTCTTCTTTACCTAAGGGTCATCTAACACTTACTATTCATTTCAAGATCATATCTTAATCCTATTCTCCTAAAGGCTTCCCACCTAATTCCCAAAACCTTGTCGCTCTGATACCAACTAAACTGTCACGCCCCGAAGGGTACCCTAAACGTGGCAGTCCGCCGTACACAATATTAAAGCCTAAGAATGACCACCTCAGTCACGCGAAGGCTTCCATACTATGTACAAGGCGTCTAACACATAAAGGAGACAAATCGGAATGATACATTTTATGTGATACAATTGAGTAACAATGTAAAGGAAATACAATCCACTATACTCCAAATACAAAACACTATACTTCAAAATACAGTTCATCAAACTTCAATTACATTCATCCCAAGACTTCACTACATAAAACTATTACAAAGCAAATCGTAAAGCTTAGCCAAAAACTTCAAGCATTCTTATATCTTGCCGGAATCCCGAAGTCATTCTCGACTTCAACCATCTCGGTCCCCACTTAGCATTCTTGGAATAACCTGCTCATTTAAACAACTATTGGGGTATAAGCTACACTAGCTTAGTGAGAATTCCCTTAATTCCGTACCATAACAAACAAGTTATTAATCAATCATATGCTATGCATGAACAAACACGTGAGCAAGCAATTATGCATGGGTAACCGGAACCCACACAGAACGGATTTACGCCCTCCGTATCTTGGGTTAGGAATGGTATTGAGTCTACACGACCGCTGCTAGTCCCCAAGCCCTCGGCTCTTAGCACTCGACTCGGCTAGGCTCATCCAAGGATGCATCCACATGCGCCTTAGTACCCAGAATGAGCTCTGATACCGGGTCTCATTACTCAAACGAGTCCTCGGACCATACCGATCGACCTGCGTAGGAGTAGCACGCTACCAAATGCAATATGTCTGATGCGATGCATGATCAATTTACTTTTTGCTTAGGTCAAAATATTTATACATTCTTTAGAGTGACCAGGCAATATCATACACATAAATAATATGAACGTGCAGTTATCCAATCAAATCGTGGTTTCGATATGCTTTAGTATTCCTTGGCATACATTCATCACAGTCTCATCATATATCCCATCCCCATTCATATCGATTTTTATCTTGTTCCTAAAATTCTAATGCGACTAATTACAAGCACAATCAAGGTAACAAAACAAGGAGAAAACTCACTCGGCCATTGGATCACCGGTCTTCTAGTAATAATAATCCGGTGGTAGGGAATCGTCGAACTCGGGATAACCTAAAAAGGAAGAAATACTCTAATCAGTATTTCAACTCAAACTAATCCAACGACTTCATACGAACTTATCAAATTCGTAATTCGCGTCCTAAGCAGGAATTCCAACTTAAAACGGCCATAACTTGGTCATTTTAACTCGGAATCTCGCAAATTTTATATCGATTTCTATCTACTTTGGAAGAGATTTCTAAATATGAAGTTTAAATCAAGTTTTGAAAATATCTAAGCCTCGGAAATGAGGGATCAGATCTGTACAGCGGGTATATAGATTCTGAAAATGCGGTTTTCGTGAATGCACTTGAGATTCCTAAGTGTAAAATGAAACTAAATGCAATGGTAATGATTTTCCCTATCATGAATGTCATGATATGAACTTTAATGAGCCTAAGTTCTTATAGCTCTTTAGGTTTAAAGAATTTACATAAACTTTTCTTACTAAACCATTTCATATTAATGTTTAACAAGTAGGGGTGGGCGCGGTACGGTTCGGTCCGGTTCGTCGCCCGAACCTAATTGAACCTAAAATAACGGTTCGGTTATTTTTAAAAAACGAACCTAACCTTACGGTTCGGTTCATTAATTTTTCGAACCTAAAAAAAACGGTTCGGTACGGTTCGATATACGGTTCGAACCATATTAAAAAAAGAGAATTTAATCTTACAAGACGTAAAGAAACCATATTACTGTGATAGCATGATAATCAGGAAAATAAGAAAAAGAAAAAGGATAAATTGCAAAACACTCCATTGTATTTCCACCATGTATACTTAACCCCTAAATTTTAATACAGTGTGTTTAGGTGCCATATCTTCAAAAAAAAAAAAACAATGCTCATTGGTCCTGAAAAAGAACAAATTAGGGTCTACAAACAAAAGTTTTGGGGTCTACTCAATTTTAAAAAATAAGTGTTTAAGTGCAGGCGGTGTAATTGCAGTCTGATCAAAGAAAAACATGCAATCATACAAGTTAGATGATAGAACTATTGCCCATCAGATGTCATGTAGACATGGTATTCTTTTGTCATAAAAGCAACTTGTTCTGAGTTCAATCCTGTAAATGTAAACATTCCAATTTGCTTGATAATATGACTCCAGTCACCTGGTGTACCTGCGAAAAAATATATAGGTAATCAAAACAACTATATCAAAATTGTTCGAAGTAATTCAACTTTGTAGAAGGAGAAAGCGCCCCAACTTGCAGGAAAAGGATGAAAAGAAGGCATGGTCTTGTAGAGAGGATTGGTATAAGAAAGCCACTAGCCCATAGACAAATGAAGTCAAGATAATGGCCACAAGATTATGAGAAGGAAGTACAGCAAACGTCTACCTCTTTCCTTCAATGCCTCAAAGAGCTGTTGGCGCATGCTAATAATGCGGTCAGCCATAGCCTTCAACTCCACAGTCCATTCTTTGTACAATTCGCTGAAATCAAAGTGGGACCAAAGTAAGGCACTGAACGGTATAACTTGTAACTGCTATTATAAGGAAATACAATTGTTCAGGATTTTTAATTCAACATATTTTAAGTATGCGAAATATTATGGGAAAGAGTTGCAGCATTATGATCAAGTAATATTTTTATACCTGTCCTTGAGAATGGTAGCCACAATTGATGCTCCATGGATGGGTGGGTTAGAATACATGGGTCTAATTACGAGCTTCAGTTGACTTTCAACCCTGCCAGCCACATCAGCTGTCTTGCAAACCTGATAGCACAAAATTTGAGATAAATTATAAATTCTCGATACTCTAAATTCAGGAAAAAGAAAGAACCAAGGAAGTTGAGCTTCCTTTTCTTGATAGCTAGAGACAGGTCACTTTGCTCACTTTCTAAGAATTAAAAAGTTTCAGAAAGGATTGACACTAAATTCAGTGAAGTGGTAAGAGAATTTCATGAAAAATCACGATATTAATGAGAATATGAAGCACTGGTAAAGAAAAAGAACAAAACATAAAGACATATATGCAAGTCTTACAATGCTTAGAGCTCCAACATGCTCCCCATAGAGTCCCATGTTTTTGGCATAACTTTGAGCTAAGACACACACCACCATCAGCAGCAAACATACGTACAGCTTCGCATCAGCATCCAAGCTACCGCTAGCAAAACCCTACAATACCCCATATGAACAGAAAGACAGTTAGAAGATTTGATTTCCTCTTGACGGATGATTTCCTTTATTTTGAATAAATATGGCTTTACCTTATATGCACTGTCAAAGAAAGGCAATAGCCTTTTCGACCTAATCAGTTGTCTGATCTGCTCCCCTCCCACTGCTCAACAGTTGGATCAACACCAGTAGGATTATGAGCACATGCATGAAGAAGAACTACAGCGCCTGGTGTGGCAGAGTTGAGGTTTTCTAACAGGCTTATAAGAGACAACAGATCGATTATGTCTTTTAATCACACAAATGAGATGTAGTTGGCCAATAAGCAACTCATAAAATGATAACAAGATAAAAGGTTATTAGCATCATAAAGTTAATGAAGAATAAGAGATTAAAAGAAAAACTGCTTGATTCTAACCTTTACAACATTGTCCATATGGCAAGCTGCCCTTAGCCTCTTTTCCATACTCTGAATGGTAGTAGAACATCGAAGATCCGCCTCCATGTATGCTGTCCTCTTGAAGTTCTGCACAGGACAGTTTCTCAGCCAGAAGGTTAGACACGAGAGAATGAATAAACAGAACAAATTAGTGTCCAAATGGGTACAACATAAGGGAGAGAGGCTTTCATTAGAGTAACATCAAGAGCAAATAGAATAAAGTAACATCCATGTTTTCATTAGAGCATAAAACTTAACATTACAATGGCTAAAATAATACATTGACTTCACAATTTAACCATTCAGCAATAGGTGGATTGGTTCTACTATTTTCACTACATAATTCCAACTTCCTTTTCTTGTTTTCTTCTTGCAAGAAGGTTGTATTCTTCATTTTCAACCTCAGCTCAAATGGGACATCTCCTTGATGACAAAATTTAGAACCCAATCTTGATACCTGGAGAGGACAAAAGTTAAATGAAGTAAATATAAAAAAAGTTCACCTCACAAATGATATTTTGGTGGCATAGTATCTAAACTTTACAATTGATCAATTTCCTTCTTTAAAAAACATTTTGTGCTCATAAGTAATTCTTTTAAGTAGTAAATTGAGGTTCAATGGACTGACCTAGTGACCTTAGTTTAATTGATGGTGATATTTGTAGTAGCTGAATCCATCAATTTCACAACTGCAGTTTCTGCAATATATAAAAAAGGCATCCTATTAGCACATAATCAACATATGAAAGAAATTGAAACTAATATAAAATTTAACAAACTGAAACCTGATTCAAAAATTTCCAGTGCTTCAAGATCCTCCTCAATGGACAAAATTGCAGATTTTTTGAGCCAATCTTGTGCACATATGAGGGCTTCCACCATATATGGAGTCAGTGAACTCCTAAAAACATCAAGAACTCGACCACCCGTGCTAAAAGCACTTTCTGAAGCCACGGTTGACAAAGGAATTGCTAAGATGTCTTTAGCCATTAAAGAGAGGATGGGGTACCTACATGAGAATTTTTTCCACCAATCCAATACATCAAAACCTTTATCATCATCATCAAGTTCCTCCCGTTCTTCTGCCAAATACTTCTCCAATTCATTCCTTTGCATCGTTTTGTTCACTCCCACTTTTTTAGTGAACTTGTTTCTCATTTTCTTTTTACGCTCTTCATTTACCATTTCCACTTTTGGTTCTTTCACATGACTTTCAGAATTTGCAAGCTTTCCTCACTGTGCTCAATACAAGAATCATAATAATAAAACAAGCTTGAGAGGGTGTAGTTAATTTTTTCCATTAGCTGGTTTCCCTTCTCATCATCATAAACCTCTCTCACCATCCAATCCACATAAGACAATTTTAGACGAGGATCAAGAACTGCAGCCACAAATGACAATACATTCATGTTGTTAATATTTCCCCAATACTTCTCATGCTTTACTCTCATTCTTTCAGCCATCATTCTCACGGAAAGATCATCACTTCCACATTGTTCTTTGATCTCACTCCCAACACCCATAATTTCTTCAACAAAGTGATTGCAAGTGGCATATAAAGAACCAGAAATGCTCAAAGTAGCATCATAAAATGTTTTTAAGAAAGGCAATATGCCACGTGCATATACCCAATCTTCTTCTGTAGGAAGTCCCCTCATTTTATTGCCTGTAAGATCTGCCCTAAACTTCTCATCCTTCATCTCCAACAACTCAAATGCTTTCTGAAATTTCACAGCCGACTCCAACATTGTATATGTTGAATTCCATCTGGTTTCAACATCTAAAGATAATAGTGCCTTGCTCCCTACATTTTCTTCTGCCACACAGCTTTTGAACCTCGCCAATCGCGATGGAGAAGACCTAACATATCTAACAGCAGATCTAATTCTAAATATGGAATCATCCATATCTTTCAGACCCTCTTTCACAGTTAAACTTAAAATATGTGCACAGCATCTCATATGGAGATACTCTCCTTTCAACATAAGTGTTCCCCAAGATTGAAATATTCTTTTCAAATACTGCATACAAACATCATTTGAACTTGCATTATCTACAGTGATTGTAAGAACCTTTGTTATACCCCATCCCTTCAAACATGCCTCCACAGCATTGGCAATTGCCTCACCAGAATGACCAGAAATTTGACAAAAATTCAAAATCTTTTTCTGCAATTTCCAGTTCTCATCAATGAAGTGACATGTAAGACACATGTAAGATAAGTTTTGGCAAGAAGTCCACGTATCAGTAGTTAAACACACCCTACCAGTAAATTTAGCAAAATATTGCCTCAATTTTTCCCTCTCTTCATTGTACAACTCTAGACAATCACGTCTTAAAGTTGTACGAGATGGAACTGAAAACTTAGGCTGCAATACATTGCTATAACTGATAAAAGCTTCATTTTCAACAAATCTAAATGGCAGCTCAGCAACTACAAACATTCTAGCAAGCTCTCTTCTACACCGACTTTCATCAAAATTACTATTTAGTTGAATGGAAAGATGCTTATTTTCTAATATACTGGGGAGAGTTTTCTGTTTACCCGTTGTGTCTTTGTTAACAAATTGTTTACATCTCTTCAAGTGAGTAAGCAATGCACTAGTTCCATTCCCGCCAGTATACTTAAAGGTTTTATGACAATAATTGCATTTTGCCCTCTTGTTCCCATTTTGATCCGATTCTAATGCCATATGTGCCCACACTTTAGACCTTTGTCTTTTGTTAGAAGCTGATGGAGAGGAAGGGAGTTTAGCTGTTGTACCGGAAGAAGGTAGAGGACCACTATCATCATTCTGATAGTCTTTGCCAACATTTTCATCTCTATTCACTTTTTCCTCAGATGCATCCACATCCATCGGATTGCTCTTCGAAGCATCAACATTTACTGGTTTGCTCATACTCTGTGCATCAAACGAAGACATCTGAAAAGTAAAACAAAAAGATTATAATCCGAGTGTGTGTGAATTTTAACGGTATAGAAAATGCAAATACATCTCCATAACATTCAACTTGAAATTGCATTACAAAATGTATGTACAATAACCCTTAAGACATTAAAGCGTTTTCATTGTATGAACCAAATTGTTGAAAGTTAAAATAGCTATTAAATAAGAAATTATTTACATGAAAATGGAAACATCAGTTGGAAAGAGCTGCTGATATATGTCATTGCCATCTGATATCGCTTGACAGTCCTTGAATGCAATATACAAAATAAAAGAATAAGAAGAAAATGCACTGGGCAAAGGTGGACAAAGGTGCAGCTCCTATTTGGCTATTTCTATATTAGCTAATAGCTATTCTATATCAACAAGTGGAATCAATGTAAACATAAACAACATTAGATGAAGTTTCAGATATTTTCTTGAGCCAAAACTTTACCATATATCCTGCACCAAATAGCAGCCTCATAACTCAATGTTTCAAAATAAAAAAGTTTGAGCTTGATTTATGTTATTAGACTACTAATAAAAGTGAAGTTGGTAAGCAAGTTCCAACTAGTTCAATTCTACCTGTTAATTAGCTGTAAGTGTAAATATCAATTGACATTAGAATCTATTGTGCAATTTGTAGTTGAGCCATAAACTGGCTGATTGGGACCAATCGTGGGTCGAATAGGTAGAAATAACATGGCTAATACTATTAGGAGATGGTGGATAAGCTAATCATTAATATGGCACATATATGAGTTATAGGGAACAGCAGATGCGAAGAAAAGCTGTCAATAGAACAGAACGTATATATGATACGATACAGCAAAATATGAGAATAGTTAACCATGGCTGATATGATAAAATGACCTCAAAACTCTTATATTGTTTGTGTTTGATGTTGACTTAAATAAGAATAATAACCTAAGCATGCACTTTGTTCGCTAAAAAATGACGCACTTGACTAAATGGTGTCGTTTGTTGCTCCCTTTTGAGTTATGACGTTCTTTTTTCTAAGTTCTAAGTACTAAAATCTCAGATAAAGAAGCACCAAAGACTCGGAACTTCACAGTTGTTTACTAGATTAACTAACAAAAACGCAGATGAAAACTAGACGTTATAATTGATCTTCAGAAGATGAATCATGTATAGTGCACTCCTTAAACTAAGATCCACTAGGTCGAATTCACTCCACAATTCTTTAACATGTACAGCAAAAGTTAGGATAACAGGAATTTTTCTGGGTAATCGATAGTGCTCCTGCCAAAGCAAAAGAAAAGTTTTTATTACAACAAGTGCATCATGCGTGTGTGTGTGTGTGTGTGTGTATGAGAGAGAGAGAGAGAGAGAGAAGAGAGACTGTCGACTAGGCAAATACCCTATCTCGTTTTATCTTAAACCCCTATCTCCCTCGTTCGCCCAGAAAAAAAAAAATTACAAAAACCCCTCTTTCCCTCTCTACTCTCCTGTGAAAATGAACTCAGAAAACACAGACATTCGCCATGAAGAAGAAGAAGCCATAAGACTCAAAACCCTAGTAGTGTCCAAATTCAAATCTTCCGATCTTGATTCCGCCCTAAAACTCTAGATCCTCGACAACGAGGAAAGGAAACCATGAAAATGAAATCATACCTTGACAACTTAGGAAGTCCGGAACCGTGCGTGTGGTGGGGCTGTGTGTGTGGCTGACACCTGACGGCCTGACGACGCTGTGTGAGGCTGTGAGCTACTGAGCTGAGGGTGTGTGTCTGTGTGAGACTGTGAGCCTGATTGCCTGAGTTGTGATCGGCGATCGACTGAGCGCCGCGTAAGGATGAGTGAGCAGGAGTGACTAGTGAGGACTAAGGAGAGATAAGTGGCAATGCTAAACTTAATTAATTTTAGGGCTGGGCGGACTGCCGTAGTGCCTTTAGGCTTTAGGCAGTGAACTCTGAACTGAACGCTGAATAGTGAACAGGATTTTTTTTTTTTTAATTAGTAAGACGGTTCGGTTCGGTTCGAACCGCACGGTTCGGTTCGAAATTATGAACCGAACCGCGAACCGAATCTCTATCTTCGAACCGAACCGTGAACCGAACCGAATTAAAAAAAAATCGAATTTTCGGTTCGGCTCGGTTCACGGTTCGGTCGGTTTTTTTGCCCACCCCTATTAACAAGTGAGTTTACTACACTTAGTCACACCTACATATTACAAGGATTTTCTTTTAGGAAAACTCTATTTTTCTTAAAGAATTTTGACCCTCATATTAGTTATATCCTAAGGCCTTTATTTCTTAAATAAAATCTTCATTTATAAACTTTTGAGTGGGTCATTTACTAGGGGGTTTCCAAAAATCCGAATTTAGTAAAGTCCATTTTCAAGTTGATTTCTTTGGGAAAAAATGTATTCTATACTTAAAACTTTAAGTGTTTATTATACCTATACCCTAAGGACTTCATTTATTTAAGAAAATACCATTTTTGAAGTTGGAAAAATAGTGTTTTCTAACCATATATCCATTATTACGAATTTCATCTATATGACTTTTAGTTCAAAACTTCTATTGGACTTTATTTTTTTTGTTTCCAACATTTTCTTTAGAAAAATCTTATTTAGACTCATGGAAAATACTACCAAACATTATCTATTACCCATAGGCTTCATTTCTCTTGTAAAATATATGTTTAGAAGTTGATAAAAGTGTTTTTGACCTAGGTTTTCAAAGTCATCCGAATTTTCATAAGTCTATTTCTTGCAAAGTACTTTCCTTTTTGACTTCATGGACTCATCTATCTATAGATCTATATACTAGGAAAGTCATTTACTAAAGACAAAAGCATTAAAGACTATTAATGCACATAAACACAAAATAATAATGAAACCTTAAATGCCTACATGATCATGAGTAATAAAATGATAGATCTATTATTCCATATGCTCAAATGAGTTTTGAAAACATAAAAACCATATTTTTATAAAAGATCTTTTGTTTAAAAACACTTTTTGTTGGAGGAACATAAAGCTTTTGGTATGAAAGCTTCTTTAAATGCTAGATCCACTTTGTAATGGTTCGGTATTCTTGTCTTGATATCTCATTGTCCCTACCAAAAGATCATGGGGACATTTGGTTGAAATATCCAAGAATCACTTAGCCATAACAAAGATCTAAAGGTAGAAGGAGGTAAAAGCTTACTTACTTGAAGTAAAATAGGAGATGGAAAGAAGAAATGGAAGTTGTGTGTGTGTGTGGGGGGGACAAAAGCTCACGGCAAAGGGGGGGAAATGGGGAGAGAAATGAGAGCTTTTACACTTTGCAAAAGTTTGAAGAAAGAGAGAGAAAATATGGCTTAAATATAAAGTGGATTTAGGTTAAAAGAAGAAAAGTTTACAAATGGAGCATGGAAGGGGGGAACTATTCACGCCGGTTACTATTCATGAGGGGGGAGAAAAAGTTTGATTTTATTGTGTTTTGATTGATTTAACTTGATGTTTGACTTGTCATAACTTGTAAGGAAAGTTAGGGGACAAAAGTATATAGAAAAGAAAGATTGATTTGAGTGATTGTAAGGGTGGAAATTGTAGAGTGTGCTAAAAGGTAGTATAGGTGGTATAGGTGGTACTTTTTGAATAGTGAGAAATAGTTGACAAGACAATTTAATTTCCGGTAGTAATGGAATACGAATAAAAAGGCTATAACTGTATTTTTCATAAGCCGGAAAATTATGAAAAATATATTTTTGAAATCCTTATTTTATTTCGGTTCAAATGAGTATTCATAAGGAAATTTTTGAAATTCTAGTTCCATGGCACGCTTTTCTACAATGGGTCTCGGGATGACCCGGAATTGAAATTTTCATAAAATCTGATCTTTTCTTGTTTCGAAATATAATCGAGAACTATATCCAAAATTAATTTTGCTTATAAAAGTTTCTTATTTGGAAACCAAGGAAAAGCCGGAATTTGGGTTTCTAAGTCTTTTTCACAAGCTTGAGCTAAAATGATTTAGGGTTTCATTTTCTGGTTTTCGAAGTTTACTTGATTACTAGGAAACCCAGGGTATATAAAAAAAATAATAATAATAAAATTGTGTAATGAAATAAAATGAATAGTGCAAAAGACTAATTCAATTACCGATAGACATGAAAATACGATAAAAAGGTTATAAATGTAACTTTTATAACCCGAAAAATTATATAACTGATCTATTTAGAAATCTCGTGGAATTACGAGTCTAACGGTACTAATGTTATATTTTCGATATCTCGAGCCCCGGGATACGCTTTTCGAAGTCTGTATCCGAACGGGTTCGAGATAAGTCAAAAATTTACCAATCTGATATTTTTATACAAACTTATATTACTACGAGCTATTCTACATATTTAAACTACATCTCGGCTCTATGGTTAAGGGTGCTAGATTGCCGGACTTACACTATTGTATTCCGGTTAGGGTTTTCGGATGATTTTCCAGTTTAGACCTTTGCCAATTTGGAAACTGAGATTTTCTGTTTATACAACGTATTTAGTTTGAGAAATTTATTTTAAATTTTATTTTTATAGGTATTTAATATCTCTTATTGCTTTCGGAAATCTTGAATTGAATTATTATATCCGGAGTTATATCGGTAATGGTTACCAGATATGATTTTCTTGAGTTTGAGTCATATATCGATTTTTGGAATGATTTTGGGGAAATCTCAATTTTTATAATTTGCTTTGAAAAAGGATCTTCATAGTGTTTTGTTTTCGAATTTATTTTTGCTTTGATTTAAGGTTTTATGAACAATTGGTTAACTTAAGGATTATCTAATTTGTTATTTTGTTTCTTGAGTTCTTTCTTCTTAAGATTACGAGATTTCAATTTCTAACTCGTTCTATGATTCTTGGGAGTTTGATTTGATCGTTAGGGCTTTATTGTGATTTCCGTCTCTTAGGATTATTAGTCTGGTCGTTTGGGGAATTTCCAAAGTCTAATTTTATTATTGGCAGATAAAGTTTTCTTAATCGTGCCAAACCCTAATTATGGAATTGGCCTTTGGTGATTTCCTGATCCTTCAAATTGTCATGTTATGGATTAATTTGCTTTTTAGCAAATTATCACTATGTTTTATTTTTATCCCGATTTTTATGAATTATAGATTAGGTAAGCAATTTATCTTACGTAATGGTTTTTGGACTTAAGGACTTTTGTAGTCCTTATTTTATTTTTAGATTTTCTCAAGACTAATGAATTCTTATTTTCGTTTATATTTCAAGACTCGTTCAAAGTTCGGTTTTAATTTGGAGTGTTTTTAGGGTTTATTTTCGAAGTTCATCGTAGAATTATTTACTGAAATTTTCCGGGGCTTACAAAGACTCCCATTTTACTTTATGTTACTTTTATGATAATCTTTATCATTTCTTTTCACTAAGTTCTTTTAGAAATTATCTCAATATTACATTGTTTTAAAATTTATTTTTGTATTCATAAGCATAGAATGGTCATGGTGATGTTGTAAAAATAATAAAAATGATTTTTGAACTAAAATTGCTATGATGACCAAAAGCCTCTAAATTTAAATTAAGAATAAGATGATGATCAATCATAAGATTATCATGATATTCTATTATTAATTTAGAAGGCCTAGCATAAAGTGAGAGATTCATGTAGTTATGAACCTCTGCATTATGATAAATCTTTGTTATGTAAAATATCTTCTAAAACTTGATTTTAAAACTTAAAGAATCATTTAGTAAAAGCGAGAGTTGAAAACAAAACTCTATCCCCTATTTTCCAAAAAAATGTCGTGACCTCTACAAAGAAATGGGGATATGAGACTTTGATCCTCTCAAACCAACTTGATTTTAATGTTTTAAAGACAATCAAGCAAAGTAGCAACTCATGCTTAAATTTTCATAAGTGCCAAGAACCTTAGAACAAGAGTAAATGTGAAACTTCATCTTTCAATCTCAATTTACAAAAGTTTTCAAAATATGAAGTAATCACACTGGAAAGGTTTTGATCTTTCTATTGCAATAGATGAGATGCTTTTAAAGATTTCCTTAAGAAAACTTTTATGGCCAACATCACTAAGATCATGAGTATGTAATGAATTATTATTCATATTTCATTTATAATTGGACATAGGAATATTTAGTATACTTTTTTGAGATTTTTCATAAGAGTGAAACCTTTAGAAAACGCTAAAATAAAGTTGAAATGTAAACTGGAGCAGTGTGGACCCTACTAGTCCGAAGCCTTAGAGACCTTATATGATCAAGATAAAGTTAGAAATGGATAAACCATTCAAAGTAGGTAGAAAATGACTACGCATATATGAAAATCAAAGTTAAAATGAGTTAGTTATAGCTGTTTTAAGATTTCAACTAGGTAATTGAGAAAAGTAGCAGGAATAAAAGTTATGAAAGTCATAGAAGTAGGAGCTTAAGTAAATTTTAGACTGGGATACTCATTTTGGTTATTTTCTTGTTCAAGCAATGGGAAGTTCAGAACCCCTTTTCCAAAGGAATACTTCGAATGAAGGCTTTCACAATGGTCGAGTAAGTTATCTCTTATGTATTCTTGTTTTGTGCGTGTACTTAGTGGCATTAGAATACTAGGAATAAGATTTAAAAAAAAAGGATTTGAATGGGGATCCTTGGGATATGCTTGTGTATGTATGGTTTGTGTGACAACTAGGAATGCAAGGGGGACGGGTTTGAGATGGGTCACATAAGACCCAAGCCCACCTCGATCCTCCATAGGGTTGCTCAAACTGACCTATGATCCTTTAGGGTATTTTTAGCAATACCCAAATCCACTTCTATCGGGTTTTGATCCTGACCTGCCCTACCCTGCTAATCTACTTTCAATCTTTTTTTCTCTTTTTGCTTTTTTACTCTAGTAGATGTTGATGCTGGAGATGGACTATTTGCAGCCTTAAGGTCATGGTCCTCATGGATTTTTTCTTCCTCCATCATCTCAAGTTTATCCATTCTCAAATCTCAATTATAAAGCAATCACAATCTGCAATATAGTCATTAAGGTAAAAGGACAAGAAACAACTAGCGAACAAGTTGTTGGCATTCATACTTGCAAGTCAAAACATCATTGGTATACTTGAGTTCAACACTAATATGAAAACATTATATTAATTATTACGTTAAATCAACTAGTAAAAAGTAGTCGGATTAGGGTATTATTTTACTTATAATAAAGGCAATAAACCAATATCTCAACATTATATTCGTCTGGCCAAAAAAAAAAAAATATATATATATATATTATATTCGTAAACACCACCATCTTCGTAATTATCATTCATCGACATCATCATCATCAAGATCAATGGTGAACGTGTACCTGCTCCATGTTTGAACACAGCATTGGCATTGGATACAAGCCTAAAATATGCAAAGCCAGAAGGCCACAAAACCCAGATCAAAATCCCACCTATTATACCTATCGGTTAATTAATAAACCAAAAAATTAAACGTCTCCTTTTTATAAGTTCATTCCATACGTTATAAGAAAAAATAAATAGCATAACAATTGTAAGAAATTATCTTGTTCTGTTTTTTTTTTTTTCTTTTAATTTTTTTAAACCTTTAAAGAGATACCCAACTAAAACAACCCAGGATTCTCTGAAGTTTTCATTTCCTAAGACCCAACAAATACTATCAGATCTAGAAGATGGAATGAAGAATACACATTCCAGTTTCCAAGTTGTTCCCATATTCTTAGACTGGGAATTTTTTCAGATCAACTACCAAAAAAGTAAGAAAACAATCATTTATAACGAGTCACTCATAAAATAAAGGGAAAAAAATTAAATCCTAGAAAATAATTAATTTTCGGATAATCAAATTGGTACCCAGATTTTTTTTCTTTTTAATTTCCACTATAAAAAAAATACCAAAAATGTAAAAACAAACAATTACAGTAATTTTCATAAATATATAGAAGATCAAACATCCAAATAATTCTTACTTACGCAAGAGTTAAGTGAAGGTATTTTCACTTTACACACAGTAGAAAGTTGGAGTGCTCTAGTGAAATTTACATGGAAAGCTGATGCATTCGGGAATGGGGATAGCTGGTCACTAGGCTTTTCATTTCAAGGCAGCATGACTTCTCAGGTACCGTCAAGTTACTACCATCTTGGATAAAATTCAAGCAATTTGCGGCTTCAAAGACTGCGATCGAGCAGTCCTCTCTTGCTGTCTAAGCAAAACAACCTAGGATTGGTGGTGACTGGTGAGTCTAGTGATGGAGCAACGGAGAGGCCACAGTGAGTGGTGACGGACTGTTACGGTTGTTGCCTATGAAAATCAGAAGGACTAAGGAGTGCCCAAAGTACTCGATTTACATTACTAACATTATGGTATGCTAGGATTTTGTTTTTGAATTTTCAAAATGGTTGTTCTTTTTATTATTTTATATTAAATTGTATATAATTTGACGGGTTTGGGTAACCCATCGAGTCATTTTTATGATCAAACCTGCTCCGAAACCTTATAGGATCAACATATAATTTTCTAAACCCAACCTATGACCCTATAGGGTTTTTAGCAAGTCAGACTAGTCGGTTACCCTACAATGACCCATTCGGTTGTATCCCTAGTGACAACAAATACTAAGTATATCAAAACCAATGAATGGTTGTCGAGTAATCATTGTTGTTAGTATTATTATATGCCTTATGTGTATGTAATGAATTGTTTGATCACCCGCAAAGATTACTTTAACTATATTCGACTTGGTATGATAAACCGAATGTGCATGACATTCATCAACTTACATTTATAAAAGGCTACTAATCTTATGCATAGGATCAAAGGGGACTGCAAAACCATAGAAGCCATGCACATGAATGGACCCCACTTCAGCATGGGTACTAAAAACGTTTGGGAATACAAACTCATGGAGGAGCTGTGCCGGCATCGTTGGCTATGGGTAGATGCACGAGGACTGGTAGCAAGGTCATGGAGACTTTTTGATTGATTTTCAACCCTTTTCACGAAGGGCATAAATCTATTCTACGCAAGGTTTCCAAGTGACCATATGTACTTGTTTGTTTCATGGGATTGGATGAATTGACATTGCATATGGTTGTTTAATAAACTCGCTTTTTATGGTTGATGGGTACGTGAATAGAGATTTTCTCACCAAGCTATGGTTAGCTTATCCCTCTATAGACTTTTATTCATACATGGGCACTTACGACTATTTCCAAGGGATAACATACCGAAATATCAACTTTTGAAATCTTTTAGCTTTTAGAAGAGATGAATGAACTCTTAGATATTTTAACTCGTTCAATGTAATTTTGGAGACATTTTATGTTTTGTGGAATTATGGATAGATGTAAAACTCATGGACCTTATGAATCATAGCGCAGGATTGCTCCTAAGTTATTGTAATATAAGTTTGACAATTTATCTAACGTTTAGTTCTCTTGCATACAAATTTATTGTTATCTTTTTAAATTGCGTAATTCCACATGCGTTCCCTTGTTGTGAAAATACATCTTGTGTAGTTATTCCTTATATTTCAATATTGTGTATGGTGGACCGTTATGCTAGGGGACCCTTTAGGGCATGACATAACCCCTTTAGGATGTGATCTTGCAATCTTTTTTTCCTAGAATCCTTCTTTCTTGACTTGGTTATCCCTCTAGAACCTTAGACAAGAATCTAAGTGTACAATTGTATGTAAAGTATGTAAGATGTGTTCATGCCTTAAATTGGGTCAAGGCGCATCTAGTTTCACCATGTATAATGCTTAAATGTTATACGCTAAGGCTATACTAAACTATAGTTTATCGTGATTATTGCTAACCAATGTTTAGATTCCTGAAATCTTTTAATTAGATTCTAAAAACAACTCATGTTACAGTAGAACAAGTACTAAAAATACTATAAAATTTGACTAACAGTGTAAGTGTTTGATAAAAGATTTGCACAAACCATGAGCTCCATAATCAGGTCCTTAAAAGAAATACAAGTTTGAAAAGATGATCCATAACTTTTGTTAACAACATAAAAAATTAATTTTCTTAGTTACTTCACTCGGTAATAAGCTCCTTTAGAGTTGTCCCATACTTAATATAATCATAAACATATATATTATCACTTGAAAAAAATAAGGAATGAGCCGAAGCCCAGTATGACAGCAACACAAATACAAATGAGATAGGCACATGCATCTATTCTAAATAAAAAGAAACAACCAATAGTTTAAATTTTTAAATTAAGATGTGAAAAACAATAGTAGAGCACTCACACTCTGGCAACATACTAATGAGAGAATTGGGGGTCTTAAGTAGCAGCAACTGCTCAAGGGGTTCATATAGGTAGCTTAAATGCCCATATCTCCTATTGGAACATCTAGTAATCACCTTCTCTAAGGGTCATAACTATTATACATCTCTACCTATCACAATCTGTGATATAATACAGCTCGATCGACCCCATAAGTCATGAGTCATACTATATTACTTCTTGTCAATCTAGGTAGAAGTTATCGCAATACTGTTCCTCTATCAACTACCTGTCAAGCCACCAAGGAATATAAGGGTGGTTAAGCACCTAATTATGATGCTAGCATCGCCTATCAAGGTTATCGCCCCTCGGACTAGGTTAAACGAATATGCACAAGTAATAGAAAATTTTTAAGGCCGTCTTTAAATGTTAATTCATTTAGGATGCCTATCCATGCATGTAAAACGAAAGTCACTGCATACTTGATACATAGTTTGCAGTCTTAATAAACATAAGATAGGCTAAAAGGTAGGTTAGAAGGTAAAATAGAAGGCAGACTCTAGCAAGTAAGTATCTATCCAAGAAGTTAATTCACATAAGAATTTAGTATATAATTAAATTATCAAATTCATATTAGCTTCATATTAATTACTCAATGTTTACTCAATAAAGTCCATTTTAATTTAATTAAGTCAAGTTAAACTTGGATATATTAACAAAGCCCATTTATCTTTAGAGTTCTACATTGATTGGAGCAATATATTCAATTGAGGGTTATTTGAGCTCATTTTTTACTTATACTTGTTAATAATCCCAAGAATTTGACACTTGATATACTTATTTAGTTGATTGAAGCTAAATTGAACACTTCATCATAAGGGCAAAAAAAAAAAAAAAAAAAAACTTCATCATTATTTGGTGAAGAAACAACACAAAAGTCAACCAAATAAGAAAGTCATGTACTTAAGGATTAGACCATGGGCATGCCAAAGCTAGTGCAAAGGAAAAAATTTTCACAATTTGTCTCACTAGCTAAGGTGTGGCCATGCAATGAGTTTTCAAAGAGGACACAATTTGTCACAACCGTGCCTAGTGTTGGATGTGGATTTCTGAGGACACAGCCGTGCCTAATGGCACTATCCAACGCATGGTTGTGCTTGGAGAGAAATGGTATTCACATCTTGTCTCACAATTTAATGTGTGGTAGTGCCTGACTTGAATTTTATTCATAGTTTGTATCACTCTCTAGACCCAGGCATGGGAAGCTTTGAAGATCATCCAAAAATAAATTTTCTAGTATTTTAATTAATTTTTTGCATTATAACATGCATAATTCAATATATACTTATGTATATCACCAAAAACAAGTTAATAACATATATATTCATTGGTAAATTACAAAAGGGTGACTTATGCTTTGTTTTTTGATACCTGTAATTCAACAATAAAGTTAAATGTATTTAACAGACATTATCCTAGCCAAAAAGAAAATAAATTTGATTAAATTAAATTAAATAATTATACAAGTTATTGAAAAAAAAAAAAAGAAAAAGAAAAATGATGCGCGCTCACTGATAATATCAAATTATAAATGTATAAACCCAATTAAATCAAACAATCGAGCTAAGCAAGTGTACTTATATAATGTCACATAGATTTTAGCGAGTGTTGTCCTCAAGGATCTTAAAAAAAGGTACTAGTGTTACCCATTCTCTACTATTTAGCCTAATTCTTAAAGTGAGATATATGTTTTAAGTACTAATTAACTAAATTAGCAAACCTAAGATCAATTATGTATGTTTTTACGAGATGTATTCAATCACAAAGCATACCTCTCATCTTCATCCATCCTAAACCGTAAATTTCTTATGATAATGGATTGATTAATAAATTATTTATGCTTTGCACTACAAGATCTCTCAACTAAATCAATTACTCTCTCAAGTGAATTAATCCTTAACTCTACAAGAGATTTTGGGGACCTCTTCCTCACTAATGTCACATAGGATTGCATAAAAATTCATGATCTCTATGATAAAGATTAAATCTTTATGCAGAAAATCGAAGTTTCCCTACCTCTAGGTGAATATGCAATTTCTTTATTCATGAGGATATATCATATTAGATAAAATCTCTTTCTATTTAATAAAATAAAACATGCAATTAATTTTGTGTACAAATTAATCATAAGGCAATAAAATCACATGAATAGATACAAAGGCATATACCTTTCATTAATTAAAAAGCAATTCAATCACATGGTTTAGGATTTCACAAGATGTAGCGTATAAAGATATGCTCCTCCACGGAGTTTACAATAAGAATAAAAGATCTAGAGGAAATAGGAGTAATCATGATGTAACAATAAAACCATTATAGATGTCTTGTGATTTTTCGATGATGCTCAAGCAATTATTCTCTTGAAGTTCATCATTTTTCTCTCCTATTTATAGTTTAGGATGGAAACAGGGCTGCATGAACCACCCTGCATGGACTTGCTAAGGGAAGGGCTGAAATTTTGTTCTACTGACATTAGAGCTTTACAATGTGCATGGTTTAGTCTGCACAGCCGTGCAGAAGGTAGGGCAAAAATAAGAAGTTTTGTTTTTGCATTTTCTCATCTTCCCTAGCTTTTACATGGTTGTGCATGAATAGGGGGACAAATTTACTTGCTTTTTGGTTTGTTTCCTACCATCTTCCCTAATTATGCTCTAAGAGGGGTTGGAATTTGAAAGCCGCTTGTTTGTTTCCTACCTTCCGCATGGGCATGCACAAGGTAGTGCATGTGCAAAATTTAGCTCCTAACCATAACTTCATTGAATTCACATTGATTTCACTTGATTCATCTTAAAACTCTTTCAATTATGCTTTTTAAGCTTTGAAATGAATATTTCACAAATTAGTATCCTTTTATTCATCAAATCATAAGAAATACACAATATATATGTCCA
This sequence comes from Combretum micranthum, assembly GCA_024138025.1. Taxonomy (NCBI): domain Eukaryota; kingdom Viridiplantae; phylum Streptophyta; class Magnoliopsida; order Myrtales; family Combretaceae; genus Combretum; species Combretum micranthum. The sequence continues at coordinate 296,905 of JAMXBD010001368.1, read as the reverse complement.
AATAAGCACTAAGAATAAGGGTCATTTGGCACTTATAAAAAAAAAAAAACAAAAAACAAAAATCAAAAGAATTAAGACTCTTCTTCACCAAGAACACCCTCTTGCCATCCCACCTAGTTGTTGACATAACACAGCACAACCTATAAACCCCGTAAATTTTTTTTACACTAGTACACAACTCTAAAATAGAAAGTATGAACTAGTTAGTAAACCTAGAATCCAATAAAAACCTAAGAATAGATCAATAACTTGAATTTGGTTGGGTTAGGATCTAAAAGCTGAACAAAGAACTTCTTTGACCCTAATTGATACCAAAAACGAGATTTCGTATCTTGAACTGATAATTTCAAGATATGATTAAAGGAAACCCAAATTTTCAAACCTCGAAACTTGTTATGCAAATAGATTAAATAGAAAAATATAAAAATAGAGATTAAATGACTACTATTAAACCCTAAAATTCAAGATTCCTAGATAGTATTAAACACTACTAATAAGATTTCATAGTAGGTATCAAAAACCTAAGATATATAGATAATTTAGCTAATATATCAAATGCGATAATGAGTAGTTAACAACTACGCTTATAGATGGGAAACGATAGCCTAAAGATAAATTGTTAGGATTATACGTACACAAAAAAAACATAAACAGATATATAACTAAAGATCTAGACTCTAAATAAATATTTGAATCACACCATTGTTCTAATTAGGGTTCTTAAGCTTGGAGCCTAAAACACAAATTGACCTAATAAGCTTAGGAAACCTTAATCGCAGGAGATAAAATTCTAAAAACAATTAATCTCGTAAATTGAAAACTTAAAGTTATATCGTTTGATAAACTAAACATTTTGTAGAATCCTGTAAAAATATTTTGGACAAAAACTCTCAAATATTTGCTAAATTGTACCCGATTAACTTAATAAACTACTAAAAAATCTAGATAAATATTGTCTAAATATTAGTAATATATATATATATATATATCAGGATTGGTTCCAAGTTGAGCAAACCGTAGGGTTTCGATTTTCTTGAAAATGGACAACCGAAATTGCTTGAAAAATCTTTCAAATTGTGCACAAATGGTCAACACATTCAACACACCAACAAATCATGTATTGCCACCTCAAGTCCCTGATTAATGATAGCCAAAACAACTGATAAAATAGTGTACAAATGTGGAACAATCAGATGCATTCATCGAAGGGAAACCGTCCTCATTCATCTCATATATATATATATTTTATATATATGTTTATAGCTCTTGATGAACACACAAACAAACATCACTTCCTCTAAATTTCCAGATCAAACAAATACCTATTGAGCAAGCAAATCGACCCAAAAACAAAAATCAAATCGTCCAAAACATCCTTGTTTGAATCAAAGAAAAATATAACACGAAAAACGCTTAAGTTGGTGATGAGGTAAGTTGTATTTTGGTTTTTTTTTTTTAAAAAAAAAATAATTGGAACTGACTTCTGATGATCATAGGATCATAAACAACCTAAGAATAAGCTTCGAATTCCATCAGATAGGCTTGAGCAAGGTAAAATTCGAAAACCCTAGTTACATTACTTTGATTCAAAAACCATGAATCATGTTGTTGTTTTGATGTTTTGGGTTGATATTTGTGTAGTAAAACATTGTAGGAACTCATAGGAATCAATTGGAGAGGTTTGTAACGTTGCATTTCGGCCAAAAATGGCCGAGCTCATCGGGAAAGACGATGAACAGTGCTTCCCTAGATGAGCACGGAGGACAACGGCATGTTCCACCCCCGTGTACCTCTTGGCTTCTTTTATTTTATAATTTTTATAAACAGAATTATTAAAATAAATAATATAATAATTAATATTATAAATTTTTTTAGTATTGTTATTACTTTTATTTATTTATTTTATGTATTATTAAGAGTATTATTATTTGTTAGTAATATAATGTTGAAATTATTCAATATTGAAATTAAAAACTAACAATTTTCTATTATTAAATATATATAATATTTAAGTAATATATTATGATATTATGTGGTGATTTATATAAGTATTACGTATTATTAGTATTAACAATTTAATGAAAGGATTATTAATAATATAAATCACTATCACTAATTTAATTGAAATCCATAGAGTTTTACAAATTATAATTGTTAATATTTCTAATACCATTAAAAGTACTTAAATTAATAATATTTTTGGAAATATCATTTTTTTAGATATTATTATATTTAATGTTTATAATTAACACCTAAAAGCTAAGCTTAAATGCTATTTTAGTAATATTACTCTAATATTAACTTTAATGGGTAAGGATTTATGAATTATTAATTAAATTATATGATTTTTTTTCAATGAATAAAAATCCCAAATCAGCAATGCACTCGAACATCCCAGCTAGGCTGGCACCTCCTTAGTACTGGTCATCATTTAAGGAATTTCTAATTTTATTAAAATAAAGAAAGAGTTTGAATACAATCCAACCCCTTAAAGGGCAAAGAAAAAACAAAATACAAAAAAAAGACTATGTAATCTATAGTATTTTTGCCTAAAGCATCATTAAAAACAATCTATTACAAGAAGAAGGATGCGTATTCCACCATTGGGTAGAATTGAGAGTAATGGCCTTCATAGCAAGATGATCTGCAACAGAATTTCCTTCTCTGTAAACATGACTTAAATGGACTTGCAAGTGTTGTAGAATAGTAGATTCTTTGCCAAGCACCTTTATACTTCCAGGGAACATCAGAATTTCGATTAATAATAAGATGAACAATAAAAGAAGAATCACTTTCAATCCATATTGGATTATTGGGATAAAAATGGATTTTAGATAAAGCTATAATTACAGTAGCTAAATTCAGCTTCAAATGCAAACCAACACCAAGAGGTGAGAAAAGGATGTAAGGGCTGTGCCATAGTGATTTCTAAGATTCCACCAGCTCCTGATAGTCCAGGTGAACCTCTAGCAGCACCATCTGTATTAATTTTAATCCATCCAACAGTGGTTTAATCCAAATAACAGAAATAACAGAAGGAGCTTTCCTGATTAAAGGAGATATTTCAATCTCTTCAAAATCCCCAATCATATTGAGAGTTGTTCATATGTCCAACCTTGAAAAATTCCGCTTCTTTAATATAACAACACATTCGACGAATAGAATGAGAATAGGTGTATAATCATCATGGAATTTAGCTTTATTTCTTACATACCAAATAAGAGAAATAGATGCTGCAATTCCTACCATCCATAAAACAACTATCTGGGATGAAAAATTCTTTTGCCATATTTTGTGTAAAAACATTAGAAAACTATCTGAAAATTGTAGATTAATTTGAAATAAATTTGCAAGAAGTCCAAATTGCAATTGCATAAGGACATTTCATAAGAATATGATCAAGAGATTCCAAATCAGCAGAACATAAGCAACACTGAGAGGCTAAAGAAAAACCCTTACGCATCAAAGTTGCATCAGTAGGTAGTTTTCCATGAAGAACTCTCCATAAAAAAGATTTTGCTGGAGGAATAAAGTGGCTCCAAATAGATTTTCCCCATGCTGCTTTCGAATAGTGATTTTGGAAAAGATCATATGCATCTTTATTTGAGAAATGTCCATCATTAGATTTGAGAAAACAAAATCATCCTGAATCATTGGTGAAGGTATGAAATTTCGAATGTCTGAATATATCTGAGGAAAAGCATTCTGAAAACATGTTGGCAATCTCCATTCCCCGTGCTAATATATATACTATTTTAAGATGTAAAAATTTCCAGAATTTTTTTCCGAGCAATAACAGATATTCCATTGTGAATTTAACCGAATCTTTTCCTCAACTGGTTTAATAGAACACCAAACTGAAGAATAAATATGAGCGCTCGTGGAAGACCAGCAGAATTATAAAATCTATTTTTCAAGAATCTAAAAACAAATGAATCATTACTTAAAACATTCCAAGCCAGCTTACTGAGTAAAGCTAGGTTTAGCACATGTAATCTTCTAATTCCAAGGCCACCTTCTTCCTTTGGAGTACAACATATTTCCCATTTAACAGTGACAGTTTTTTTACAAGTTGTTGATCCTGTCCATATGAAATTTCGTATAGATTTCTCTAAAGATTTTAAGAGATTTGAAGGCCATTTATAAATCATGAAGGAGTGTATAAAAGATCCATATATAACAGAATTCACAAGAGCTAACCTTCCTGCCATAGATAGAGAATTTCCTTTCCATTTCTCAAATTTTTTAAGATTTTATCAGCAAGAGGTTGAAGCCAAGCTTTTTTAGGAACACCTGAGAATAAAGGAATTCCAAGATATATAAAAGGAAATGATCCAATCTTCATACCAGCAGAGGAAAGTAAAGCTTGAGCTCTATGTCTTGGAATATGTTTACTTAAAAACACTTCAGATTTGTTCCAATTAACCAATTGTCCAGAGATTTCGCTATAACTAGAAAAAAGAGATAAAATGTTCTTTATGTTTTTCTTTGTTGCTCTGCAAAAAATGATAATATCATCTGCATAAATCAGATGAGAAGGGCATTCCAAAGATCTAGAAGCAACCATAGTAGAAATGTTGTTAGAGTTGCACAGAGAAATAATTTTTCTGCTAAGATAATCTTCAGCAAGACAAAAGAGCAAAGGGGAAAGTGGATCTCCTTGTCTTACTCCTCTAGAACATGAGAAAAAACCTTTAGGAGAGCCATTAATCAGAATTGAAATATGTGCTGATTTGAAAATAGATCGAATCCAACTGCAGAACAGTGATGAGAAGCCAAAACTGATAAGCACAGCTTGTATGAAATCCCAGCTCATAGTATCAAAAGCTTTCCTTATGTCTATCTTAACAGCCATATTATTTCCATAACATCTAGAGTTAATCACATTTATATTTTCAGAGGCTGCAGCAATGCAATGTTGAATATGTCTTCCTTGGATGAAACCGAATTGATTGGAGAGAAATAATGGATGAAGCAACATTTGCTAACCTATTAGCTATGATTTTAGAAATTATTTTGAAGAAAAAATTTCCCAAAACAATAGGTCGAAACTTGTCTAGAGAATTAGCTCCAGCCACTTTTGGTATGAGAATCAAATTATTGGAATTGATTCCGCTGACAAGATTACCAGAATAGAAGAAATGTTTAACTGCTTTGCAAATGTCAGTTCCAATAATCTCCCAACAGTGTTTATAAAATTCTCCAGTAAAGCCGTCTGGACCAGGGGCGCTGTTGGAATCCATTTCAAATACAGTGGCTTTAATATCCAAATCTGTGGGAACTTTGCATAACATATCATTCTGCTCAGGTGAAACAACTTTAGGAATAATATTTGATACATCCGAAAAGTCTTTGTTTCCAGAGATATTAGGTGTTGAAAATAAGTTTGAATAATAGTCTATAATATGATTCTCAATAGTGTTTTCATTTTGAACTAATGAATCATTTATTTCAAGACTATGTATACCTTCGAAAGATCTTCTTCTAGATAGTACTCCATGATAAAACTTAGAATTCCTATCCCCATGTGACAGCCAATTAATTCTGCTTTTTTCTCTTAATAAAGTATCTTTGTTCTTTAAGTGCATATCTAATTTAGCATGAGCTGAAACTTCTGCCTTATAAAGATCTTCAGAGAAACCAAAAGATTCCATTTGTGCTTGAATCTGTAATAAGTCTTGTTTAGCATTTATGATCAATTGATCAAGATTGCCAAAAACTGTCTTATTCCAAATTCTTAGAGAAGATCGAAGAAACTTTAGCTTTTTCTGGACAATTAGCATAGGATTTCCTTGAATGCTCAAAGAGTTCCAACTTGTAGCAACAGCATTAAGAAAATCAGGATGTGTAGTCCACATCGATAGGAATTTGAATGGCCGAATTCCATCCCAACTTATATGTTTACATGATAGTAAAAGAGGATTATGATCAGATTTATGTCTTGCTAAAGCATTGCATTCCAAATGATTCCAGTTTTGCATAGAAATATCATTAATGAAAGCACGATCCAGTCGAATATCAACTCTACTATCACCCTTCCTATTATTGGTCCAAGTATATTTTGAACCTTTTGTTTCTAAACATGAAAGATTGCAATCATTCATAGCAGAAAGAAACTCCAAACAAGATCTGGTAGAAGGAGGCCTACCTGTTTTTTCATGAGCACCAAAACAAGCGTTGAAGTCCCCAATAACAAACCAATTATCCGTACAAGAAACGCTTCTTGTCTTAAAACATCCCACAATCTTCTTCTACTTGAAGACACATTAGCATAGATACAGGATACCACATTCGTCATGTTTGCCTTATGGAAGGATAATGAAATATGTTGATCTGAAATAGCTTTGATTGTAACATTATCAGCTCCAATGGAAGAAGAAACCAAAGTCCAAATAGAAGGAAGAATTAGACCATTATCAGTGACAAAATCATATCCTAAAGATCTCCAAAAAGAAATAGGAAAATTATCCAAAAGAATTTTTGGCTCAGCCAAACAAATTAAATCTGGTTTATGAGAAGAGCATAGGTTGTATAAAGAAGTTTGAGTACCAACATTGCCCAAACCTCTACAATTCCAATAGAGGATATTCATTGGAATTTCCTTTGAGAAGCCCTTGTCGAAGGGCGATTTCCTACTAATTTAATACCACTTGTGTTATTTCGTTTTGATTTCTTCCCAGTAACCATTTGCCATGGTTCTTCTTGCATAATTTGGCCTTCCCATGATTTTTTACAAACCAGCTCCATTTCTTGCGATATTAAGTTCTGTGATTCTTCAACAGTTTTATTTTGATCTTTTGGGATGAGTAATGAGGCGATTCATACACTCTGACTGATCAACAATTAAATCAGAATTATTAAAATGCTCTGGAAAGTCTTGACAATTCACATTATCCTCGGATGTTCCAGATATGCTGCTGAGCAGAGGAAGAAGGATTGTCCGCTGGTTTGTTTGTGCCTTCTCATTACTTTGAACTGGTAAATTCTCAGTTTGCGATTGATTTACATCAACAGTGATGAGATCTTTATGTTCATTAATAGGTTTCCAGATATGTCTACTTCTGGATCTGCCTCTTGATTTTTCTTTTGTTGCAATCGAATCTTATTTTGTATTATTTACATCTTCAGATCTTTTGTAATTCCATCTACAAGAAGTAGAATTATAACCAATGGAATTACAAATATTACAAAAAGAAGGAGGATTTTCATAAATCACATCATATCAAACAAATTATCCTCACAATCCAAAGTAATTTGATATTATAAAGGTAAAGATAGATCCACATCATCAAAATCTAGCATAATGCCCAAATTCTCCTTCTAAAGTAGCACGATCAATTCTCATAGGAGTTCCAATTCGTTTCTAGCAATATTGATAAAATTTGGGCATCCTAAAGTTCCCATGGTAATCTATATAATCTTATCCATACTTGTGCATTGGTTGTTTTCTGTTTATAAGGATCAAAGCCAGGGATCCATTGTTGCAACCGAAGAACACCAGGTTTAAGATTTAATGATCCTTTTCCCCAAACCTTTTCTTTATCCTTGCTTGATGAAAGAAGGACATGATAAAAACCTTTACCAAGAGAAATAAGACACCATTGTTGAATTCCCCAGATTTCAATAAGACGCTCTTTAAGTTTTGTCAAAATCCATGGATTATCACCTTTGTTGAGAGAAACTCTCGCAATAAGAGAATGTTTACATAATTCTAACCTTCTCTTATAAATCTGAGGATCAATCTTGACAGCTTGATAAGATCCATTTATGGCTGTGTTATGAGCAGGCATTGAATCGAAAACATTCTTAGACACCATTGCTGCATAAGAATTCTTAGGGTAGATTGTTCCTTTTTCATTGTTGCTGTAAAACTGAGAAGTCTTTGATGAAAATAAATCCGCATGGCTGATGTGATCCTCCACATTAACATATTTATTAGAAGGTCTGTTGGTCTGATTAAAAACAACAGACTTTGGGATAGATTCCTTATGAGACATTATCCCTGCATAAGATTTCCTAGAAAAGATTGAATCTTTCTCATTAATGATTGAGTCTAATAAAGTTATTTTTGAGAATAAATTCCAATGACTGATATGATCTTCCACATTATCAGAAATTGTGTCCAGAAGAGGATCTGCCATCGTAGGCATGATTTTAACCTTAAGAAAAACACAAACTTTACCCTTAGAAATCCACTTTCGTGAGACCAGAGGATAAACACTTTGCAAGATAGGATTCTTCACAGATGACAGGTAAAAAGAACTGTAGATCAGCGTCAAAATTCCTCAAGTCTTGTATTCTCTCTTCCTTTGATTAGATCAAAATCCATTTAAATTATATGATGAATATTACTAGTACTATTATTATGATTAAGCTTGATTGTTATTATTATCATTATCGTAATTATTATTATTACTATTATTATTATTATTATTACAGTAATTGTTGTTGTTGTTGTTGTTATTATTCGGCCAAAAAGAAAATATTATTGATATTTTTGAAATGATTCTAAAATTTATCAAATCTTTATGTTACTAAATTTTATTATCATTATGGATGTATTTAATCAGTTTTTACAAGAAAAGTTATAAGTTTAGTAATTACCAAGTATTTATTTAAATGGATACTTATAAACAAATGGATAACAATGGAAATTTAAATAGTCTAAATTTACGAATATAGGGATATATTTACATTACAAGAAAATTATATTAAATAAATCGAAAGAAAACTGATAGTTCTAAGCAATAAAAAAAAATACGAGCTACCACACTAAGTCAAATAAGGAACAATACAACATAACAATAATAACTATGAAAAGAATGAGTTAACTATATGTCAAATTCTCGAATACCCGATTCATATATATAAAAGTATCAAACAAAATCAAGATGAACAACTTGAAAATAAATATGAACCAATACTTGATTATCATAAGATCTCCAAAAAACCAATATATTAACAGAACGAAAACCCAACATCAAAATAGGACACTTAGACACTCATAGGAGTTTAATCATATAGTTTATGTGACATTGATGAATATATTAATCATCTCAATAGGTGACTTGGGTACTTGTGAGGATTTTCCTGATGACTACTACGATTAGCCAACATGAGTAGATGAGTAACTCAGTCTTATTACATTGTATGTACTTGTAATTTAGAGAACTATAAATAAAAGATAATAAATTGAGTGTATCATATGGGTTTATGGGAAGTGTTTGTTATATGAAATATTGATTGCCAAGTCACTCTAATAATAATGACAATAGAATTATGTATGACTATATTGGTTGTGTAACATGATTGAATGTCTGTACATTGGTTGATCACCTTTAATTTCATTAAAACTACTGGTACCATAAAGGAAATTGTACATGCATTACATATTTTGCATAATGTAGCATTTAAGCAAATGGTAGCCTACTACGTGTTAGTATTTCGGATTTCTGGTAATGCTTGATTTATCTATGCAAGAAAGCTATTAGTTAATCGAAAGATTACCTTAGCAAGATTACCTTTGTTTTGTTGATACCATAGGAACTAAATGGTAAATGAAGGACGCCACTTGTGGCTTTGCTTGGAAATGATTGACACTTAGTAGAGTTTCTAAAGCTAAAACAGGAAATAAATGTTTAAGACACAATAAATTCAAAGAGACAATTAAATTGAGTATTGTTGTTTCTTGAAAGCTTAGTCTCTCCTGGGTAGGTAGGCTATAGATTGTGATTCTTTAACCCCAATGAGAGGGCGTAAATCTTCATCCTGTTTGGATTCTGGCTTATCCAGGCTTATATTTGTACATATGTTTGATTGATACATTTCATATGATTGTTAAATAACTTGTGTGTTATGCAATAAGTTCTGGTTATTCACTGAGCTTGTGGTTTAGCTCACACTCTAACAGTCCTTCCAGGTTCACATTGCAACCTTGGCTCATTACTTTCAGGAGCATGGCCCCGGTAAGAAATTAAAAGCTGGAAGCTTAAGGAGTAGTATAGGATAAGAATATATATATTTCTATTTTAGTTGCAAGTATCTTGCATTAGAAACTTTAGTTATGTATTTGAAGGATTTTATAGAAATGTTATGGTCTGTAATATTATTATTATTCACAAACTTGGTATGACGGTTATTTACTAATTTATGTCTTATATATATATTTGTCCTTCTTATCCAAGCAACTAAAAGCTCATGTTTATTAAAAATTTATCATTATCAGGAGGTAAACTAGTAATAGTATTAAGTGTATCTTGTATACTGCTACTAGGGTACCTTTGAGGCGTGATAGTTTTATGTTGGTATCAGAGCATGGTTGCTGGTATAAGAAAAGACAAATATGTGTAAGAAAGTAAATTAGTAAATTGGTGTTAATAGCATAAGTTTAGATCCAATTAGAACCTTTTAGATTAGTTGGGTAGTTATAAGTAGTATTAGATGCACAATTAGGGATAAAATCTGTGTGATTGCTAATCATACAAATTTTATTATGTGCAAACTAATCCAACCATTTGCCATATTAAATGGCAAATTTTTAGCATGATGGAGGAAGAGACACTTACAGATTATAGACACCGACTCCGAGTCTTAGTAGAAGATTTAGCATTGTCAGGCATCACAAAGATCCTGGATGAAATTTTCAGTACTTGGAAGAGAGGTCTACAACCGTTGTTGAAAAATTGGCTATTCTTGATGGAAAGGGCTTTCCCAAATGATGGCACTGTAGTTGAGACCATTTACAAGTTTGAGAGGCTGATTAACTAGAGAGGTGGAGGCATAGAAATTGATAATATAGCTTTTATAGTATCTTCCCGATTAGTGAGACCCGATCTTCCAGATTTTAGGATTTGGATTCCTATTGGAGGTGATTGGGTATATGCACATGATATTAGATATGATCATACTTTGGTTTGGGAAGATATTGCTCATGATGATGATTGGATGCTGACACATGTAGTTAGAAGTAGTTTTCCTATAGACGTTTTATTAGACAGGCCTCCTATCATCCCAAAGGAGGAAAGTGAGACTAGGCGCTTCATTAGGCCACATCGCAAAAGAAAACAAGCAATTGTGCAGACCACAGTTTTTATACAGAGTGTGAGGATTAAATTACACTTATCATTATTTATCAAGTAGCCAAGCGATATAAGCCATTATGTGCAAGTATCTAATCTTCATTTTCAAGTTTTTACTAATCAAGCAACCTTAGCATATCTTCTCTAATTAACTGCATTATCTCCACAAAGTGGTTAAATTTCCATGATTGTGCTTGCAAGGTTGCATAGGTAAAACACTTATTACACTGCACATTCTTATGTACCTAGTTAAAATTCCTCAGAACATGTGCTATATAACAGTGATGGGTAAGAAAAGGAAACAACTGGCCGTTAAGTGCCTCAACATTACAAACATAATGAGACAAATTATTTTGCTACCATAATCATCAACTACATGTTGCTTCCACTTTCTAAGGAACCGTTTGTATACATTGACTATTTTTTTATGGGTAAGGTAGAAGGCTAATGGAATCATATTGTTCCCATTAAGTGCAAGTGTCTAGGAATTGTTAATCAAATCTACCTTTATTCAACTTGTGTCTCAGTGCTGCTAATTTTGATGGCACTAAAAAGCTTGGAGTGTTCATTACAAGATTTATCCAAATTGTCATATATAATCGCAATGGCCTTTCTCCTACCTTCCTATTCTCTTATGCCACAATTTTTAGGTCTACAATCTTTGCCATTAGATCGTTTTTAACATGATTGAGAAATTGTCTTACCAAAACATTATAGTCCAATTAGAGATGAACCTGGGTTATATTTGGATTAACACATATGTATGGTCCTTCCAGCTTAGTTATCACAAAAAGCCCTTCCAACTTATTCTTATAAGCCCATAGGTACCATTTTCCAACCACTATCACTATTTGCAAAGTGAACTAACAATGTACACATCTTGGATTCATGAACTCAAAAGTTATAGTTGCGCCTTGCATGGAACATCTTAAAGGCTTGTACAAGCTTATCCTTTATCTTAAATCTCATGTCCTAAATTAAGTCTTTGCTATTATGCAAGAAATTACACATCGTTCTCACTCTCCACAAGGGTAATGTTACCATTCCTACCACTTGTATTGAAAAATGGAATAGGATCCCTCGTTGCCATTAGGGTTAGCTCATTTTCTAGGAGGATTTTCCATTACTTGCCTTGATTAGAGTGAATTGTAAGGCTACTGATTGAGATCAAATTAAAATCCAATATTCACTCTATTCTATGATCACTTTAATGGAAAGCATACCAATTAGAATATAGTACAACAAGTACTATCAGGTATCGTTCCTTAAGGATCTCTTTTAAGTATTAGTAATTACCTTAAACTTAGTATCTAACCTACCAATTCAATTTTTTCAATTAATTAAGTTACTACTAACAATAATATCACTAATAAATGCTACTTCAATCAAGATTACTTTTCTAAAGATATCAAATCGCAAAACTTACTCTAATCATTGAATTACCACTAAGTCATTATGTAACATTATCAAAATAGGTTCAATTAATAAATTAACTCTTGAACTATAGAACTCCTTAATTAGATTAATATCCCTCTCAAGATTATTAATCATTAAACCTAGATCAATCCATCGGAATCTTTTCCTAGATAATAGCAATCTAGAATTGCATTACTTTGCACTAAGAATCCTCTATTAGAAATAAAACCTAACCTAGATTTTAATTATATAAAGAATTATGTCTTCCTATCTCTAGGTATGCATATCTTTTCTTTGATTAGCTAGATTTATTCAAATAAGGTTTTTCAATCTACATATATGAAATCTAAGTTGAATAATACTCTAGATATATTAATTCAAGAAACAAATGAGAACACAACAAAATTCAAGAAATTATCTATATTGAAATAAAATAAATCAGTTACATAATAAATTAGTTTCCCTAATGCTAGGGTAAAAAACAATGCTTCCATGAATATACATCAAAGCACAAGATCTAGAAAAGTAGAAAGAATTAATAAACTCCTTCTCAACCTTCATTTTCGTAGTCTGTGATAATTCTCATAATCTTGACTTTTGTTCTACGTAAATATCTAGAATTCAAAAGTAACAAAATTATCTTTCTTTTGCTTCAAATTGCTTTTATTTTCCAAAGAGTCCTTTCAAATCTTGTTTCCTCTTCAAAATAGGAGTCTATCCTTTATCCTTTATTTTCTCTCTCACAGGTGTTAAGATCAAGTTTAGCCCATATCTTTTAAAGATAAGCTTGGATAATGTTGAAATAATACACTATGATTTCAACACGAGTTTCAACAAAAGTCTCAAGTACCCACTAATGTAGTTTGGAAATACACACTTTATGCTTGAAAACAACTGCCATACGAACCTAAACACAAATCGTGTTCTCTCTCATGTGGTAAACAACATATCTTTGCATCACTTGTGTTGTTTCTTGTGTAAACCTTTCTGTTTCCTACACAAGCCAGCTCATGTACTCTCTTTGTGTAGGTTGTACTTTTCCAACTGTAAAGACTAGATTCACTACATATTTAAAACAGGTGTATCTAATCCCCAGTCACATGTAATCCCGCAGTATTACATGTGAAGCTGTCTATAAAGAAAGAGTTTGTATATATTGTTTGTCTAAACATGTTATAAGAACCAATTCAAAAAATTCTCATTTGTTACCCTTTCATCAATAGGATAAAGGATTTAATACCTATATTTACATAAACATTACAAAACATTAGCTTAAGATCAAGCCTATACAAATACATACAAATTGAAAAGATTTTCATATTAAATACATTACCCATAAAAACATTTTCGCTATTCTATTACATAGAGATCACATCAAGGTTGGGGACCGTAATCTTCCCACTTGTCCAAAAGTCCTCAAAATTCGTCCCATAACCCAACTGAGAAAAAAATTCCTCATCTTCAACACCTGCAAAGCAGCAACATGAGCTAAAGGCTCAGTATGCAAATAACACAAGCAACTATAAAGTGATAAGCATACTTAAGCTAAATGTAATGCAACAACCATTAATTTAAATTATCTTTAATTAAGCAAGCAAATTAGCACTGGAGTGTTCAAACTCCGATTTCAATCCTAGGGTATCGGGGAGTAGCTGCTTAGGGTGTTGATATAGGCAGCCTGAATACCTTTTTCCCTATATCTAACTAAGAAAGAAAGGTAGCTTCCTATAGGGATCATAGCCATTTCTCATCTTTACTTAACTTAATCCATAATATCACTTAGTTCAACCGGTCCCTAAATGTGAAATAAATCATATTATTTTCTTTTAAGAATAAGTAAATGTTTTGCTGATACTGTTCACCCTATCAACTACCTACTGAGCCACTTATAAGTGTCATTGCATCATGAATAGGGTAGCCTAAATGCCTAATTACCATGGTAACTTTGTTATTAGGGTTGCCACTTCCTAGATCAGATTCAATGGCATACACTTAAACAATTTCAAACAATTTTTAAGCTATCTTTGATTATAGCCCACACAAAAATATGCCTACCCTAGCATTCCACAATTAAGTTACTGCGTACCTATAATATTCAGTGTCCCTGAGGGAAAATTAGCAAAGGTATCCATTAAAGAAATCAATTTATATAAATTTTGAAATTAATTCACAATCATAAATAATGCATTCATTAATTATCTAGTTTAATTAAGAACCTTATCAAATATAGCTTAACATAAATTCATATATATATTTTATTTAACACATTCCATTATTTTAAATTTTGAAAATTTGATTAAATTATTTTTTTATTCTTTTAAAGGGTACACAGCCAAGTACACGGTCGTATCCACCCACGTGTTTCCCTTATAAGAGAAACATGGTGAAAAACAATCCTTGTGCTTTGGGCTTGTAAATTTGATCCGAGAGAAACATGGCTAGATAGGTCAGGCTGTGTTTCGCTCATGTTTTCTTTATTAAACAAAACACGATGGTATATAGAAAGGAACATGGCTTGATACATGGGGTCATGTTCTACTTGTGCTTCAAATTAACTAAATACATTTCACAAACAGAGAAAAGCATGGCGTGGTACATGGATCTATGCTTCATCTGTGTTGTCACAATTTCCTCTTCATTCCAAGCATAGTAAGGAGCATGATTAGAAACATTTGCTTGTGTTCTACTTGTGTTTTTGTACGAAAAGCTTATCTTCAAAATCAGTGAGTTACATGGCGTAAGCACTACCCCATGCTTCTTATATGTTTCCCATCCGAAAACAGAGCATGCATTTTTCGAAACTTAACATTAATTTTTCACTTTTACAAGCTTATATATACTAAATACATATACTTATCAACTTCAAACATGCATGAACTCTATATTCCTAACCTCAAACAACTTCCTAACCACCATTTGAACACTTCACAACATTACCAATTCACTCATCAACTCAAAACAAATCCAACACATACATCAACTTATCCACTACTACTTCAAGGATCTAATTAACTCTATGAACTAACTTAGATCACCAACACTACAAACAATTCATATAGGAAACATTAAAACAAATATTTCATATTCATGAAGAAAACAAGTTAAAAAAAGATTATATAAGAATGTAAAGCATACCTTAATCCAAATTAGTTTTGAGGTCTTATTTTGGATTGTGAATTTGCTAAAATACCTTTGTAATTACCTAATGTTGTGTTGTTGACTTTCGCTTTGGTTTAGTTTTGGTTCTGTTGGAGTTGTATAATATGACTTTTTAAAACACAACTTGAAGTAGAACCTTTCAAAATTTATAAAACTAATTGGTCCTGTCCAACTTCGGTTAGTAGCTACCAATAATAATGGCAAGTGCACCTATTGAAGTAGTATAAAAAGAATTAAGTTGAATCCTAAGAGAATGGTTACATTTATCATACTCACATTTCCTCTATAATCTTAGCTAAAAAAAATTTACCAAATCATGATGAAAACAAAAGTTTTGCTAATGTTAATAATATTCACAAATGTTCTCTTAGCAAAATTAGTGAATCGGTTTGCAATAGTGCAAGACGACAGCTTCGGATTTGCTTCACCAACTCCTTATCGTGTGATTTCTTAAAGCTAAACTTACAGAGAGAGTTATTTACTGGAGTATTTGCACCGCTTGATTCGCTGAGGTAAACTAAACCCTTCCTAAGGTCAGTAGTTTTAGATTTAAACCAGACTGCCAGAATCCCTTCTTAATCTATCATGGGCCTAAATCAACATAAAAAACAAGAATCCTTTGTTTTTAAAACCAACTCAATGAATTTCAAAACAAGTGGTAGAAAGTCTTCACCTACCCTCTCTCGAGATATTTAGGATCGACTTCATTGGTAGCCATAGATCTATTCAAAAGAATGACCTCCTAGCCTATTCAATTGAAATCAAACATGAATATAACTCGTGCATCACACAATAAGACCCATGAAATTAAAATCAAGCTACTAATTACAAATACAAAGTCAACATTGAATTTCAAGTGCATTTGAAATCACATGAATCAAGATTTAGATTCACAAACCTTAAGCTATTAGAGATTATTTCTCCATGGATTTGGAAATTACAAACATGATATGAAGAAATAATATAAAATTAATAGAAGAATATTACAATTTAGCATGGAATCTTGCAGAAATTACAAACAATGGGTTAAAAGGATTTTACCTAGAAAAATTTGAGATTGTCTAAAGCAAGAAGAAACGAAATTCTTTTACTCTAGAAATTCTCTCACTACGTTAATACTATTCTATTGTATTCACACTGTACAACATACTTATTACAATGTTGTGCATGCTTATTTATAGGATGATGTCACATAAATCATGAAGATTTTTATTGCTAGTGTGACACAATCTTTTATAATGGAATGCAAATTCTTTGTCCATGCATGTGTTTGAATTGCTTACTAAAATAATCATTCATCGAAGGGTAAGCCGAGTGTTACATAAAAAGTAGGGCTCGGCTTGAGCTAATAAAACGCTTATACGTTCTACTATCGAGAGTTAACTTTGAGACTATCGAGGGCTCGATGCTTTGATAATTCGAGGCAGGACACAAGTCAGGCAAAAGTTTGGTCGTATTTTAGCAATTGTCATGGGTTAGATTTAGGGCGTGACATTGAGGTGCGACAGATGCTTTCTTCAAGTTTGGGCTCGATCTTCTGAAAACAAGTGTCAATGGTCACGTTAAGGGCTAAATTTAAGGTGCAATAGACTAATTTTTGCTTATTTTGCCTTACATTTTGGCCTTTATTGGTATTATTCAAGGCACGACAATTATGTTCTTCACTTTTGTTGTTGTTTTTGCTCCAAATTGTTTAAAAACACTTTGATCCTCTTCTTTCGGTTCAAGGAGCTGAAAAACAACAATTTAACATTAAAAGCACTAGTATCATAGGAATTTAATAAAAAACTCATCAAATTAAGCTTGAATTCCCATGAAAAGAATAGAGTAAAATTAACTTATCAACTTTTGAGGTAGATGTAAGAGTAAGTAAAGCCATGAGCTAGGCTTGATTTTGTTATTTTGGGTTCCCTATTTAATGTTTGGGGCTTGAGTTTAAAATTCTGCATGGGTTTAGGGTTTTGTTTTGTTTTGTTGTTTTTAAACTTGAGCTTAAAATTACACTAAGAAACATTACAATGCAATACTAAACTATACAAACACATTAAATTTTATCTAGCTAAACATTTAACATAATTTCACATATAATTCAATCAATCAATATATATTCACACACATACAAATGGAGTTTAAATCATGCATAAAAGGTTAGGATATTTCACTCTTCCCCCTTCAAAACGTTTCGTCCGTGAAACTCACCACATTCACCGCTCAAATGGCTTTGGATAGTTCTATGTCATAAAACTCTGTATTTCCCAAGTAGCTTCTTTTTCTGATTGACCACTCCTCAATACTTTGACAAAAGAAATGGTTTTCTTCTTCAAAACTTTATCCACTCGACCTAATTTCTTGATAGGCTTCTCAACTATAGTCAAATTAGGCTAAATCTCTAATTGATTAGTACTGATGATAGCATTTGGATGTGATATGACTAAGATACATCATTTTTTTTTTTTTTTTACATTTGAAAAATTTGGAGGCAAAGCTAATATATAAGCCAATGGTCTAATTCTTTCCAATATTTCAAATGGAATTATGTATCTAGGGTTCAACTTCTAACACCAAATTTGAATACACCTTTAGCAAGAGATATCTTGAGGAATACATGATCGCCAATTTCAAACTTTAGAGGTCTTTGTCTTGTATGTGAATAACTATTGTACCTGTCTTAGCCACTTTCATTCTTTTCTTCACAATTCGGATCGTATCAATAGCTTGTTGCACTAGATCCGGGCCAATCGAAGTGCTTTCACCCATTTCATTGCAATGTGAAGGAGATCTACATTTTCTTCCATATAAAGCTTCACACAGAGCCATTTGTATGGTTTCTTGATAATTGTCGTTGTATGCAAACTCAACCAAAGGCAAATAATCATACCATCACCTACCAAAATCTAATGCACAAGCTCTTAGCATATCTTCCAGGATTTGAATAGTTCTCTCTGATTGCCCATCTATTTGTGGATGAAAAGTAGTACTAAATTAAAGACAGGTACCTAATGATTCATGTAAACGTTTCTAGAATCGACTGAAAAATCTCGAATCTCTATCAAACACAATTGATATCAGAATGCTATGTAGCCTCATTATTTCTCTAATGTAGATATGTGTCATCTTCTCGAGTGAACATCTGACTCTTAAAGGGATAAAATGCATAGATTTCGTTAGCTTATCCACTATTACCCATTCTATTTCATGTCTAGCCAATGTTCTTAGCAAAGCAGACATAAAGTCCATAGCTATATTTTCCCGTTTCCATTCGAGTATAGATAATGGTTGTAGCTCACCTTTGGGTCTTTGATGTTCAATTCTTATTTGTTAACATATCAAGCACTTCGACACATGATCTGCTACATCATGCTTCATATTATCCCACTAGAACATTTTCTTCACGTCTTTATACATTTTTATACTCCTTGGATGAATGGAATAAGCTGAACCATGGGCTTCTTTCATAATTTCTTTTCTCAAATTATGAATCCTTGGCACATAGATTCTATTTCCATATCTAATAATACCATTATTATCAAGTGTTAACTCTTTCCTCTTTCCATTCTTTATGGAAGCAATCAACTTCTCACTTTGAAAATTTTCTTCTTGACTTTGTTTAATTCAATCCAAAATTATGGGTTGCAAGGTTAAACTGGCAAGCCTAACATCAATCTTCTTCAAAGTCACTTCAATATCCAACTTTTAGAAATCCTCTTATATCTCTTTTTTATCCATGATCAAAGTTGACATATTTACTTGTTTCTTTCTACTCAGAGCGTCAACTACTACCTTTGCTTTTCTTGGATGGTATGTGTCACGCCCCGGAGGATACCTTAAATGTGGCAGTCCACTGCACATAATATTAAAGCTAATGAATGACAACCTTAGTCATGTAAGAACTTCGATATCACATACAAGGCGTGCTTCCAAGATAGTAGGAGACTCAAAGAGGTATTACGTTTAAGCAGATAATAAAAGCATGCAAGAACTTATAAAAGTAAACATATAATAATCATTAAGATAAAAGTTTCTTATAACTTCTTAGGGGCATTCCCCCGTTCTATAAGCCTTACTCAAACTAAGTCATCTTCAAAACATACATAAATATAACAAAAGTCTACTATAGAGATTTTTCTTAAAAGTCTACTTCAAAAAACTCCTAGTAGCTTTGGCTCACACCTGACGAAAGGGGCTCTTTGGTGCCCACCATAAGTAATCAAACTGTAACAAAAAGCTATAGGGGTATAAGCAAAACTAGCTTCGTGAGATAACTCTCACATTTAAAACATTTCCATAAAACATACAAGTATTTTAGACAATCATATGGGAATGCATGCATCTCATGAGCAAACAAAATACACACGATTAACCGGAAACCATGTGTAGCATGGATTTTACGCTCTCCATGTCGGGGGTTGGGTGGTTATCGGTCCATACGATCATCAATAGTTGTAGACTTACCGGCTCCTACTTGCCCTGTAGACTTTTCGGCTCCTACTAGCCTACGTAGACTTTTCGGCTCCTACTAGCCACCACTACAACTCCTCGTTTCCCTACACGAAGAATAGTAGCAAAAAATAAATGTGACTCATAATATGTTATGCAGGAATCGTTTTTAATATTGGTTTATTTAGTTATTGTTAAGTTCAAGTTAAAGGTGACCAAAAAAATATTCATCATACCATTGCAAGAAAACATAAGTTATTCATCAGTTCCTCTTTCGATATACTTAGCTTTTATTCAACAACCACATCATTCAATCATGAATCCAAATCACACAACATTTATTCATTTATCTTTTCCTTACTTTCTAGTGCTACTACTTACAAGCACAATCAAGGAAATGTAATTAGTAAGGGATTAACTCACTCCATGATGATCGCTCCTAGTTAAAATAATCTTCCGGGAAGGCGATATCGGTTCCTTCTTCACCTAAACAAGATGAAATACCCAAAATGAGTCTTTCATAGAATTAAAAATTTTAAGTCTATCTTAAATTCGCGATAAAATTGGATTGAAGGAAGTTCTAATTTAAAATGACCATAACTTGCTCATTTTAACTTGGAATTTCGCATATTATATGTCGTTTTCTACCTACTTGAAAAGATCGATCCATTTCTAAGGTTACTTTTACTATAAAAGGTCATTTAGGTCTCGGATTAGAAGGGTATGGATCTAATACGAAAATTCCTTTTGAAAAACAACATTTTCTAATCCTTCATTTACTAAGGCTTGTTTAAGTAAAACTCAAATATGTATATTTTTGAAAAGAATTCCTTATTTATATAAATATACTCATAATTTATGCATGAAGGAAATGCTTGGCGGAGTGACCGAAAGCGATTGCTTGGTGACATTAAGGAAATGCTTGGCGGAAGATCTGAAAATAAGGCTCAATTCAAGTAGACTTCATATGCTTGGTGATATTGGTCGAAAGCATAAATCTTTTTAATTAAAACTACTTGTTTTGAGATTATGTATCACCAAACCCCGAATGGAGGGCGTAGATCCATTCAACATATAGTTCCTGGAAAACTATATGCTTTGTTTGCCCACGTGTATGTTGCATTTCATTTGTTTGATTAAACAAACTTGTTTGAAATTTTGTCACAAGAAGTTATTTATGGAAATAGTTCTCACTAAGCCTATTAGCTTATACCCCTATAGATATCTTTTACAATTCCCTTATCTGTGGTTGAGGCCACGAGGATCCTGCAGTCAGGTATTTTCGTTTTGAATAGGGAATTGCTAGATGAAGTTTAGTATTGGATAAGATGTACAAATATTCTTGTAATAGATTAGTGAATAAGGGAAATGTCTCTAAGTTTGTAAGATTATTGTTATAAGTAAATGAATATTATGAATCCTCTTTTCTTAACATGTTATTATATCTTCTTAAGCTTCATAATTCCATGTATGATCCTCTAAATTTGTGAGAGCATGCCTTACACTTAATATCAAAGCTTTTGGGAGTGGCTAAGGTTGTCATACTTAAGCTTTAATATTGAATATGGCGGACTGTTACATTTAGGGTATCCATTGGGGCATGATAATGACCTATTACCTTTCTTGAAGAGCAAAATGGCTTGGAAGTAGACTTTAGAAATGTAGGCATGAATAAAAAGGAGATACAATAAGAAAGCAAAAGTGTTTAAAAGAGAAGTGCATACCATGGATGCACCTTTAGTGTTAGAGTTAATGGCACGAGCCTTTTCTATTAATATAAATTCACATGAAGGTGTAAATAATACATGGGCCTTCGATATAAATTAAAATGACATCAAAAGCAAACACATAGGAAATCTTGCTACACTCTATATTCAAAATAAGTTTAAAAACTACCTTGTTTGATGATGGAAAAAAAAAAAAAAAGCCCTAGATCCATTGGGAAAAAAATCATACCTTTATAAAAACATAACAAATAAGCATCTTGCACGAAGTTAAGGAATTTGATTGATGACTTAGACTCCAACTCCTTGGAACAATTGATTTTTGCACTAAGGCATTATTCCAAAAGACCATATTGGCCATAGATCGAACACATAAAAAATGTACACGATAATTGGCTATTCATGAACTACAATTGCAATCCACAATGCAATCCATACAATAATAAATCTAATTAAATACCACGATATGATTCCTTTCCTTACAAACAAAATAAAGATTTCTTTGGAAGCATAAGAAGTATTTCACTCTTAATGATTTAGTAGATAATCCTTCTTCCTTAAAGCATAATCTCTTATGCTAGAAAACACTAAAGTTGTTCATTCAAAGCAACAGAATTACATAGTGGCTTTTGGTCACATGTCAATACTTAATAGAGCAATATGGAAATGAAAGGGTGACATTTTCAGGCAAACATACTAGTATTAACCCATTAGATTCGGGTGATGAAATTACCTTTTTCTATATAGACCGTTATTTTTCATTAATTACTTATACCACAATTATATTGTAAGTTACTTAAAGAGTTACTTAACATCTCATGTCAACTTTTTAAGCAACTCTCCTTTTAAGTAACTCTCTACTTTATCTGTGAGTTACTTAAACAAAGTTTCTTCAAATTTTTAATACTTTTTGCTGGTTCCAAGTTATATTGTCATTTTTAGATAATACTTTTAATATTTTCTTATTATGTTAAACAAATATGGAAATAACTTAAATTATAATTTTTATTTACATATAGTAATAATGATTTTTGGTTTATTATAATAAAAAAAATTTAATTTGATGACTTCACAATAATTGATTTAGTAATACTATTTAAGATAAATTAAGAAATGTGATAAATAAAAAATACGGAAAAATAATTAAAAGCCCGATTTTTAGCCCTAAAAAATCTTTTTGGGACTCAAATTTGAAATTATGAGGTAAAATCATGTGATTAATATAGTTCTCTAAATGAGCTTCATCTGGATATATTACAATAAGAATTATGAATTATATGCTAAAAGCTATGACTAATTAAAGGTCGGATACCTAAAATCACGGCCACAGCAACAGCTACAGTACCGATTTTGGTTGCGATTGTTGTTGTGGCCATGATTTTGGGTCTACAACCGCAATTTTGGCCACGATTGTCATGATGGCTACAATTATAGGTATCCAACCTTATATGAGCTCATAACTTCTTCTTATTTTAATGATCTCTTTATGCATCTCTTCTATTCATTTCTTATGTACATCATCCATTAACAATGTATTGGCCATCATTATTGATTTTTCTAATTCGATTTGCTTTCAACATTCTTTTTCTTGTTTGTGTAGAATATTGTGGGTATTGTGAGCTTGTAATAATTGATTTTGTGGTGATTAATCTAAATTCGATTGTGGTGGAGAATTTTCTATCACATTGTATTGTTGAAAGTTTTCAAATAAAAATTAAGGTATATATTGAAAATATGGTATTGTGAAATAGTTAGCATTTAGAAATTTTGTGAGTTTGTAAATGGAAAGATTTTTGGAATAGTAAAATATTGTGGTGAATTTTAAGAGTAAAACAGTTGTAAATTTTAATGTATTTATAGATGAAGAAATTAACCAAAAAAAAATGCCATTGCATTGGCCAAAACAACTAGATATTATTTAAAAATAATCATATTTTCATTTAAGTTAAAACGACCATTTTTTAAATGATTGAAAATTATATGTTTATACCAAAAAAAAGTGAGGAGAAAATAAAGTTGCTTCATAGAGTAACGATGCTTGTAAAAGCACCTCACTTATCAGTAACAACCGTGACTTGTAGCTTCTTTTTCTCGGTCTATAGCTAAGTAATGCCAATAAAAGTGGCCTTAGGAACCTTGCAATAAACTTTAAAACATAAACTAACAAGTTAAAGAAATGTAGAGCCTGCCAATTGTTCTGTTGCATGTGCGCAATAGGGTCTAGTATCTCGTGAAAATTTCAACAAACACAATCTAGAGTTCAGTAAACTGAACAGAAACACCATGAAAAAGGGAGACTCATTGGCTAAAGAAGTGAACCCTCATCTTCCTCAATGTACTTCTCAGGATGTAAGCATGCAAGGAAATGTGGCAACCAAATGACAAGTTTACTTCTACACAGGATCGTTTCTGCAGAAACTCCTGTATCATGGAGGTGCAGTCCTTTCTAGTATATTAGAGTATTATGGACGGCCCGACTAAAAACCTAAAAATTATCCTATACCAACATAACATTCTGCAACTAGGTAACAAGATCCGTGAAGGAAACAAACCAGGAAATGACGTAAGTGTGAAGGAATGAAAGCTCCATACAAGGGTTTAATTCCTGTTCTGTCGACGCTGCAGGCAGATGGTGCGGCATATCTGTGGTACTGAGTAAGTGCATATGGCCTTTACCTTTATCAAATCAAACAATCTTATGCAAAAACTCTAGCACATTCGCAATATAATAATTTCTCACGTATACAAAGAGTGACTCATGAGTAAGTTCTATATTCCTTTCAGAGACAAAACATGAGAAAGAAGGCAATAAATAAGAAGGGGATAAAAGATAAATGGTTATTGTTATTCCACAGAGCTTACATCTAGCAATTATGTCGTGAATTTAAGTGAATAGATATGGAGATACAGCATAATCACGGAAATTAAAGCTTAGAGTTGCATCAAATCTCAACAGTCATGAAGAGACTGCATAAGTAAATTTCACAATATTTAATCATGACAAGCTATAAGAGAGAGAGAGAGAGAGAGAGAGCATGTAGCAAAAGCAAGCAATCTGGCAAAGAATGGTAACAAGGATCATGCAGATATGCATTTATTATTGAAGTGGCTGCTGATTACTTTTTCTAGAAAAAGTGCTTAAAACACAGACATACTGAAGACAGGACAGCAAAGAGATGAAGAAAGGAAGGGAGATCAATAGCATCTATCGCAAAAGCTGGGATGATCATATGGTAGGATCCAGGTAATATGTGCACAGTCAATGTTTGAAATGGATTATACCATCAAAACCATATTAAAGTGCCCCAGAGCACGTGTAGCGCTGCGTATATCAAAACCAAGCAACAATTTTCAGCTGCTTTGAAGATTCTGCTTCATACAGAGGGATACAGCAGGGTGTGTAAGTTCCTTTCTTTTGTTTTTCAGAAAAGAAACATAGGAAATGAATCTCTGCATCAACAAATCAAGAATATAAGAGGAAAATTATTACACTAAAAACAAGTATTTCAGACTACTCCCAGCCTCAAGAGGTTGGAAAGCCATGCTTCCACGACACCACATCCCAATGGGAGAACAATATAGCATTACTGTCAGGGCAGAACCGAACCTTGCAATTTGGACAAAGATAAGTTAAGCACCATCCAGTCTAAATAAAGTATTGCAGGGGGATGGGTTTCCTAAGAATAAGAAATTGCTTATAGCATGACGCCCCACCATAAGAGGAGAGACATGAACTATTCTTAGACAATGATACAAGGGAGACAGTCTTAATCTGCCTGCTAAGATGACTGAGTTATAGTTTCCCAGATTATAGGACCTTCAGGATGGACATCAACAAAATATTTTACAAAACGGGAATTTGAAGATGAAAGGATTGAACTTAGAGACATTGATTTTACCGCACCTCTTTCTCTTAACCACACATACATAGAAAATCGACGATTTATTCTCTCCATATCATAACACAAATATGATGGAAACCTCACAACTGTATCCAGTGGATAGCCTAAGCGTTTTGTTAGGTAATTAATCTTCTTCTGTATAACGTCTTTGCTCTGATTTAACACTATAGGAGCTTGCCTGACAATGTTTGCAGCAGCATCAAAGTTCAGACCAGCCTCTATGAGACAATCAAATCGTTCCTGTAACCGATCACCCTTCCTCGAAACTGTTTTGATGCTCTTATCAGCTCCTCTGAGTTTTCAACAAAGCCCAACCTCCGTAAGAAATTCATTTTCTCCATATGTTTCATTTGATCTTGGTAAACCTTTTCATCACTCTTAGCCATTGGTTTAGAAGCCAACTGCAAAAACTTCATCGGATCATTCCTTATGATTTGAAGTAAGCCATTCCTTCCACCCTTGACTTGCTTGCACACTGTTAGTGGTTGTTTCAACAAACGCGAACTAAAAAGTTTGGGATGGGTAAAAACCATATTAGCAATGGCCCTTACTTCCATTCTAATCTCGAATAGAAAACTGACAGCTCTTGACAAATTTTTCACAGACTGGTCAGACAAAATTAGTGGATTTTCAGCGAACATTTGATGAGCTTCATTTACATCAATTCCCAATTTCAACAACTGGCCAAAAAATATATAAACATTCTTTCCTGAACCATCAAACAGTAAAGCAGGGTTGGCCTTGAATAACACTGCCATGCTCTCTTTTCCATAACCCATGTTCTCAAGAAAGTCGATAGTGTCAAGCATTCTACACCAACCATAACTTTTCTTATCAGAAAGTCCAGCCACAAAATCAATTTCAAGTCCTAAACCTCTGATTTTCTCCACAACCTGGGAAAACTTACTGTTCGCGCTGCCAGTTAAAAGTGAAGGACAACAACTAACAAGCTTAATCACAGTTGATTTATCGAATCCCAAGTTTTCAATATCCTGCAACTTTGTACTCAACACACCATATTCATAGTCAAAGATCTCCCTTGCTTCTGCCAAAATCTTGCCCATCTTACAACGAGGAATCCCATACCCACATAAAGTATGAAAATTCTTCATCATCCTATCATCATCATTCAAAAACATTAAATCTGCAGGTAGGAGCTTCCTAATCTTAGATGGGGTCAATCCCAAGCTCTCAAAAAACGGTTCGAATTCATTAATAGGGTTGTACCAAAGAAACTTTACCAATGACCTACTAACATCCTTACCCTCATTGTTATCAATCTTCGAGAGCAACCTCTCGACAAAACGAGGGGAATTCTTGCTGATATACTCAGCATCAGGAGAACTGAATCCGCGAGTAGAATGCAAGTAATCAAAAAGCACCGACTGCGCCTCGCTTCTTACGAAACGCGACACGCGGGGAGCGGCACTGGAACAAGATATCACATCCAACCCCCCACATGAACTACTCTTAGGATCACTCCTCGAACTTACCAGAGAGCATAAACAGCGACCATTACTCATTGAAAAAGACAATCTCAGCGAAGGACTGGTGGGTTTTCCATTAAGAGAAGCATATAAAAATGGGGTGTGTGGAGTGTAGGCTTTTGTGGTCATTTTGTACAAAAATCCTATCTTTCTGCGAAATCTGAGTTTAATCATGAGAAATACGCAAGGAATGGAAAAAAAATTTTTTTTTCCTCACTCCATGGTTAATCAGGACGAGTTCGAAGCAGCGTTTGCATAAGAAAAAGAGAGGACAATAAGATTAAGGATGTAATTTTGTACGTTTAATGAATAAAGTAAGTAAATCGGTTTGAGAAAATGGAATGCTTTGCCAAGAGAAAAGAACAGATTAAGGGAAAATTGAAGTAGGATGAGTTGAGTTTCAGTCTACGTGAATGTCTACGGAGGACGGTGGAGAAGATGGGGTTTAGCCGTGAACCCTAGAAACTCGAAGAGGGTTTAGGCGGCCTGAATAATTTTTTCGGTAAGTCATTTATTTTATTTTTATTTTTATAATGAAAAAGGGAATTTCTTGAATTTTATGAAAAACTAAATAATTGCAATGCACCAATTGTAATACAAAATCTATTAATAATATAAATTGAGAAAAAAAATCTATTGATACATTATGTAAAAGTTTTAATATTAGAATAATATTAATATGGCTTGAAAAATATATATAGAACAACATAATACCAATTATATGAGATAGTCTTACTGCTCGAATATGTGGAATTACCCTCGGCCAAAAAAAAAAAAAAAGAATATATGGAATTACCCATATTTTAAAATCTGGCACATGTATTTATATGTGAAGATTGGTAAATCTCATCACTTTTAATCAAATTGTCTTGTATTGGATTTACTATCTTTATCATCCATTAGTAATTTAGTGCATTAGAACTGGCTAAAGTGACATCCCATTCCACTAATAGACCAATTTATGACATCTCTTTGCTGCCTCCAACCGTTTATGGAAAGCTATATGAAAAACATCTCTACCATTTTAAAGAAAAAATTATAAATATATAAATTAAAAAAATAAATTACTAAATTGTCATCATTGTATTGTATGCAGGAAGTATGATACGAAAATTTGCACTGGTATTATATGTTGGACATGCGAGGTAGCAATGGATTCTAGCAACGTTATTGAAAAAAAAAAAAATATATCGCATGTTGGTCATGCGATGTAGTTCTAAATGTGTATCGTATGATCAATATTCGATACACATTTGAATAATTTCATGTGCATCACATGTTGGTCATGCGATACACATAAAAATACTATATTACATGTTTAACATGCGACATAGCATTTATATTTATATAATATTTTTTTATTTAAGTTGTATTCATGCAATCTTTTTTTTTTTTTTTTGTTCAAATTGACGTATAAATAGAAAGTAATCTCGCTTATTTATAGATGGTGGACTCAATACCTTAAATGCTAGCTTTTTATTTTTTTTTTAAGATGCCTATCCAACTACAAGTCATTTGATGCCCTAACCCACCTATTCAAATATTGGTCTCAATATTAAACAGAAGTAAACTTATTTGTTAGCTAAATAGTCATAAATTCGTTGTTTTATTTTAGAGACATTACCAACAACTAGTAGTAACTCATATACCTAAACAATTACCCATCAAACTTGAATTAAGCCTAAATTCAATGCTACCCTTATAATTATACGTATAGTAATCAATTAATATGTAAAGTCCTAGACTTAGAGCATTTATATATTCAAATAAATTATACACACGTAAAGGTTTGGAACCTATTTTTAGCTATAATAAGATGATAAAAATTACTTTAAATACACATATGATACTAGCTCCAACATTGTAATACAAAAACTAAGTCATCAAGGTACATTGAATCAACAAAAATCAAACTTACATTATTGCTACTAATAGAGTTTTATCAAACATAAAAACACTATCAATAGAACTATTAGGGTCAATGCCCACAACAATACCAAATATCAACATAATACTTACCGGAGGTTTTATCTCCGTAAACCAACAAACTAGATCGTATGTGTAACGTCCCATAAATTTAATTCGATTAATTAAATAACTTAAGGCGCTAC
Source organism: Combretum micranthum (assembly GCA_024138025.1). Lineage (NCBI taxonomy): Eukaryota > Viridiplantae > Streptophyta > Magnoliopsida > Myrtales > Combretaceae > Combretum > Combretum micranthum. The sequence goes on along the minus strand of JAMXBD010001368.1, from coordinate 267,591 downwards.
TGCCTCGTATAATACTTAAAGTATTACACGATAAGGCTTTCTTTAAAAGATTTTGTTTATGTTGGACATTGCTACTCAATTTTAGGTTATGAAATCATTCAATTAGATTTTGGCAACAACTGGATTTAGCAGCAGAAATAAATTTTATAAAAATATTTCTACATAAAAGCATTTCAAACTTCCACTATTACAAGTGGAAGAACTTTCACTTAAACAAATCTTTACAAAAGCTTATTTACAAAACATGAGCACTAACAAGCCCTTAAATGAAAATACAAATTTATAAATAAATCCAATCTCTATAAAATAAACAAAAGGAGAAACAAAACAATTAAATTACTCAACACTCCTAACTCACATTACTCATCCACAATCCTTTCCGAGTCAATAGAAGCACCCAAAAATCCGAGACAACATCATCAATAGCAACAACATCATCATATCATCGTCTCATCATCCATCATCACCAACATTATCATCATCAATCATCATTATCATCCTCAATATATCACCTGGAGAAAAGAACAAGAAGAAGAAGAAGAATGAGTCGAAGCTCAGTACACAGTAACACAATTACACATAGAGTGGCATGTGAGCTTAACTAAATGCAATGCATCAGCAATAGATTATTATCTTTTCTTTAAAATAAACAAACAGCACAAGAGTATTCAAACTCTGGACAATAGGGATAGCACGGGAACCTGAGTAATGATCACGATGCTTAGGAGGTTGATATAAGCAGCCCGAATACTTATATCTCCTAAATAAATCTATCCATAAACAAGGAAAAATAGCTTCATCCATGGTTAATACTATTACACAACTCTACTTAAACTTAGTCCACAACATGAATCTAGTTCATCCGTTCTATAAACGTTGAACTAAACCATGGTATTTCCCTTCAAGTTTAAGCAAATGTTACGCCATACCATCTTCCTATCAGCTACCCGTCGAGCCACTAATGAAAGTCATAGCATCATGACGAGTGGCCTAAACGCTTAAAACAATCATGTCATTGTATCATGACAATATGCCGCTCCTTGAATCGGATACTGAACTGCTATGTCAGGTTAGAAATGGATTTAAACGGCGGAATAAACAACTAATTCAAACAATTATTAGGCCGAGTTTAAGTTCTTAATTCATTTTAGATGCCTATCTTGACATCCAACACGAAAGTTACTGCGTACCTTGAATTGAAATCCAAACATAGCCTCGGGAGGAATTTCAGAAGATAATCCAGAAGATAAATCAGATATCCACTTCTCTTATGAAAAGAACTCGTATAAGAAATTAAACTAAACTAATCATCCACTTCATCAAACTCATATAAGAACTTAAGCTATTTATCCATTCATCTCAAACTCATTTTATTTAAAACTATTTGATCAGACACTATCTTAGAACCCTGCTATGGCTGCGAAGATCGCCTCGCCAAAATACGGACAGTTCTCCTTTATCTGTCAAAGTGTTTCTTTTCACTTTGTTTATGGTCTTTTATCAAAAAAAGCTTAATTAAGGCATTCATTCACAAAAACATCTATTCTTTAAGCAAACACACCTTTGAAACAACATATTCCCATATTATTTAAAGATCATTCTAATTCATTCATCTAAGCTAATTATTAGCTATTAACCCATTTTAGTTTAACCTTAGTCAAATTGATTAGAATTAGTCATTTAATTCATTTACTAAGTCAAGTTGATTAAACTTAAACAATCTAATTCACTTTAGCCGAGTGAAGTTCATTAAGTCTTGTTGTACTAAATTCATTACTAATTCATTATACATCTAGGATCTATGTCAATTTGAGTTTACATTAACTTAAACTTAGCCAAATTCATCAAAGTTAAACAATCTAATCCATTTTAGTTCATTCAAGTTCATTTAGTCAAGTTGGACCTAGGTTTGTTAACTAAGTTCATTTTATAACTAACTTCTAGATTTAATCTAATTATTAATTAAATCAACAAATCTACTAAACTCATGTTGATTTATATCAGTGAACACATATGACATATCAAATATCACTTATCTATCTTACTTTAGCTCAAAAGATCCATTTCCTAAGCAAAACACATTTATCAAACAAAAACAAATTTTAAACTTTGTTTATAAAAATATAGAAGCTGGAAAGAAGTCAAATTTGACCATTAATACTTTTGGAATTTGTAAAAATTCAAAATATAAAAGTTGTAGATATCTTTTTAAAATTTCCAACGCAATTTCAATCACCTCAATCGAAGGTCGGATGAAAAAGTTATGGTCAAATTACGAAAATATGTCAAAGCTGCAGGGGGAGATTGCACGCCCCTTTGGTCGCCCGTAACATGTGAAAAAGTGATATTCAGCTTAAATCACTCCCCTTTGCTCACCCGTGACTTATCCCCTATCAAGAGTTACAAATTTCCTTTGTTTTGAAAACTCATTTTTACACATTTTCATCAACTTATACACCTCCTACATCAATTCTAACATCAAATAAACACCTATAACAACTTCTAACACTTCAAACTTCATCTAATAATATCAAACAAACCCAAACTTCATCAACCTCCATAACTACTATTCATCATCTCCTTCCTCCAACCAATCCCCAACTTCCATCAACCATTAAACCAACAAATACAAATGTAAATAGCACTTCTAACTCAATTCAACATCAATTAATCAATTAGATAAGCAAACAACAAATAAAACAAATATGAATTGAACTAGAAAACTTATCTTTTTGGCTAAATCATGCAACTTCTTCTTCCTCTTATTGTTGAAGCTAATTCTACTTAATCTCCTCTTTCTATCTTGTTTCCTATCTTTAATTTATCTTCTAATCTCCCTTGAATTTGAGTTTTAGAGGAAAAAAAAAAAGAAAGAGAGAAGAAGAGATGAGAAGAAGAAGAAAGAAAAGGGAAAACGAAAATGAATGGGAAAGAAAAAGTGCAGCAAAAGAAAGAAAAGAAAAGGAAAGGATAAAGTTAAATTTGAATGTTTTAGAAATAGGGTATAAGTTCAGAACTATCATATCAATATATATAGTTCTAGAAGTATTTAAAAGATGATTTTTGAATCGATAGGTTATAAATTAAGATCTTAAAATAAGAACTTAATTTAGGAATTTATTTTAGATGAAAAGACATTTAATTGGAGTTCGGGTTTAAAACTGATATTTTTATACAAACAAAAAAACTCAAATTTTGCAGGGATTTAAGAATTGGAGTTTAGACTAAAAATTGAGGGTTTAGAAATCCTCTAAACATTTTAATAAAATGTTTAGGGAATTAGGAGTTCAATTCTCAAATTCAACTTAGTTAATTATTAATCTAGTTATGTCAACTTATCTAATTATATCCTATAACTCATTTGACTTATATAATTCTATCTAAACTCAATTTCTAATATATATAGAGATTTGGGTCATTTCAATATGTTAGCTAAGTAGTCGTTGGCACTATTATCACCCCTGTAGTATACCTCTATATCATAATTGGAAAGATCCAAAGCTATGATCATCGAAAAAAAAAAAGAATGAGTTGGTGTCCGTCTCGGGGGGTACCTTAAATGTAACAGTCCGCCACACTTAACATTAAAGCTTAAGTATGACAACCTTAGTCATTCCCAGAAGTTTTGATATTAAGTGTAAGCGTGCTCTCTCAAATTTAGAGGACTATACATGGAATTATGAAGCTTAAGAAGATATAATAAATTAAGAAAAGAGGATTCATAATATTCATTTGTTCGTAACAATAGTCTTACAAATCTTAGGGGCATTCCCCAGCCACAAATAACTATAATCTATTACAAGAATATTTCTATGAAGTCTATATCTTATCAAACACTAAACTTCATCTAGAAATTCCTTAATCAGAAAAGAAAATACCTGGCTGCAGGGTCCACTAACCTCAACCACAAATAGGTAAACTGCAAAAGATATCTATAGAGGTATAAGCTAATAGGCTTAGTGACAATTATTTCCATAAATAAACTTCTTGTGTAATGAAATTCAAACAAGTTATTTAAGCAGACAAATGAAATGCAATATACACGTGAGAAAACAAGGCATATAGTTTTTCGAAAACTACATGTTAAATGGATTTACGCCCTCCATTGAGGGTTTAGTGATACGTAACCTCAAAACAAGTAGTTTTAGTTAAAATTATACTTTCGATCAATACCGCCAAGTATATTAAGTCTACTTGATTTGAATCATGCTTCCGGACTTTCTGCCAAGCATTTGATTCCCTGTCGCCAAGCAATCGCTTTTGATCATAATCGCCAAGTGTTACTTTCGACCTAAGCTACCTCTTTCTCTTCCAAGGATAATAACCCAATGTAATGTGACTCACTTCGTGGTATGCATGAATTAATTTATTTATGAAATCATAGCATCATTATTATCAAATTTAAGGTGATCATAAAATTTCATACAAATCAAGTGCTATACTAAAATAAACATTTAATCAATTCCGGCTCGACATTCTTAGGATCCTTTCAACAATTTTTTCACATACATATCAATTTGTCTTTTCTTAATTCTAATCCGACTAAACTACAAGCACAATCAAGTAAAGCACTTTAAGGAAATAAACTCACAATGCCATGTCGACACTTTTTCTAAACGGATGAGTCGTTCACACAATCCACTTAGTCGAAATAATCCTTGGCGTATGGGTATCCTTCCTCGGAATCACCTAGTCAAGGAAAATACCCAAAATGAGTATTTCTTGGTGACTTTCTTGAATTTTGACAAAACAATGTCATAAGAACGTCAAAGTTTGTATAAATGATGATTCCAATTTAAAATGGCCATAACTTGGTCATTTTAACTCGGAATTACGCATATAATTTAACGATTTCTGCCTACTCGATCTATCCATTTGTAAAACTATTTCCATCAGACTAGATCATTTAGGCTCCGAAACAGTGGTGTTCAGATTCACCACGAATTTTCCCATCCTAAAAGCAATTTATTTCCAACATTAAATCATTCAAAAATTGCTTTGATAAATACTTAGTTATCTATATAGTTGAAAAATTAATTTTTCATAGATATATAGCTCATATTTTATTCATGCTCAAGTATTTGTTGTCCAACCATGTTTCTTGGGTAAAACAATGTTAATTAAGAGTTTAGAAAACTATAGTTTACAAGAAATCCATTTTTTAAATCATTTAAAATTAATATTTTGATTCTGTTGTTTTCAAAAAATTACTTTATGTTTATCTTATTATTTTTCTAAATCACTTTTTGATAAAATAAATTTCTTTTTCTAAATTCTCAATATTAGTGCTACTTTTCCTGTTTGTTTTCTTTGACTATTTATTTGAAAAATCTTAGTTTTAAAAATTCTGATTTTCGTTTTAAGAGGTTTCCTTATTTGATGTTTTTATGAAAATATTTTAGTACAAAAGTCATATTCTTTTAAGAAAACAAAGTAATATAAAAATGATTCAAAATTTTTTTTTTTTTCAAGACGAAAGAAAATTTTTAAAATTATAGTGAGTTCTTCTTAAAACTTGGAAAAGAATAACTTTTTTATTAAACCATAGAATTTATATTTATATAAAATCATTCTTAGGTGATAAAATCTCCAAGTATTATTGAAGCTTTAAAGATTTAGACAACAATCTTAATGGGCATGATTATGAGAAATAATAACAAGTAAAAAATAACATAAATAATAAATAAAGTCAAGTATTAGGAGTCTTAGCTTTTTTAAGGCTGCCAGGACTAAGAAGTAGACTAGTCCCAAATGAAAGAAATAAAATAAAAGAAAGAAAAATTGTTTTGACTTGATGAGAACAAGTTTAAGACTAAAGACTAGTCTTAAAACAACAAGAATAAACAAATTGCAATAGAAGAAATAAATAAATTATTTTGCATGAAAATAAATAAATTATAAGTGAGCTTATATGCTCTAAAAGATATATATATATATATGTAGATATATAATAATACTTAGTTAGGTATAATAACAATAATAATATGAACAATGTAAAATAACAACATAAACATAAATAGATATTCATGAACAAGAACAATACATGAACATAGTGTAGCTTTCATAACATTTAGTTTTTGAAAACTTATACCATGGTTATATAAAGTTACATGATATGAAAAAAAGAATGTATACAGAAAAGTTTACATAAAGAGGGTTTTTGAAGTATTATGTGGGAATGGTTTTGTGTATGTAGAAGGTGGTTTGAGAGTACTTTTAAGAGAATTTTGAGATAGTTTTAAGAGAATATCTGTTTAGAGGAAAATTTGAGAGAGATTTGATAGTAAATTTGTAGGTAGTAATTGTGTGAAAGAAGTAAAAAAGGAGGGGAGAGAGATATTTTATTTTGTATTTTTGTTGATTAATAGAAGTAATAAGTAAGGTAGGTATGAAATAATGTTATGGGAAATGTAAAAAGTAAAAGTAATAGGTTATGGTGTTGTAAGAGTAAGTGTTAGAAAAAATAGAGATAAAAATATAGTGTAGAATAGTAATAAATAGTGTAATGTAAAGTAGATATGACTAATAAAGTACCGGTAGTGAGAAAATACGTATATAATTGCGATATATGATATTTTTACTTATCGAAAAATCATAAAACTGATTTTGAAGACCTTATATTTTTACGAGTCTAATGATATATTTGGGATATTTTTACTATTCTGAACCCCCTGACACATTTTTCAAAAACTGTATCCGTTCGGGTTCAAAATGATTTGCAGTTTTACTAATTTGATCTTTTTAAACTTCCTTATGTAATTATGAACTATTCTACAAACTAATCTCTTACTTACTTTCTCAGCTTTGCTTATACGGAATTGCCGGACTTAAACCATAACGTCTAACTAGAGTTTTGTTGACTTTAGGGTTTCTAGTTGACTTTCTAATTAGGGTTGAAGCTAAACCGATCACAAAACTTTGGTGTTTTCGGTTGGAGCTCATTTCGTTTATATACACAAGGACATGTGAAGGTACAAACAATCATTCAACCACATGCATTTATAGAAATCTAATGCAACAATTAATAAATTTATTATTGGGTTAATTACAAAAACATAACCCGTTGCTTAAACATTTTGCAAACACATGACTTATATTATCTTTTTGGACAATTACATGACCCGAGTTTTATAAAAAAAAATGTATCAATATTATTAATTATTATTATAGGGAATGTGTTAGAGTCTTATTGGTCTAAAAAAATTAAAGTAATAAAAATAATACTAAATAAATATTAAAAATTATTTTTTTTGAAAATAAGAAATTGAAAAAAAAATATAAAATTAATTTTTATGACCAATAAAATATTGACAAGTGTCAGTCTAAAATTATGGAATAATATTAACATTTTTGTATGAAACTCAGGTTACTTAATTGTCAAAAAGATTAACACATGTGATGTGTTTGCAAATTGATCAAAATACGGGTCATGTTTTTGTAATTAACCCTTTATTATTGTTTAATTTATAATCCTACAACCATCATAAAAATAACTTACTTTCTCAAAACACATCTACATATATAATACATATACATGATGTTGAGTACTCCTCAATACCCATGAGTCCATAAATCACTTAAATCTACCCACTTTCTTTCTAAATTCAACTCCGAGTAGGGCAATGCCGCACAGGTACAACGCTACATAGGGATCATTGGAGTGTTACATTAATAATATATTGAGTAGCAAAAAACAAGTGTCATACAAGTTATTAAGTTGTCTAGTTTATTAATTTTATTTAAATTACTAACCCAGAGATACACAACTAACAAACATAGTTCACATACAGTTGATGTGGCCATTTCACTTGCAACTGATACTCTTTGACTTCCTAAATTTGGAGTGAGAAGTATTCGAACTTTTTAAATTAGTAATTATATTATATCATTACCTACCACTTACCTATTTCATTAACTATTGTAGTGCTATAGTCCAAATTGAGACATTTAATTGTTGGTCATTATTTTAAAATAATGATTATGAGGGAAAGTCTTTTGACTTGAATAATATTTGAAGAAATTGAATAATGAGGAAACACAAGTGATTGCATATTTTTAGACAAGAACATCAATGGAAGCATAGCTGTGCAAATGTTATGCACCTTCATACAACTTTATTTTGTAAGAAATACTGTTCAGGAATGCATTAGTAGGAGCATTATGGTACGAATGGCTGAGCTCCTCTCGATGATGCTAAATTTGTAAAACTCACCATCTAGAGAGTTACATGAGCAAGAATACGATCTTCTTTCTCCTTATGTAATTCTTTATTGTCGTTAGGTGTTGAAAATATTCATCTTATTCGTTTCTAAACCAAAGCAAATACATTATTACATAAATATATTGATATTGCTTAATTCACCACTTAGGATCTTTCTTACAATTATTTCTCTTTACTCTTTTGACTTTTCCTTTAATAAGCTTCTAAAATGGGTTAAAGTCCTATATTGTAATATTCTTATTTAATGATTATAGTTTCTTTATCTTTCCACAATTATCACTACTTGGTAAATCTCTTATTCACCTAATCCTAGAATTTTCCTGATTTACTTAGCAATCACCTTATATTAGTTAAGAACATATATGTAATATTTAATGAAAAGGTAATTCAATAAAGCATTGCTACTAATGGATCTATGAAGTCCAATGGTATAAGACACTTTTACGCTTAATGAGAATAAATATAGTCTAGATCACGCAATGCTGGGTGAAATTATTAACCATAGAATTCCTTTAGGGAAAACAAACTTTAATAAAAAAGAAGGAGGGTGCATCAATTGGGGAAAAATGTTTTATGGGGTATTATATTACATATATATATATATATATATATAAGTGGTGGGTAAGTAGAAATAAAATGTTGACATATGATACTATTTCTAAAATATGGATGACAATATCTTTTTAGAAAGCATCCCTTTACCACCGCATGCTATAACATGATGATAAATACCCACTACTCTACCTCACATGTGACATGCACATATGTAGGAAGTGGAGTTTCTTGCTCGTTAAGGTTTATATGGAACAAGACTCTTATTACAAAGTCAAATGTTGAGATTTCACATATTATCCTTGATTTTTAATATTTATTTTTTGGTGTTGTTTCATGCATACACACATGAACTCATATGTTATATGTGTGTGTGTGTAAGAGAGAGAGAGAGGGGGGGAGAGAGATCTAATAATGACAGTTTTCAAGGAGGTTTTAAAAGTAACTTAATTAGATTGGTAGATGTAGATAAATTTTGTATTATAAAGATCTTCCATGGTCTCATTGGCAGACCATCCAACTTATCCAATCATTAAATTAATTATAGGAATTAATACAATAAGCATGTCAATGGCTTAATTTGGTTGTGTATAATACAATATTGATCTCATAATAAAATAGACAGTTTTATAAATTTCCCCATATCATAATCATTATAAAAGACATTTCATAGTAAGCTCTTTCTTGATTTTCTCTTCTTTTTTTTTTTTTTCCATTCTATAGGTAGCATGGACAAAGTAGTTAAGGAATAATAGAGGATTATATTGGAGTTCATAATTTAATTTATCATACAAAGTAAGATGAGTAGCTTTCCTTATTAGTAAGTTTTTCAAATGGCTTGTTTGGATCATATAAACTAAAATTGAATTGGGATTTTCCATATTTATTAATAGGAGATATGTGGTTATAGGAAACTCCTATGATCTCGTAATGAGTTCACCCGACCGTTCATCTAACCATTGAATAGATAATAGAAGTTAATATAAAAAATATTTCAATAATTTGATTACAATTTGATATAGATTTGAGCCATTTAATAAGTTATAAGATTGGTTATATTAGAAAAATGTAGGGGGCATAGAATCTTTTAGGGTTACAAGACAAGGTTTATAAGATGATGAATTTAAAAAAAATAAAATAAAATGTGATCATAAATGTGTTAATTTAACAGATTTATGAAGGCAAAATTTTGAGAATAAGAAATATGAATATAATATGGGCTTATATGTTGTAGTCACTTAAACCCTATTATATAGTCATCAATATGAGTCGTTCATTAATATGGTTTAATCTAAATCGTTCATTTGAAAAAATAATTTTAACATGTTAATTGTTTTACAAGTTTCATTTTCTTTTCCGTTATCTTTACTTTATCCCTTTCTTTTCTTTCTCACTCTTCGGTACATTTACTTTGAGGTAATAGAGAGGGAATAGAATAGTTGTTCCTAGGAATTAGCCTATTACCTCGTTTACTTGCACAAATAACGGAACGATACTATTATTGGAATCTTTCCATTCCCTTTAGAGAATAAAAAAAACCACTTGCCAGTATCTACCTTATTCTTATCTCAACCCTACACTCAATGATGCAGTAGAAAAACTTTCTTTTCAATCATACTTCATATCTCCTTGAGACTTATCTCTCCCTTTTTCTTTTTTTCCTTCTTTATTTTATTGTTAGATTTTTGTTTTGGGATCATGGCCATCCTTTCTTAATAGCACTAGATTCAACACCTTTAACCAATGTGACTTTTCTGTTCTTCCTCTTTTTTTTCTTTTTCTTCGTTCTTGACTGCTTTCATCTAGCATTTCCTTAGAAAATTTGTTGATTGGAAAGTGAAAAAACAAAGTGAAACGTATATTAGATCAAAGCAAACTTGAATTGAAGAAACATTTAGTAAATACCTTTTAGGCTTTGAATGTGGAGCAAAACCACTTGAATCTCCTACTTCATCCATATCTTGCCTATCTCCCTCTATCCTTTTTGCTAGACCATTATTAAAATTAGTTTTTAGTAGAGAAGAAGATATGAAGAAGCTACCAACCGATTCACTATCAGTGGTTGACACATAAAGCTTATGCTTATTTGCACTGGTAGCCTTATTAGAAATCTTCTTAAGGAAAGAAGAAGACACAAAGGAGTCATCGACAAAGTTTGTGTCCGACATATAGTCCTTTGCTTATGCTTAAGATTAAAAATCTTTACATTGTCACCATCTATCATCATTTTGAGTTTATGTGCTTCCTTTGTCTTCTATGGCTGGATTTTACTGGCTTTGTTCTCTTTGCTATAGCAAATAAAACAAATATACCTATTGAGATTAGATTCGGTATCGGAACCGAAACCTAAAGTCAGACCGAATCGACCTTAAGCCCTAAAAGAAACCCTAGACTAGATCATATATAACTCTAGAACCTTAAAGATATCAGATGAAAATAGAAAAGTGAAAACCCTAAAAATAAACATGAGTATAGATTTATACCTTAAAAACTAAGTTTATCCGAAACCCTAATTATTTCGACCTTCTTAGTAATGGTTTACGTATCTAACCGTTGCCACACAAATCAAGGTAAAATATTTTGACATCCTAATTTATAGAACAATATTGGATATCCATAATATCAAACAAAAATTTATCTGGTCATAAAAATGTCAATTATAACCCTTATACGTGTATTTTTATCTCTAACAGTAATTAATTTGTCTTGTCTATTATTCATTGTAATTTATTTACTATTCACTCAACTATACTTTTTTGACATCTACTCTTATACATATCCTTATATCTTATAAACCTACATCCTCTCCTTTTTCCCTCCAAAATATTTTCTTCTTCATTTTTTTAACACAAGTTAATTCCTCACTTTTCATTCTATAAATACCCTCTTCTCTCCTTCACTTTTCCTATACTTACATAGCCTTTCTTTCCTTCTAAAACCCTCTCCAAACTTCTCTCCAAATTTCTCTTCTTTCCCTCTCTACTACACATACATATCTACATTCCTTGTAAAGACCCGACCCACTTAACCCAATTATTAAGTGTGCCAAATCTCCCGACCACGCATAATACGTAAATACTACGAATTATTTAAGTATTATATGTAAGGTCGTCTTAAAAAAAATGTTTGTAATGGCTACTTGTTTTAAAACAGATATAACATTCATATGCTTTGAATTAGAAACATTACCACTACATAAGTAGTGGGTTCTTAACTATATACAAGTTATACGTAATTATTTATACATTACAACTTCCCAAGGATCATTAAACATAGAGATCTCACTTACAACCCAGCTATATTACAAATACATTCAACTCAAAATACATTCTAAGGCATAAAAATAAGCTAAACACTTCACAAAATTTTACATCAAAAAGGATCCTAAGCATATACTAGGCATCTCCTAGTCATCCATAGAGTCTTCCCAATCATTCCATAGCCCATATCGTCATAGAGCTTGTCATCAAAGTCACCTGCAAAATAGCAGCATGAGTCAAAGGCCCAGTACAAACTAATGCAAACAAATACATATGCAATGCTCACTTAACTAAATATAATGCAATAAATCACCACAACTTCATTATCTTTTAGTTAAGTGAATAGAACAACACTGGAGTATTCAAACTCCGACTCAAGCTTGCAAATTCTAGGGGTCCTGAGTAACAGCAGTTGCTCAGGGGATTGATATAGATAGACCGGATACCTATATCTCCTATATCTAATCGATAGAGAACGATAGCTTCATCTAGGGTTCACACTCCTTTATATAATCCACTTATCTCGGTCTATAATATCAATTAGGTCAACGGTCCATACCGATGAACTAAAACATATTATTTCCTTCCGAGCCTAAGTAGAGTATATACCGATATAGTTAACCTTATTAGCTACCCACTTACCCAATAAAAGAAATCACCATTGCCTCATGGTGAGCCATTGCATCATGGATTTGAGTCATTACATCATGACAAAGAATTGGGCTAAGTGCCTAAACTACCGTGCCATTGCATCATGACAAGGTTGTCGCTTCCCGGTTCCGAATTCAACGACGTAAAGCACAACCAATTTCAATATCTCTTATTAATCTTCGATTAAAATCAATTTGGTATATATCCTAAGCAACAATCAATCAAAGTATTGTGTACCTGATTCAATTCGGAATTCAAAAGAGGGTCTCCAACTGAATATCTATCTCTGTTTCACATAAATCAAATCATATTAACAATACTATCCTAAGCCAAGCTTATATCTACTAGTTTAAAGCTTAGGAAATCATATGATCTTGATTAAAATCATTCAAGTCATAATATAACTTATATATATCATACAATCATCGTACAACATCATACAATTTTGATAATTAATCATAAAATTACATTAACTATCAAACATAAGTTTTTAGCTTTATTTGGAAAATGGAGTAGCTGGAAAGAAATGAAAATTCGGCCTTGATAAGTTTTTATTTTGTAAAAACACAAACGCAAAAAGTTTTAGATCTCTTTCTAAGCTTTCCAACACAATTTGAATTACCTCAATCGGAGATCGGATGAAAAAGTTTTGATTAAAATACGAAATAGTATTGCGTCAAGGAAAATACGAGTCACGGCCGTGATTTTTGGAAAGCTGTCATAAAATGGTTTTTAAGTTAAGAATCACGACCGTGATTTTTGAGTTTCAAAGTTTTTGACCAACTCGAGGCTATCAAGGGATGGATCACGACTGTGATTCTTGAAATTTGCCCAACCTGAGCCTACCAGGCTTGAATCACGCCCGTGATTCATGAAAACTTCCCAAAACAGAGCTTTTTCTTGCAAAATCACGCCCGTGATTCATGAAAATTCATCTAACCCGAGCCTACCAAGGCTTGAATCACGCCCGTGATTCATGGTTTCCCCTGAGTTACTAATTTTCTTATTTTCTAAACTTCATTTTATTAAACTTGTACACATTCTACTTCAATCAAAACTTAATAAAAGCTATATACTACTCATATCAAGTCTAAACAACACTTCTATACTCATTCAATAACATCAAACAACTCCAACTACTCTACAAGAATTAAACTCTTCTTCATGAACTTTCACCAACTCTAGCACATTCAAACAATTCTAATGCTTATCATATTTGAACACTTCAATTCCAAACCACATGAGAGCCTACTACAACCTATCTACAACAACTCAAGCATTCTAAACCTTTCCTAATAACTCTACAACATCTCAACGAGAATTTAACATATCAAACACTTGTATTATACCACACATGCAAATTTCATGGATTAAGAGGGGAAATAAAGTATCCCAAACATCAAATAAACTTACCTCAATGTATATATAAGGCTTGGGGAAGGATTTTTAGTGTGTTGAGTCCAAGAAAACTTGATTTGGGTCTTGAAAATTTTGGCCTTCTTGAGTTACGAATTTTTTTTTCTTTGTTCTGTTTTGGAGTATCTAATGATGCAATTAGACTTTGATATTTATCTTAATATTATTGACTTTTGAGAAGGCAGATTTGGGAAAGGCTTAGGCCTTATTTGGGCTTAGATTTGGACTTAAGTTTGGGCTTAAGAGGGGTTAAAAAAAATTGCTAAGTTTAGTATCTAATTTAGGTCTAAAACAAGTTTAAATCTAACACATATAATTCATTACAATAACAATTAACACTAACATGATAATTTCTAACATGAATAAACTATCAACCTAGATATATTTACCATAGCATATTATCTAATCACATACGTTATAACACACCCAACATTACAAACACACTAATCCACTCAAACGCATACACATATATAATTATCAAATTTATCATGCATTAGTATATATTAAAATTATGGCTATTTCATTCCTCCTTTAGGTAATACATAAAATTATCTTCTTACGTTATGTTGTAATATACATATGTACGTGTTTGAGTACTTTCCATAAAATATCCCCATGATGCACTATGCTAAGGATGGAAAAATGCAAGATAACATACTTTGTTTCAAGTTATGATCACATTATGTTCATGTTATAATCATGTTTATTTACATGTTGGTTCTTGTTTATTAATCTAACATTTATGTATATGTATATGTATAAATAAGCTTTAGAGCATATTGCTCACTAATCCAACTATTGTTTATTTCATGTTCTTTTACTTCAAGCAACTTTATTTCATGGAATTTATATAAGGCTAGAGTTAGGTCGGTTCATTGTATTAAAAATATTTAAGAACATGAAGTTAAAGTTTTTAAAAATTTCTAAAGCTAATAAGTTCTATTCAACTTCAATCGCAACTACCAACATCAAGCAAGTGCATCCATCGAAGTAGTATAGGAAATATTATGTCATATTCCAAATGATTATTGGCATCTATTGTACTCACTTTTCATCTATTATCTAACTAAAGAAAATTTATAAGAGCATAAAGAAAACATAAGTTATACTAGGGTTAATGGATATAAACATGTTTTTAAGGTAAATTGTATGATAAGCTTGTTAGTGCACGAACAATCCATAGGGATTACTTTACGAAGTCCTTATCATGTGATTTCTCTAAAAGCTCAAAGAGTTGTTCACTGGTATATTTGTACTATCGGATTCATTAGGATAAGTTAAAGCCTCTCTTAAGGACAGTTACTATAGATTTAGACCAGACTATTGGATTCTCTTCACTTGTTATTAACGGTCTAGATCCGCACAGAGTTTAAGAATCTTTTGTTTTAAAACCAACCTATTGAATTTAAAAACAAGCAATAGAAAGTTTCACCATTCCTCTCTCAAGGTGATTATGAGCAACTTCATTAATAGCCTAGATCTATTCAAAAGAATTTTTTTAATCTATTTAGAAGAACGATTTTTCAGTCTATTTAGTTGAAATTAGACATGAATCTAAAAGGTGTACCGCTCAATTAGACACAAGAAATTAAGTTTTAGCTACTAATTGCAATTACCCAATGATAATCGTTAAAACATTCTGAAATCACATGAATCAAGTCTTGGATTCACAAAACCATAAGTTAAATGAATATTTCTACATGGATGCAGACATTAAGCACAAACTCTGAAGAAAAAAATGAAATTAAAGATGAAATTACAAATTAAGTACATGTGGAATTTACCCAGAAAACTTTAAGATTTCAAAAGCAAGAAGAAACAGTTCTTTTGCCCAATAATTCTCTTTTTACACCATGTTAGAAATTTGTTACAAGTGATACAATATATACTATACTACACTTTATGTCTCCTTTTTCATGCCTTTGCATGTTTATTTATAGGATTAGGCACAACAATCATGATAATTTATTCTTTGACGTGGCAAATTATTTATAACTGAATTTGTTCTTTATTTTGACATGTGCATGTTAACTCTGAGGGTCACTTTTTGCGGTGTAAAGTTGAGGGCTCGAGTGTGGCTTGGATGTTAGAGCTTAACCTAAATTGTGGCTTTTCACTAAAAGGCTCGAGTTCTTGTCTAGATTCAACCAAGTGATAGATTGAGTTTATTGAGGGCTCAAGTGTTAAGCTCGACCCAAGTTGTGTTGTTCTATTCTAAGGTTTGATTTTTGTCCAGCTCTGGTCGAGGGTGAATCTAAGGCTCGACACTGTGGCACTATAGAAGATGTATCATAAAGTCTAAGGCTTGATCACCTCAATACAGAAGTAGAGGGTCATGTCGAGTACTCGATCCAAGGCGTGATGAGACATTTTGCCTTGTTTTGCCTTGTTGTTTTGCCCCTAATAGATCTTTTGTAGGGCTTGACCAAGTTCTACTTTGCACCATTGTTGTTGTTTTTCTCCAAATCTGATCAAAATTCTAGGAGCTGAAAAAAATATTTAGACAATAAAAGCACAAGATTCATGGGAATTTACCCATAATTTATTAGATTAAGCCTAAATTCCCATGAATAGAATAGAGTAAAATAGACTTATAAACTAGTCAATTTCTATTCTTAGACTTGTCCATATTTAAGTTTGAAGATGTAAACCCCTGAATTTTTTGAGAATGGTTTTGGAATACCGAATCAAAACCCTAGAGACTGACCCAAGTTGAAACTGAACCTTAAACAATTTTGATCACGAGATTTCATAAGAGAAGATTCATTAATCATTCGGCACAAAATGTGAGCATAAGAAAGTCCATCCAGCAGATCCCTGAGGTAAACCCCTCAATTTCTAGGGTATAGTTGGATTAAACCCTAACTCTAGTCAAACCAAAGTTGCAAAAGTCAACAAAGATTAAGATAATCAAAGAATTTCAACTCCAGCAATCCCACGCTCTCAAACCCTAGAAAATGAAATTGAGTTAACGGCTTGTAAGAGTTCGTAATAATATAGGGTAATATAAAAATATCATATTCGTGAATTTCGAGTATCCTTCGGACTCAAATAGGATCAGTTCTCGAAAAGCGTATCCTGGAGCTCGGAATAATAAAAATATTCCAATAACACCAAAAGACTCGTAATTAAACAAAGATTTCAAAAATATCAATTTTAGAATTTTTCGGTAACTAAAAATATCAGATATAGCTTGTTTACGCATATTTTTATTACTACCAGTATTTTATATGTCTAGTCTACTATTCATAGTACCATTTCTACTATTCATTACTATTTCACTATCTCTACTTTTTCTTACACCTATTTCTTACTACTTACATACCTATTTTCTTACTTTTTATCTTTCCAATACATCTTATATCAAATCATATCTTACATATTAGTTATTTTCTTACAAAATACAAACAAAAATCAACTCTCTCTCTTCTTCCTCCTATGGCCGGTGCTATTTCTCTCTCTCTCTCTTCCTCTCATTTATTTTTCTTTTTTTAATTATTTTATTACATCTAATTTTCACTCCAAAAATTCTATAAATACCCTCTTTCTCCTTCATTCTTTCACACATCTATTCTACATAACAAAACTTTACTAAAATCTCCTCTCAAAACCTCTCTCCAACAATTTCCTCTCGAAACACTCTCTACCATTTACTACTCTTTAAGAAAAATAACAAACACACTACTCATTCATCTCTTTTCAAATCCTCCATTAAACCTTAGATAAAACCCTATCTATATTCTTTATCATGTTCATACAACTTAGCATGAGCTTAGTGTATATTTCTTAGACTCATGAGAGTTAAAGAAGTAATAATATATTCATGTTTTATTTTTGTTCATGTTCCTATTTTACATATGTTGTTGTTATTATTGTTATTATTATTTGCTCTAATCTAACTTCTATATAGTATTATATATATTATGTATATATATATATATATATTTCTTTAGAGCATATAAACTCACTTGTTATTTATTATTTTCATGCTTTGCAATTTATTTATTTCATGCAATTTATTAAGACTAGTTTTTTTAGTCTTAGACTTATCCATATCTAGTCAAAATAATTTTCTTTCTTTTCTTTGCTTTAGGGACTAGTCTATTCTTAGTCCCGGGTTGCCTTGATGAAGTTAAGGTTCCCAATATTTGACCATATTTTTATTAAGTTTATTTGCTTTTGAGTATTTCTTTCTATCTTATTATATATTATCCTTACTTTTACATTGCTACGTAATCATATTCATGCATGATTAGAATGTTGTTGTCTTAAATAAAAATAAAAATAGGTTCTTTCTTAAGCAAAGGAAAAGTGAACTAGATTTCTTAACAAAGGATTTTCCAACAAAAAGTCTAAGTATTGTTTTTAATAAATTCTTTTAAAAAGCTTAAGTAAGTTAATCATAAGTTTTAAAGTATTAGTGCCCAAGATTTCTTCAAATGAAAGGAACTCATTTCTTTTATAAATCAAAACTAAATATTCTATAAAGATAGAATTTTTAGCATTGAACTTAAGATTTTAACTCAACCATATCTTTTATAAACTTAAGTAGGTTCACTATAGACTTTGAAAATCATATACTAAGAAAGTTTCTTCAAAACTTAATTTTATATTGTTATTCTCTTTTTCAAAATCAAAATGAAATTTGCTAAGTTCTAATATTAACAATTCTTTATTAAGAAAGCTTTTCTTATAAACTTATCTAAAGGAATTATTCTACCACTTGACAAATATTAAGAATAAAACAAGTTTTTCAAACCAAGGTAAAATCAACTCACTATTTTGGAAACCAACTTAAAAAAATAAAATTTGCCAAGAAAATAAAGTTTTAATGATACATTTATTTTCTAAAGAAGAAAAAGGATATAAAAATAAGAGGAAAATATACATGTAACACAACTTCAAATATTTGACCCCACCAAAAACTTAAGGAATATTTTCAAAAGCTTATTTTTCAATCACTAGAAATAAAGTTAGAAAATAACTTAAAGAACCAAATTTTTGAAATTAAATTTCTTTTGAAAAGATAGGAAAAGGAATTATAATAGGAAAACACTCACTCATAACAACCCAAATATATTTTAGCTTTCTTTCTAACAATTCAAAAAGGACAAAATTTCAAAACTTTTATCTTTTAAAACCCTTAAAGACAATTTTTTTAATGAAATGTCAATATTGCGACACCACTACAAAAATCATGCATACAATATGAGTATAAATATATGTTCAAACAATTTTTCAACTTCATAAATATCCATATATTTTGTTCAAAGATTTTTTAGTAAAGGGAAGTTTAGAAAAATCATATTTTGTGAACTATAAATTCGTAACTATTCTGTACCGTAGTATTTTCTAACCTAAATGGCTTTTTATGATAAGAATAACCTTAAAAATGGATAGATCTTTTTGAATAGGTAGAAAACGATATTTTATATATACAATTCCGAGTTAAAATGACCAAGTTATGACCATTTTAAGTTGGAATTACCCTCTATACGAATTTTAATGATTTTATGACATAGTTTTTGATAAGTACCATAGATTCAATAAGAAATACTCATTATGGATATTCTTCTTGATTAAGTGATCTCGAGGAGGAGTGTTCATACCCGGAGGATTACTTTGATTAGTGGATTTACCGATCGACTCATCCGTAAAAAAGATATATCTTCATAACCGAGTGAATTTATTTCCTACCATTTACATACTTGGTTGTGCTTGTAGCTAGAGGCACTAGAAGTAGGAAAAGATGAAAATGAATTATATATGATAATATTGGTTGAAAGAATGCTAAGCATACCGAGACATGAATCATTGTTAATTAACTTATGTTTTACTATTATTCTGTTGGAGTGTGCAAATTCTGTGATCACCTTTGAATTACTCTAATCATATATTATGAGTTATATTAATTTATTCAGGCATATGACATAGTTAGTTTCATTTCATGAGCTACTGTACTCAATGGGACAAGAGTATAGTAGCCGGGTTTGCCGGAACTATAAATCTGTAAGATGGGCGATTAGAAGCCTGAAAAAACTATTTCAAGATAGGCGAGTAGGTGCCTGAAATAAACTACATAAGTTGGATTTTAAAGATGGGTTTTAAAGAGCCTGAAACACCTAACCCTGAATGGAGGGGTAAATTCATTCAAACATATGATTTCTGGTAGATCATATGTATTACTTGATTACTTGCTTGATGCATTCATATGCTTGTTTAACAACTTGTTTGAAATTATTTATACAAGTACGTTGATCCAGGAATATTCTTACTAAGCTAGTTATGCTTATGCTCCTATAGACTTTTGTTGTAACAGGACCAATACCTTTATGCCCGAGGACTTCATATACTTGAGTGGGATTATGTTTTGGGGAGCTTTTGGAATCTTTTGAAGATCTTAGACTAAATATCTTTTAATATCATTTGGTGTTAGTATTGTTTCATTGTGTAAAAGTCTAAGACGATATTATGATTATTTGGAGATTTATAGGGGAAAAGCCCCTAAGATAATGTAAGGATTATATTCTTATAATGTTAAAATGAGATGGTTATCTAGAATTCTGTATGTTGTATTACTATCTTGAACTATACATCCCACCAGTGTCTCCTATTTTTATGATAGATGCCTTACATATGGTGTTGCAACCTTCGCATGACTTTGGGAAGTCATTCGTAAGTTTTAATACTATATGTGGTGGACTGTCACATTTAGGGTACTCTCTGGGGTGTGATAGAAGTAGACCAGAAAATTTCAAGTCTTAGGAAGCCTTGACAAAATCTAAGACTCCAATATTATTTCTTTTCATCTTCCTTGATTTTATTATGAGACTAGAATATTTTAAGTTTTGGGGAGTCTTGGCATAAATCTAAGACTCCCATTTTTTTTGTTTTAATTTATTTATTATGCATGGTGATTGGATTATTTCAAGTCCCGATGAGCCTTGATCATAATCTAAGACTCCCATGTTTTTAACTTAATTTTTAGATATAATTTCATCTATAAACTTATCTACTTCTTATTTTTGAGTTGGTTTTGCTAAGTAAAATATTCACAAGTATAGTTTTATGTTCAGGTACAAAGAGGCTCATAATGATAAAGTCATGATAAAATAAACCCTTCAAAATATAATATTGATAATTCTTTGTTATGTAAATAATTTTCCAAATCTTTTTTTCCTCAAAAGCGTTGGAAATCATTGAACAAAGAAAATTTGAAAAAAAAAATCAATCTCATATTTATTTTAAATGTTGTGACTCCTATGTGACATTTAGAAATTTTACAACTTGAAATTATTTTCTCAAATACACATAAAACTAACATTTTGACAATCAAGCACTCAATAAAAACATTACACAAAAATTTTTAAGAATTAAATAAAGAGTGGCATTTTACCCTAAAATCCAATTAATCTATTTTAAAGTATTAGTGAATAGAAGTTCATTACAAGTTTTCAAGTTGAATTTTTGTAATATGAGAAATTTCTATTTTCATGAACCCCTTTGATACAAAAATTTATTTTGAGTAACATCACTAAGATCATGCATATGTTATGAACTACTTTTGAGTTCTTAATGCATTTAAATATAGGAATAAAGTATAAACTTGTCTTAGAAAGTACTTAGATTAAACTTACAAAAGTGTCAAAAATAAATTTGAGACCAAGTATGGAACTTGTTGGGCATGATTTATACCGTGTAATTATGAGAGTTAAATGACCTTAAATATTTGAAATAACCTTAGAAATGGATAGAGAGTCTGAAGCAGGTAGAAATTGGCTACTCATACGCAAAAATTGGAGTTGAAATGACTTAGATATAATCATTTTAAGATTGAAACTAGATAAACAAAAAATCTACCAGGAATTAAGTCTTAGAAGTAGAATAATTAAGTAAAGTTGATAGGAAATACTCATTTCAGGTATTTTCTTTGTTTAGGTAATGAAGAGATTAATATCCCTTTTATAGAAGATTACTTTGATTGAAGGATTCCCAAGATGGCTAAGTGAGTTTTATTACCCTACTTGCTTATCTAATTTTTATGTAAAATATGCACTAGTCAATTGGAAAAAGATATAAATTGGATTTATTTTGGGAAGATAAGGGAATTATGTTTGTGAATGATGTTACGTGATCAATCACTCATAAGCATATAGGAACATTATTTAATCATTTAAATGTGCTAATTTTGAAGGCTGCTACTCCTACACATGGGATTAGGTGGTTTGCAAGCCATACATAAGTATGTGGGTCCTATTCCTCCTTGAGGAACTAGTTTGTTTAGGAATATAGTCTCACGGGGGAGCTGCGTCAGATTTATCGATATGGGTAAGTACCTTGGGACTAGTAGTAGAGGTCATGGAGACCTGCAAGACCATTCACAACCTTGTCATGGAGGGTATAAATCCGTGCTATACATAGTTTCTGGATACCCACATTATTTTGTTGAAATCATATGTTTGAGTGAAGATACCCTTGTTTAACTAACTTGCTTGCTTTGTTTTATGATAAATTTGTGGGAATATACTCACTAAGCTTGTTGTTGCTTACACTTATATATATATCCTAGAACTACCTTTGGCTCTCTTCCAGGATGGTAAAGCCTAAGGTTATGAGGGAGGATGTGGGGAGCTTTTACCCATATTGTTTAATTACGAATTCTAATGCAAAAATTACTCAAAAGATCAAACAAAGTAAGAGGAACTCAATTAACTTCATCCTTTCATACATATAGGCATGTAGTTCCTTAATCATCTCTCTAAGCATCATAATCAAAGATAAAGGCATATACATCAGCTCATCCTCTGAACCTTCTTCTTTATTTGTGCTTTTTATTTTATTTTTATTGATTATTTATGCATTTCAAAGCTATAAAGGAGAAGGTTTTTGCCTTATTCTTTTCATTTTCCTCTGGAGGGGTTTTTGTTTTATCTTTTCACTTCCTTTTTTTTTTCTTCTTTTCTTTTTAGTGTGCATGGCTTAATTAAAATTAAAAGAGAGGTCAACAAATTGCTCCTCTAATTGACCAACCCTTGCCCATTTCAACTCTAAGTGCATGGCCATTTTCTTTTTATTTTATTTTTTTAATCAGTTTTAACATAAAGAAAAATAATCAAGTTATGATCATCATTGGAACCTTGCATCATAGATTACAAAGCTCTCAAAATAACTAAATTGAAAAACATACAAACCATTTAAGCTTTTACAAGTTAGTTGAGTAGTCTTACTAGGGACTTTAAGTTAATTCCAGCTCTATATTTCTAGATTAATTATCAAATAAAACCACTTCATATGGATATTTATAAAGTAATTTACACATAATAGAGTTAACTCAATCATATCATGAAGTTCATTGTTTACTCTATTGAGTTAATTGGTGATTTGTTTCAAAATTTTGAAAATATTTTGTCAATTTTTAGCCATTTCATTAATTTCCTAAAATTTGTGTGAGAAAATTGATTAATCAAAGTGCAGTCACTCTATTCTTTTAATAGAACTTTAACTTCAACTAAAATCTTGCTAATTTAACTTCCTTCCACACTTAATGTGAACATTGTTCCTAATGTTTTTAAAATCATAATAAAACAAATAGGGGATAATTGTAGATAAATTCAGAATAAGATGAAAAAAAAAATGAGAAGTTTTTAGAAAACTTCTTTGTTAATGCTTAAGGTTGAGTTTTTATGTGGTAGCATGCTTGATTTGCCTTTGGATCCTATTTAAGTTATCATTCTAAGATCAAAGAATCTGCACATGTCCTGAAAACTTATTTATTCATAAAAGATTAGTTTAAAGAAAAATTAGAAATAGGTTGCCTCCCATCAAACACTTATTGTAAACCCCCGAAAATTTCATAATTCTTAAAAATGATCCTAGAAGTCTAAGTATCAAAATTTACATCCCGAAAATCGACTCAAGATAAAAACCAAATTCTAGACCGAGTCAAAATACTGGAAACGAAACCCTAAAAAAAAAATCGAATCAAGTTAAAACTTAATTCCAAACAAGATAAAGAACAAGCTTTCTGGATCTTGAGAAAACGAGAACCCTTGAAACAAAATATAAAGTCTAACTACCGGTATAATCAACGTCCGTACGCCGATTAAATAATCTACCCAATTCCTAAAACACGAATCGAAACGATAGATCCAAATACCGCTTAACAACGAAATGATAAAATCCTAAATCCTTCGGTAAAATTTTAGAAATCACAATTTCCAATTTTCACCAAAAGTCAAACCGAGTCAACTCATAACCCTAGACTAGGTTAAACGATCATGAGAACCAAAAACTATTAAATAATCACAAATAAATAAGATAAACCATAGACGTCGAGCCAAGAATATAAAACGATCAAAACTAAAAAATTATACGATCTTACGAATATCTCGACAAAACCAGAAGTCAAACCGAAATCCTAAAGTCAACAAAACCCATAACGAACCCTAGTGTTTAAGATCCGGCAATCCCGTGTTTTCAAACCCTAGAAAATGAAATTAAGTTAATAGCCTAGAATAGTTCGTAACAATATAGGGTAACATAAAAATATTAGATTCACGAATTTCGAGTGTCCTTTAGACTCAAACGGGATTAGTGCTCGAAATGCTTGTCCCGGAGCTCGGAATATTAAAAATATTTCGTTTATACCAATAGACTCGTAAAAATGTGAGGATTCCAAAAATATTAGTTTTAGAATTTTTCAGTAACTAAAAACTACAGATATCGCATTTGTAAATTCCCGATATTTTTGGATCCGAATTATAGTTTAAACCCTAATCGAAAGTCGACCGGATTTCCAGAGTCAACTAAACCCTAGTTTGCCGTAACCGCTTAATTCCGGTATTGCCGTTTTCTCAAGCCCTAAAAAACGAAGTTGGAAAAATTAGTTGTAATAGTTCGTAATAGCTATAGATTTTATAAAAATATCAGATTGGAAAATTTCGAGTGTCCTTTGAACCCGATCGGACATGATTCTTGAAAAACGTATCCGGAAGCCCGGAATAGGAAGATTTTTCCGAATATACCGTTAGACTCGTAAAAATATGAGATTTCCAAAAATATCAATTTCGTAATTTTTTGGTAGCTAGAAATATCAGATATCGCTTTTATACGCGTATTTTCTTACTACTGGTATTTAATTGTCATGTCTACTTTTACATTACACTATTTTCTACTATTCTACACTATTCACCTATCTCTACTTTTTCTTACAACCTATTCTTACAAACCATACACCTACATCTTACACATTTTCATTTCCAATACAACTTCACATCTTTCATTTCTTACTTTTAATTAACAAAATAACAAAAAAAATAAATTTTCTCTCCCCACACACACAAATGGCGCCGGCCCCCTCTCTCTCCATGCTCAATTTGTTTTTTTCCAAATATTTAATTAACACAATTATCTCCCACATTTTCCTATAAATACCCCCTCATACCTTCACTTCTTTCACACCTCTTCTTCTCTAAAGTTACTCTACAAAAATTTCTCTCCAATTTCTCTCAAGAGTTCTTTCAAGAAGTCTTCTTAGTTTAGCTTCCTTTAGGTAAGAAATTCTCAAGAATTCTTCATGTTCATCTACTTAGTATGAGCTTAGTGTGTGTTTTCTAAAACCATAAAGGTTAAGAAAGCAACATTAGTTCATACTTTGTTTTTGTTCATAATACAATCTTTTATGTTCCTTATGTTTTTATATTTTCCTTTATGTTATTACTATCTAATATATCTATATATATATTTATTTAGAGCATATAAGCTCATTGTATTACAATTTATTTATCTTTCATGCAATTTAATTACTTTATGCAATTTATTTATTTCAAAGTTGATTTTAAGACTAGTCATTCTAGTCTTAGACTTGTCCTCATCAAGTCAAAACAATTCTTTCTCTTTTCGGGACTAGTCTTTTCTTAGTCCCGGGGTACCTTGAAGAAGCTAAGGTCCCAATACTTGATTTACTTTATTTACTTAAGCTTTCAAGTTATTATTTTACTTTATATTTCTATAGCTTATGATTCATATTCATGCATGAACATAATGTTTTTGTCTCGACAAAAATAAATGAGAAGTGTTTTCTTGAATTAAAGATTCTTTCTAAGAAATAAATATGGAAAATGGATTTCTTAAAAACCCATGAACATGTTGGGAATGATTTTTCTTACATAAACAAAAGGTTTTATGAAAACTTATCTTTCATCAAGAAGTAGAAATTCTTTTGGAATCATTACAAGAAATAAAAATGTCATTTTACTACTTTTGAATCCAAGTTTTGAAAATAAAACCACACCTTAGGAATTTAAAGAAATTACGAGAGATTAAATTTAGAAAAAGAATATTCATCTAATAATAACTCAAGATCTTTCAAAAGTAAAATAAATATTCAATAGAATCTCAAGTTCAAAGTCTTTTAAAACCTTACTTTTTATAAGTTGAGACAACTTCATTTACTTCATACATTTGTTATGAGTCATTACAAATATATATATACCTTTCAAAAGTTTACAAAATAATTGAAATATTTATCTTTTCAAATGAGCTTTGTTTACAAGAGGAAAACAAGTGTTTGCAAATTCGTGGCAAATCTGGTCGCTGTCTTTTCGGACCCAAACCTAGTTTTATGAAAATAAGTTTAGAAATGCGTAGATCTTTCCGAGTAGGTAGAAAACGGTATATTATACGCAAATTCCGAGTTAAAATGAGCAAGTTATGGCCATTTTAAGTTGGAATTTCCCCTTATACGATTTTACCGCGATTTTAAGAAAAGATTAGAATCTTCAAGAAAAGAAGTTCATGAAATACTCATCTTAAGTATTTTCTTTCTTTTAGATAATCTCGAGGAGGATTGTTCATATCCCGAAGATTATTACGATTAGTGGAAATCCCGAACGACTCATCCGTTTCAAGAAGGTGTCATCATGGCTGAGTGAGTTTATTCCCCGTTATTCTTCAATCTTTGATTGTGCTTGTAAAATTAGTTGCACTAGAATTTAAGAAAAATCAAAAGGAAGTGTATGATAATATGTTGAAAGACTAAGTATATCGAAACTCGATTTGTTTGTAATAAAGTTGTATGTGCATTAATATCTTGAAGTGTTTGAAATTGGTTGATCACTTGAAAGAAGTTAAATGTAACTACTAGACTTTAATTAAAGAAATTATTCATGCACTTCATATGTTGAGTCACATTGCATTCACTACTATACAATTGGTGGGACAAGTGTATAATAGTGGTGGTAGACATAACCGGTATATCATGTCAGTGGCGAGTAGGAGCCAGTAAGAACTACTTAAATTGGTGGCTAGTAGGAGCCTGTAATAACTACAAGTTTTGATGGCGTATAGGAGCCGGTAAGATCTATAAAAGTGTTTTTAAAAGTTGTGGCTGTAATTGGCCTGAATACCCAACCCCGAATGAAGGGCGTAATTCATTCAACATATGATTCCCGGAAAGTCATATGTCTTGTATGCTCACGTGGTTGTTGCATTTCATATGTTTGAATAATAAACTTGATTGATAATTTTCTTCGAGTATGAATTTTGGGATTTACTCACTAAGCCCATAAGCTTACACCCCTATAGATATTTGTATTCTCAGGAACACCTTTTGTGCCCGAGGTCTCCCGTATCCGTGTAGTTTTATATTGAAGCTTTTGGAGGAAATCTACTCGAAGACTTAGATTAGAATTCCTTTGAAATCTTTAATGTAGTATTTTGGATGTTATAAAGTTTATCACGATCCATGGGATTAGCGGGGGTATGCCCCTAAGAAGTTATGTAATAGACCTTTGGTTATTAATGATATGATATACTTTATTTCTGGATTCTTGTATGTTTATCTTTACTTGCTTAAACTATGCTTCCCAAAAGCGTCTCCTATTACCGTGTTAGACGCCTTACATATAATACTAAGGCTTTCGCATGACTAAGGTAGCCATTCTTAAGCCTTGATATTATATGTGGCGGACTGCCACGTTTAGGGTACCCTTCGGGGCGTGACAGTTTAAGTTGGTATCAGAGCAACAAGTTTATAGAAATAAAGGTAATAGGAATAAATCTAGAATAGAAAAAGATAGATATGTTTACGAAAGGACTTAGATAGGATTAGACAAGTTTAGAAATTCTCAAAAAGGAGAATTAATGACCTCCCTTGTCCTTTATAGTTTACTCTTGGAGAAGTTAGAGTTAAGGCCCAATGTTTGAACTTAAGAAATGGTGAAACCCTTGTGGACTACCGGTTAAAAGTAAGAAGCCTATGTAAGGAGTTTGCCCTATTGGACTAACTTAGAAGTTTCCTTACGGTAAGGGAACGGCCCACGTGCCATTACAACCACAACTCTACGCTCCAAGAAGCTAAGTTCACTTCCCGAAGCGATAGACGTTCAGTTTTCCCGATTTTTGAACTTGGAATTCCATAGCCGATTATATATCTATGCCCACGATGAGCCAGCAGATCATGGACGAGATAAGGATATTTCCAACCAACGTAAAGCCAGTCAAGATTTCAAATGGCCTGATGAGAATATCCCGAATCGAAGACGATCTCGCGTAAGAAACCTGATCGAGAAAGAAGTGATGGAAGTATCCGATGAGGAGCATGCAGCGCAGACGAAGTTTGATCAACGGGAGCCAAGCACGTCTAGAAATCAACCCTCCCGCAAAGGAAAAAGAATGATGGACCGAAGCAACTTGAAGCTGTTCGTAACTAAGATGGCTAAGGACGACTAGACCCAACCACCGTAATGCAACTCCCTCACCAGGAAGAAAAGATCAAAGAAAGAAGGAAGGATCCACATGAGCAATCCCATGTGTCCAACAAGAATTTTGTAACCAGATCGACTTAGGATATAGGATCGATTAGTAGTTTAATTTATGTTTTCGAAAAAGTGTTTAATATTTGTTGTATTTTGAATTTCTTTTGTAAACCTTGATTTCTTTATAAGATTTTATTCCCTTCTATGCTTTTTAATTAAATATTTTGGTTTAAACAAATTTCATCTCTTGATTTAGTTGCTTAAACTTCTCTTGTGTTATTTCTCTTTACATGTATAATTCTTTGAAAATTTCCGCAATTTCCGTAACTTAGTATGTAAAAGACTTAATAATCTAGTATTTACGTAAACGATTAAAACAGCCGACCTAGAAGGGGACGACCAAGGATGAGGCAGGCATCGAATAACCCGCCTGAGAAGTTAACCAACCAGAAGTGCCCCCTGTGGCTCCTGCCCCAGACCAGCAAGGCAATCTCCAAGCCACTCTGGGTCAATTAACACAGCTTCTTAATGTGTTAGTTCAACAACAACAGAGGAATATGCCACCTGCACCAGCTCAAGCACCACCCCAAAGGCACCCCAAGCATCTGTACATGGACCCAGCACCTGATGCTCAATCACATACAGCACCCTGCCGCCTCCGCCACCACCTCGACCATACAGAACTTCACTCCCAGATTTTATCAAAAGTAACCGTTACTTTGACGGAGCTTTTGGGAAACCAGATGAGGCTGAAGATTGGCTCGCGCAGTAGAACGATCTTTTGCCGCCTATGAAGTTCCTCATCTTCGAATAAGCTATGGTACTTATATGTTGAGGTTTAACGCCCGCATCTGGTGGGAGTCCAAGAGTAGGGAATTGCCGCCACCTATCACCTGGGATATGTTTCGGAATGAGTTTCTGGAAAATTATTTCCCTGGAAGTTTAAGAGTAAGGTATAGTGCGGATTTCTTGCACATATCCCAGAAAGGAAAATCCATAGAACAATATGAGACGGAATTCAGCCGACTTGCAGTATGCTCCGGATTCTTATAAGTATAGTGAGGAGCTGAAACGACAAGTGTTCCTGAATGGGTTAGATGAGGACTTAAGGATGCGGTTAGAAGAGTTTGACATCCACCTTCAGGAAATGGTTGAAAGAGCAAGAATTGTTGAAGGGGCCAAGAAAAGGAAAGCTGGGACTTCTGAGAAGAAAGTGCATGTGTTTGGAAGGAAATTTCAACCAGGAACGAGCTCCAATTTCCCTTCTAAGAGGTTTAAACCAATTAGCAACTTTAAGGGAAATTTCGGTGGACAAAAGGATAATTCCAAGGCAGCAGTAAGTTGTTGGAAATGCAAAGGGGCGCACTATCCGAAGAGATGCCCCCTTCTCCAGAACAATGTTATTTCTGTGGTGACCCGAGCCATAAGATTCCGGATTGCCCAAAGAAAGCTTCTACGACTTGTTTCGTATGCAAGCAAATGGGACATTTTGCCAACGAGTGTCCCCAAAGAAATCTCACAACAAATCGACCTGTTGGATCTTCAGGAGGACTTGCCCCGACAAGGAGTGGGAATGGAAGCGGAAGTCGCTCGGCATCATCTATGCATGGGCTGAGAATTTACAACCTTGAAGGGCAATGGGTCTGCGAGGAGGATGCCGAAGAAGGAGTAGAGTTGGCTGCCCTGGACCATGGAGAGGAGTATGACTATAGCTTGGTTACAGGTTAGCCTCAACCTTTAAAATATATGTCTGTTTTGATATCTGTTGAGTATAAAGTTATGATGTATGTTGGAAATAATAGATGTCTAGGGAACCTTATAAGGACAATAAGAATAGTAACACGCGTCTTGAACGCAGGAACCATACAAATAGGGGACCTAACCGCTTATACCCTCTTCGATACCGGTGCAACACATTCCTTTGTTGCCACTAGTATAGCCTTGAAGACCGGTTTACCTATCACATACCACAACAAGTTTTCGTATAAAAACCCCCACCGGTAGTGTGGTGACTACCAAAGAAGTAATAAGGAATTGCCCATGAAGATACAAGGCCATGAAACAACTACCGATCTTATAGTAATAGAAATCAGCAAATACGAAGTGATTCTCGGAATGAGTTGGTTGTCCATGGTGGAAGCAAAGGTAGATTGTAGAAATAAAAAGGTGGAATTCATGGGACAAGACGGGAAGAAAGCTACATTTTTGGGAGAATCCGCAACTTCTAAAAGTTTGGAGTTAAGTTCGTTCGAGGTAATTGAAGAGGTTGAGGAAGGAGTTGAAAGTTATGTGGGAAGTACGGAGGAGGATAAGGAAAGACCCAACATTGACGACATCCCCATCGTTAATGAATTCTCTGATGTTTTTCCAGAAGAATTGCCTGGGTTACCCCCAAAACGAGAAATCGATTTTGAGATCGATTTGATGCCAAAAACAGAACCTATATCCAAGGCACCATACCGAATGGCACCTGTTGAGCTCAAGGAACTTAAGAAGCAATTACAAGAATTGCTTGACCAAGGATTTGTTAGACCAAGTGTCTCGCCTTGGGGAGCTCCGGTATTATTCGTAAAAAGAAGATGGATCGATGAGGTTGTGTATTGACTATCGAGAACTCAATAAGGTCACTATAAAGAATAAGTATCCATTGCCAAGGATTGACGATCTCTTTGACCAACTACAAGGAGCAAGTGTATTCTCACGCATTGATTTGAGATCTGGATACCACCAGCTGAGGATAAAACCAGAGGATGTGTCAAAGACCGCTTTTAGAACTCGGTATGGACACTATGAGTTCATGGTCATGCCTTTGGATTGACTAATGCACCAGCTGCTTTCATGGACTTGATGAATCGGGTGTATAAGCCGCTCTTGGATAAATGCGTGATTGTCTTCATTGATGATATTTTGGTCTATTCTAAAACACGGGAGCAACACAAAGAACATCTGAGAATGGCATTACAAACCTTAAGGGAGCACAAGTTATATGCCAAATTATCCAAGTGTGACTTTTGGTTGGACCAAATATCTTTTCTAGGACATGTTATCTCAGGGAAAGGAATATCAGTAGATCCTGAAAAGATTAAGGCCGTAATGGAATGGAAACAACCAAGGACGGTGACTGAGATTAGAAGTTTTCTTGGATTAGCTGGCTATTACAGGAAGTTTGTGCAAGATTTCTCAAAAATAGCTAAGCCACTAACTCAGTTGACCCAGAAGAATGAAAGATTCATTTGGAATGAGAAGAGGGAACAAAGTTTCCAAGAGTTAAAGCAACGGTTGGTATCTGCTCCGATTTTAACCTTACCTGATCCGAAAAACCATATACCGTCCATAGTGATGCGTCAAGAAATGGCTTAGGATGCGTGCTTATGCAAGAAGGGAAAGTAATTGCTTATGCTTCACGGCAGTTGAGGCCGCATGAACAAAATTACCCGACGCATGATCTTGAGTTAGCCGCAGTTGTCTTTGCTCTCAAGCTTTGGAGGCACTACCTATATGGACAGAGATGCGAGATTTATACGGACCATAAGAGCCTCAAGTATTTATTCACACAAAAGGAATTGAATATGAGGCAAAGGAGATGGTTGGAGTTGATCAAAGACTATGATCTTGGAATAAATTATTGCCCTGGAAGAGTGAATGCGGTAGCAGACGCTTTGAGTCGGAAGAACCATGGAGAAGTTGCAGCCATGCTCACAACTCAAAAAGAACTTATAAAAGAATTCGAGAGATTGAGCATCGAATTTGTAGGGCAAAGCACGGAAATAGAAATTTCCCATTTGGTAATGGAGCCAACTCTGATAGAAGAATCAAAGAATCTCAGCGATATGATGAAGTCATACAAAAGTTGAAAAGTGAGATACAAGGAGGAAAGTATGATGATTTTGAGATAGATGAGGGATGTAGTAAGAATGAAAGGGAGATTATGTGTACCGAATGATGAGGAGATGAAAAAGGAAATTATGGTGAGGCACATAACTCGGGATATACCATGCACCCCGGTGGTACCAAGATGTACCAAGACCTTAAGAGTCGCTTTTGGTGGAATGGTATGAAAAAGGACGTAGCTGAATTCGTAATGAAGTGTCCCATATGTCAACAAGTAAAGATTGAACACCAAAGGCCAGGAGGACTTTTGAAACCATTGCCATACCAGAATGGAAATGGGACCAAATTACCATGGATTTCGTATGTGGATTGCCCGAACATCAGCCGGATATGATGCTATATGGGTAATTGTGGATCGACTCACCAAGTCACACACTTCATCCCCATCAACATGACCTACTCGATGGAAAAGTTGGCCCGGCTATATGTAAGGGAGATTGTGAGACTGCATGGAGTTCCAGCAGGGATTGTATCGGATCGGGATCCTCGATTCGTGTCAAAATTCTGGATGAGCCTTCAGAAGTGTATGGGACAAGTTACATTTCAGTACAGCTTATCATCCACAAACTGATGGACAATCAGAGCGAACTATCCAGACCTTGGAAGACATGTTAAGAGCTTGTGTTATGGAATTCAAAGGAAGCTGGGAAGTACACCTACCTTTGGTAGAGTTTGCTTACAACAACAGCTATCATTCAACAATTAAGATGCCACCGTACGAAGCTTTGTATGGAAGAAGGTGTAGATCGCCTCTATTTTGGGATGATGTGGAAAAGTTAACAATTGGACCAGATCTCATCCAAGACGCCTCAGATAAAGTCAGGATTATTCAGCAAAGGATGAAAGAGGCCCAAGATAGACAGAAAAGTTGGGCAGATAAAAAACGACGAATCCTTGAGTTTAACGTTGGTGATCATGTGTATCTGAAAGTGAATCCGATAAAGAGTATTCATCGTGTACGGGCTCGAGGAAAGCTAAGCCCAAGGTATATCGGACCTTTCGAAATCCTCGAACGAGTAGGAGATTTGGCTTATCGCTTGGCATTACCACCAAACCTGTCGGGAGTACATAATGTCTTCCATGTCTCAGTGCTAAGAAAGCATATCCCCGACCCTGATCGGATTGTGGAGCTTGAACCAGTCAGGCTGAAAGAGAACTTGACTTATGAGGAGCACCCAGTTCAAATTCTGGATCAAAAGGTTCAAAAGCTGAGAAACAAGGAAATCCGATATGTCAAGGTGTTATGGAGGAATCATTCGCGAGAAGAGGCTACTTGGGAAGCCGAGGATGAGATCCGAAAGAAATATCCAAATCTCTTTGAAGAATCAGGTACGAATTTCAAGTTGCAAATTTCAAGTTTTGAGGACAAAACTTTCTTTAAGGGGGGTAGGTTGTAAATCCCCGAAATTTTTGGATCCGAATTATAGTTTAAACCCTAATCGGAAGTCAACCGGATTTCCCAGAGTCAACCAAACCCTAGTTTACCGTAACCGCTTAAGTCCGGCATTGCCGTTTTCTCAAGCCCTAGAAAACGAAGTTGGAAAAATTAGTTGTAATAGTTCGTAATAGCTATAGGTTTTATAAAAATATCATTTCAAAATTCGAGTGTCCTTTGAACCCGATCGGACATGATTCTTGAAAAACGTGTCCGGAAGCCCGGAATAGGAAAAATATTCCGAATATACCGTTAGACTCGTAAAAATATGAGATTTCCAAAAATATCAATTTCGTAATTTTTCGGTAGCTAGAAATATCAGATATCGCTTTTATACGCGTATTTTCTTACTACCGGTATTTAATTGTCATGTCTACTTTTACATTACACTATTTTCTACTATTCTACACTATTCATCTATCTCTACTTTTTCTTACAACCTACTTAACCATACACCTATTTCTTACACATTTTCATTTCCAATACAACTTCACATCTTTCATTTCTTACTTTTAATTAACAAAATAACAAAAAAATAAATTTTCTCTCCTCCCCCACACAAATGGCGCCGGCCCTCTCTCTCCATGCTCAATTTGTTTTATTTCAATTATTTAATTAACACAATTATCTCCCACATTTTCCTATAAATACCCCCTCATACCTTCACTTCTTTCACACCTCTTCTTCTCTAAAGTTACTCTACAAAAATTTCTCTCCAATTTCTCTCAAGAGTTCTTTCAAGAAGTCTTCTTAGTTTAGCTTCCTTTAGGTAAGAAATTTCTCAAGAATTCTTCATGTTCATCTACTTAGTATGAGCTTAGTGTGTGTTTTCTAAAACCATGAAGGTTAAGAAAGCAACATTAGTTCATACTTTGTTTTTGTTCATAATATCAATCTCTTTATGTTCCTTTATGTTCTTTATTTTCCTTTATGTTATTACTATCTATATATCTATGCTATATATACTATTTAGAGCATATAAGCTCATTGTCTTGCAATTTATTTATCTTTCATGCAATTTAATTACTTCAATGCAATTTATTTATTTCAAAGTTTTTTTAAGACTAGTCATTCTAGTCTTAGACTTGTCCTCATCAAGTCAAAACAATTCTTTCTCTTTTCAGGACTAGTCTTTTCTTAGTCCCGGGGTACCTTGAAGAAGCTAAGGTCCAATACTTGATTTACTTTATGTACTTAAGCTTTCAAGTTATTATTTTACTTTATTTCTATAGCTTATGATTCATATTCATGCATAAACATAATGTTTTTGTCTCGACAAATAAATGAGAAGGGTTTTCTTGAATTAAAGATTCTTTCTAAAAGAAATAAATATGGATTTCTTAAAAACCCATGAACATGCATGGGATAATTTTTCTTATATAAACAAAAGGTTTTATGAAAACTTATCTTTCATCAAGAAGTAGAAATTCTTTTGGAATCATTACAAGAAATAAAAATGTCATTTTACTACTTTTTGAATCCAAGTTTTGAAAATAAAAACACACTTAGGAATTTAAAGAAATTACGAGAGATTAAATTTAGAAATAGAATATTCATCTTAATAATAATTCAGATCTTTAAAAGTAAAATAAATATTCAATAGAATCTCAAATTCAAAGTCTTTTAAAAACCTTACTTTTTATAAGTTGAGACAACTTCATTTACTTCATACATTTGTTATGAATCATTACAAATATATATATACCTTTCAAAAAGTTTACAAAATAATTGAATTTATCTTTTCAAAAGAGCTTTGTTTAAAAGAGGAAAACAAGTGTTTGCAAATTCGTGGCAAATCTGGTCGCTGTCTTTTCGGGACCCAAAAAACCTAGTTTTATGAAAATAAGTTTAGAAATGCGTAGATCTTTCCGAGTAGGTAGAAAACGGTATATTATACGCAAAATTTCGAGTTAAAATGAGCAAGATATGGCCATTTTAAGTTCGAATTCCCCCTTATACGATTTTACCGCGATTTTAAGAAAAGATTATAATCTTCAAGAAAAGAAGTTCATGAAATACTCATCTTAAGTATTTTTGTTTCTTTTAGATAATCTCGAGGAGGATTATTCATATCCCGAAGATTATTACGATTAGTGAAAATCCCAAATGACTCATCCATTTCAAAGAAGGTGTCATCATGACTGAGTGAGTTTATTCCCCGTTATTCTTTAAACTCTTGATTGTGCTTGTAAAATTAGTTGCACTAGAATTTAAGAAAAATCAAAAGGAAGTGTATGCTAATATGTGAAAGGACACTAAGTATATCGGAACTCAATTTGTTTGTAATAAAGTTGTATGTGCATTAATATCTTGAAGTGTTTGAAATTGGTTGATCACTTGAAAGAAGTTAAATATAACTACTAGACTTTAATTAAAGAAATTATTCATGCACTTCATATGTTAACTCACATTGCATTCACTATATACAATTGGTGGGACAAGTGTATAATAGTGGTCGTAGACATAACGGTATATCATGTTAGTGGCGAGTAGGAGCCAGTAAGAATATAAATTAGTGGCTAGTAGGAGCTTGTAATAACTACAAGATTTTGATGGCGTATAGGAGCCAGTAAGATCTATAAAAGTGTTTTAAAAGTTGTGGCTGTAATTGGTGAATACCAACCCCGAATGAAGGGCGTAATTCATTCAACATATAATTCCGGAAAGTCATATGTCTTGTATGCTCACGTGGCTGTTGCATTTCATATGTTTGAATAATAACTTGATTGATAATTTTTTAAGTATGAATTTAGGGATTTACTCACTAAGCCCATAAGCTTACACCTTATAGATATTTGTATTCTCAGGAACACCTGTTTTGTGCCCGAGGTCTCCCGTATCAGTGTAGGTTTTATATATTGAAGCTTTTGGAGGAAATCTACTCGAAGACTTAGATTAGAATTCCTTTGAATCTTTAATGTAATATTTTGGATGTTATAAAGTTTATCACGATCCATGGGATTAGCGGGGGTATGCCTAAGAAGTTATGTAATAAACCTTTGGTTATTAATGATATGATATACTTTATTTCTGGATTCTTATATGTTTATCTTTACTTGCTTAAACTATGCTTCCCAAAAGCGTCTCCTATTACCGTGCTAGACGCCTTACATATATACTAAGGCTTTCGCATGACTAAGATAGCCATTCTTAAGCCTTGATATTATATGTGGTGGACTGCACGTTTAGGGTACCCTTCGGGGCGTGACAGCATTATTACGCGTATTTTTATTACTATCGGTACTTTAATTGTCTAGTTACTATTCATGATACTTTTCTACTATTCATTACTATTTCACTATCTTACTTTTTTTATATCTATTTCTTACTACCTACATACCTATTTTCTTACTTTTTATATTTCCAATACACCTTTTATCAAATCATACCTTACATATTAATTATTTTTTTACAAATTTCACTCAAAAATCAACTCACACCACTTCTACATGTCCTAGAACCGGTGCCACCTCTCTCTCTTCACTCAATTATTTTTCTTTTTCAATTTATTTTATTACATCCAAAATTC
Organism: Combretum micranthum; assembly: GCA_024138025.1. Classification (NCBI taxonomy): domain Eukaryota; kingdom Viridiplantae; phylum Streptophyta; class Magnoliopsida; order Myrtales; family Combretaceae; genus Combretum; species Combretum micranthum. Next base: position 229,880 of record JAMXBD010001368.1, on the reverse strand, counting down.
ACTCCAAAAATTCTATAAATACCCCCTTCCTATTTCATTCTTTCACACAATTCTTTACACTACCAAAACTCTCTCAAATTCACTACACAAACTCGCTCTACAACATTTCCCTCTACCAAAACTTTCTTTCACCAAATACCCATAAGAATTTCTCTTTATGCAATACAACTACCATCTCTCCATAACCACATAACCATACATTCTCTACCATCTTCATACCACACAAATACCTTAGGTAAAAATTTCTTTCAACCATTTATCTATTCATGTCATGTAACTTAGCATGACTATGGTGTTGTTTTGAAACTCACATGAGTAGTAAAAGCAACAACATATTCATGTTTTGTTTTTGTACATAAGCTTTCTATTTTATTATGTTGTTATTATTATTGTTATTATTTGCTTCTAATCTAACTTATATTATATATATTATGTATATATATTTATTTAGAGCATATAAGCTCATTTGTTATTTATTTACTTTCAAGTTATGCAATTTATTTAGTTTACGCAATTATTAAGACTAGTCTTTCTAGTCTTAGACTTGTCCATATCAAGTCAAAACAATCTTTTGTTTATTTTCTTTAATCTTTCGGGACTAGTCCATTCTTAGTCCCGGGATGCCTTGATGAAGCTAAGGCTCCAATACTTGATCGGGATTCCTTGATGAAGCTAAGGTTCCCAATGCTTGATATTTTATTTCCTTGCTTATTATTTGTTTCTTATGTTCTTATTATATTATATTCTCATGATATATGCATCTACATAATGTTAATATCTCAACTAATCTAAAAATAGAATTTTACTTTACTAAAGGAACTCAAAGCTAGAATTTCGATTAGGTGATTTGCCACAAAAACATGAAGTTATTATCAACAACCTAGAAATAGAATAATACAAGTTTTCTCAAGTTTTCTTTAATAAAAAAAATAGTTTTATCAAGAAAACGTAAGAAATAAATATTTCCTTTGTATTTTATGGTAATCCAAGTTTTAAGAAAAATAAATCATTAATATTAAAAGTATAAGACTTAAACTCTTTTCTAAACTAAGAAACAAACTAGTTTTCAAAGTTAATATAAAAATCAACTCATAAAGTTATGAACCCACTTAGGAAAAGTAATGATTTTTAAATTTCTAAAAGAAAGAACTTATCTTCAAAAGAATATAAATAAAGTAAGATTAACAATAATGGATTTTACCAATAAAGATGATTCTTTTCAAAAGAAATGAAAGAACAAATTTTAGAAAACAAAAGCTTATATTTTAGAAATGAATATAAGAAGACAAGACTCATTTTCTTAAAACCATCCTAAATACAAAATTATGAAAAGGTTTTCATCAACTTAATATAATTGTGATAAATTTGATTTTTAAAGTAAAACTTATGGAAAACTAAGGTTACAAGAAAATTTATTTTTCCTTGGAAAAAGAATGAAGAAAATAAAAATACACTCATTTATAACAACTTAGGAAAATATAAAGTTTCTTTAAAATACTTGAAAAGAAATTTTCAAAGTTAAAGTTTAAATGAATTATTTTTTGAAATAAATTGTTGAGACACTACCATTAGGATTTTTGCATATAAAGTGAGCTTACCTATATATTCAAAATGTTTATCAACTATATATTTATATACATATATTGTTATAAAAGGATTTTCTTTAAAAATGAAGTTAAGTTAGAAAACGAATTTGTAAAAGTTTGGCAATTTTCGTTTTAAATATGTACCCAACATTTTCGTAACCCAAATGACCTTATATGATAAAGATAACCTTAGAAATGGATAGATCTATTCGAATAGATAGAAAACGATATATTATATGCGGAATTCCGAGTTAAAATGAGAAAGTTATGGCCATTTTAAGTTGGAATTTCCTCTTATACGATTTTACCGCGATTTTAAGGAAAGTTTAGAAAATCCAAGAATAGGATTTCATGAAAGACTTATCCTGGGTATTTCTTTTGTCTAGGTGACGAAGGACACGAGAATACCCTACCCGAGGATTACTACGACTAAGAAGATAGCAAAATGGACGAGTGAGTTATTCCTTCTAATTTCGTTACTTTGCTTGTGATTGTAAAGTAGTGGCATTAGTATACTAAGAAAAGGTAAAAATGGATATATATATTTGGGGAATTTGGGATTATGTATATGTGATTCTATGTTTATGTATGAAATGAGAATTAAGAATATCACAACTTCGAACTGCTTGTGTAAATAATTTTGTTACTTGCTGGTATGACTGTTTATTGTTTGCTAAATTGATTGATCGCCCCCAATAAACCTTAATAAGGTTTGGCTTAAGAAAACTAAAATGCTCACGCATAGCATCCATCGAGTCACATCTATTTTGGAAGGCTGCTACTCCCATGCGTAGAGTTGGATTGGCTGTGATTATGCGGTGCCACGGGCTATGTTCCTTCTTGGAGAATCCAAATCGCTCAGGGAAAGCGACTCTAGGTTTGGAGCCGAGCCAACTGAACGATGTGGGTGATGACCTGGGGACTAGCAGTAGAAGGTCGAGGACCTTCAACCTCGATTCCCTAACCTTTGATACGGAAGGGTAAATCCGTTCTATATGTGGTTTCCGGATAACTATATATATGTGCGTAATCATGTGGTTGTTGCATTGTATGCATAGCATATGTGTGATTACATAAATCAAATTTTTTGAAAATATGGTGCGAATAAAAAAGAATATCTCACTAAGTTAGTTGTAGCTTATACCCCTATAGATTTTGTTGAAACAGGTATACCTGTGGCATAAATTGAGGATCATGACATTGAGGAAATCATGGAAGGATTGGTTAAGCTTCTATGAAGGAAATAGAATCATAAGATAAGTAATTTTGTAAGGTTCTTTATATATAATGACTTATATGAATAGTGATGTATATTTATTTGAAGTAGGATATGCCTCTAAGAATTGAAATGCAATATGTTTATGTTTTATGATAAGTATTCTCTTTGCCTTGTTACTTATTTATTATCAATATAAATTGCGCTACTCCGTTGCGTTCCCTTGGTTGTGATGTACGCCTTATACATGATATGGAAGCCTTTGCGTGACTAAGGTCGTCATTCCTAGGCTTTAGTATTGTGTACGGCGGCCTGCCACGTTTAGGGTACCCCTCGGGGCGTGACACTTATTTAGTGTCTTTAGCTCGACAAAACTCTCTTTGAGAGCCCAATGAGTTTGCACCAGGCACAACTCTCTTTCCTAGATCTTGTAATGGTCCTTGATATAATTTGAGTCTCTGCCCATTAACCTTAAATATTATATTATCTGAGTTCACAACTTTGATAACACCATAGGGAAAAACCTCTTTAACCTTAAAGGGCCCGACCATCTTGATTTTAATTTGCATGGGAGGAGCTTTAGTCGAGGGTTGAACAACAAAACTTAGTCTCCTTCCATGAACTTATGTGGAAGCTTGATTTTCGCATCATGCCACTTCTTAACTTTTTCTTTGTATAATTCATCTAGCTCATTCACATGAGAGAACCTATGTTTACCAGCAGCTACAATGTCACGCCCCGAAAGGGTACCCTAAATGTAGCAGTCCATCGTACACAATATTAAAGTCTAAGAATGACCACCTCAGTCACGCGAAGGCTTCCATACCATGTACAAGGCGTCTAACACATAGAGGAGACACATCGGAATGATACATTTTATGTTGACACAATTGAGTAACAATGTAAAGGAAATACAAATTTACTATACTTCATATATAAACCACTATACTTCATATATGAATCACTATATTTCAAAATACAAATCATTCAACTTCCATTTCAATTCATCAAAAGATTCAACTACATAAAATTATTACAAGGCAAATCATAAAACCTAGTTGATAACTTCAAACATTCGTATTCCTTGCAGAAATCCCGAAGTCATTCCCGACTCCAACCAATTCAGTCCCCACTTTGCATTCTTGAGAAAACCTATTCATTTAAACAACTATTGGGGTATAAGCTACACTAGCTTAGTGAGAATTTCCTTAGTTCCGTACCATAACAAACAAGTTAAAATCAGTCATATGCTATGCATGAACAATCACGTGAGCAAGCAATTATGCATGGGTCATCCGAAGCCCATGCACAGAACGGATTTACGCCCTCCGTATCTTGGGTTAGGAATGGTATTGAGTCTACACGACCGCATCTAGTCCCCAAGCCCTCGGCTCTTAGCACTCGACTCGGCTTGGCTCATCCAAGAATGCATCCACATGCGCCTTAGTACCCTGAATGAGCTCTGGCACCGGGCTCATTATCCAAACGAGGCATCGACGGACCATACCGATCGACCTGCGTAGGAGTAGCATGCTACCAAATGCAATATGTCCAATACGATGCATGATCAATTTAATTTTTGCTTAGGCCAAAATATTTATACATTCTTTAGAGTGACAACCAATATCATACACATAACAAAAATAATATGAACAGTGCAATTATCCAATCGAATCATGGTTTCGATATGCTTTAGTATTCTTTGGCATACATTCATCACAGCCTCATCATATATCCCATCCCCATTCATATCGATTTTTATCTTGTTCCTATAATTCTAATGCAACTAACTACAAGCACAATTAAGGTAACAAAACAAGGAGAAAACTCACTCGACCATTGGATCATCAATCTTCTAGTAATAATAACCCGGTGGTAGGGAATCGTTGAATTCAGGATCACCTAAAAAGGAAGAAATACTCTAATAAGTATTTCAACTCAAACTAATCCAACGACTTCATACGAACTATCAAATTCGTAATTCGCGTCCTAAGCGGGAATTCCAACTTAAAACGGCCATAACTTGGTTATTTTAACTTGGAATCTCACAAATTATATATCGATTTCTATCTACTTCGAAAGATATATCTAATTCTAATATTATTTTCATGTTTTGAGAACTTTGAAGCTTCGAAAAGTTCGGATCAGATTAGGGCAGCAACAATTTCCATTTCCGAAAAATAGTTTTGTAAATGTTTGTAATGTTCCTACTATAAATTAGCTATACATGCAATATGAGTGATTTCCTAACATGAATGGCATGAAATGAGTTTCATGTATGCATGATCTTGATGATTTTTGGTAAAAGAAAATTTGGAACTCTTATTTTGCAAGACTTCAACTATAACTACTTTTTGAAAAATCTAGTTTTCTAACTTTGATCATTTCCATTTGTTTTGGATTTATTACTTAAGAAAATATAATTATTTTTGTTAAAATTGAGTCTTCATTATATATATTACTTATGACCTTCATTCTATAAAAATTTCCATTTTACACTTTGTAAATATGTTTTCCAATATGATTTACTCAAAAATCGAATTTTAGAAAATCCACTTTTTGAATGATTCATTTGGGGAAAACTTGTTTAAACATTAAAATTTAAGGCTTTACTATATCAATTACCTAAGGACTTCATTTAACACATAAAACTTGCAATTTGAGCTCAAAACTAAGTGATTACTGCATCATCTCAAATTACGAATTTGACAATTGATCACTAACTCAAAATTTTTCATTTTAATTCCATTACTTGTTTAACACCTTACTCATGCCTAAACTCATTTTAACTTGTAAAAATCATTGCTTAATGATATCTATTACCTATATACTTCATTTTTCACATAAAACATGAGTTTTGGAGTTGATACATGGGTTCTAAAAATTGGTCTTGGTTGGGATCCGAATTTACAAAATTCATTTTTGGTTATATCTTTTGATAAAATCTATCTAAGCTCATGAAAATCCATTCCTTACATATCCTATCCTAAGAGCCTTTCATTTCTTAAATAAAAACTTCATTTTTGAGTTGGTAAACATGTTTTTAAAATAGGCCTTGGCCAAAATCCGAAAATAGAATTTTTATTTTGAAAATAACTTTTGAAAATCACTTTTGATTCTTGTAAAAAGAAGTCTTGATGATATACATGTATTAAGCCTTCATTTTTTTAAGTAAAAATTACATTTTGACACTTGGAAAGTGGTTTTTAAATATTGGTCTTGCCAAAATACGAATTTCACAATTTTGTTCAAGTTCAAATCTAAGATCTACACATAATATGAACTAACCTAGATGAAACCCATGAAAACAAACTTTAAACTCATAGATCTAAACTTTGCTCATCAAAATTACTCATTTATGTTATCTATACCCTAAGCCCTTCATTTTAAATGAAAAATATACATTTTGAAGTTGAAAAACCACTTTTCTAAATATGGTTCCATTTTCATCCGAATTTTCAAAATTGTTTTGTTGAAAATAAAATAGATCTTGAGTTTCCTACAATTTTCCTACCATCATCATGCTATAGCAAGTTGTTCATGAACATAAACAAAGATCTAATGCATTTATGAACTCAAAACTCTAGATCTAGTTTTCTAAACTAGTTTTAATGCATGAACACATGATGAATATATGCATAAATCATAAGGAATAACAAAAATAATAACTATATACAAGATCTATGGCATAAACAAAAATCAAAGCTACAAAAAGTTAGATCTACAAAATATAATCAACTTTAAACAAAAAAATAATTAATACAAGTAATAAAAGTGGGAAGAGAAAGTTTCATTTTTGGCATCATCATCCTAAGCTTTTAAGCTTATGGAAGTCATTTGATGCATGAAACCTTCATTACACTTTACCTATATCACCTATGGAGCTTTGAGAGAAGATTTGCTTAAAAATCTTCAAGAAATATGTTGGAAGCTAAGAATGGAATGGGGGCAGCTTGGTTATGGTAAGAAACAAGAACAAAATGAAGAGGAAAAGAGAGGAAAAAGAGAGAGAAAAAGCTAAGAATAAAAGGGAAGAAGGAGTAAATGAAGGAGAGAGAGAAAATGAGTGTTTTAATTAATGAATGAAGAGAAAAAAAAATAAAACAAGGCACCAAGGGGGGTGCTGCACGTGAAATGGGGAGTGAGAGAGAGAGAAATTGATGAAATTTGACTTGAATTTGAATTTGTAATAAATGTGTAATGTAACTTTCTTAAGAAGGAGTAGAAAATAATTAATTTAGTCAAAATGAGTAAATAAAGGACAATGGCAGCCATAAAGAGGGTCAAAAATCTGCCATAATTGTGGGATAATGTGTAGAAAGATTGAAGTGAAAATGAAGTGATATGTGTAAGGTGTACTTGAAGGTATGGGTTGTAAAGTACTTTTTAATAAAATAAATTAAAATAAAATAAAATTAAAAATTTATTCCAAATATTTGTAGCAGATTTTTCATAATTAAAATTAAATAATTATTTGAATTATTTTAGTATTTTAACAAATATGTTACCGGTATGATCAAAATACGAATATGGGCTATAAATAATATTTTTATAACCCAAAAAATTCTAAAAAATTATTTTATGAAATAAAAATATTTTAAAATATTTTCAATTATTAAATTAATTTATTTTATTTTTAGTATCGGGTCTTAAACAGAATCTGATCCCGTAAAGACCCGAAACGAACTAAATTTTAGAAAAACAAAATTTTCTATAACATATAAAATATTTATCTAAAAATATAAGGCTTTATAAGAATAATAAAATTTTGTAATGAAATAAAAATGAATAGTGCAAAAGACTAATCAATTACCGGTAATAATGGAAATACGATAAAAAGGTTATAACTGTAACTTTTATAACCCGAAAAATTATATAACTGATATATTTAGAAATCTATGAAATTACGAGTCTAACGGTACTATTGGTATATTTTTGATATCTCGAGCCCCGGGACACGCTTTTCGAAGTCTGTATCCGAACGGGTTCGAAATAGGTCAAAAATTTACCAATCTGATATTTTAAACAACTTATATTACTATGAGCTATTCTATATTAAACTACATCTGGCCTCTAGGTTAGGGGCGCTAGATTGCCGGACTTACACTATTGTATTCCGGTTAGGGTTTCCGGGTGATTTTCTGGTTTAGACCTTTGCCAATTTGGAAACTGATATTTATGTTTATATACATATTTAATTTGAGAAATTTATTTTAAATTTTATTTTTGTAAGTATTTAATATCTCTTAACGTTTTCAGAATTCTTAAATTGAGTTTTATTTCTAAAGGTCAATCATTATTTGCTTTTTAATAATTTGTTTTTAGCTTTATATTACCCGTTTTTATAAGTCGGAGTTAAATATGGAATTTTTCGTACGTCATGGTTTTGAATTTGAAGACCACTGAGTTTTTATTTTATTGTTTAAAGATTTTGTTTTCTCATGATTAAGAAGTTTCTGAATTCGTTCGTAATTTAGGACTTGTTGAAATTCGATTTTAATTTGGAGTGATTTTTAGGGTTTATTTTCGAAGTTCATCTTGAAATTATTTACTGAAATTTTCCGGGGCTTACATACAAGGTCATAATTTAATAATTTGATAGCCCATTATGCCTTATGTACTATTTCCACTAGTAAGTGACATGCTTTCTTATATACTGGTCTGTATGGAATTGTTCCTAAAGGTGTTTTGAAAGTTGTTCTATAGGCCCACAGTGCATCATCCAGGTTCTTTGCCCAATCTTTTCTATTAGATGCAATTGTTTTTCCCAAGATTCGTTTGAGTTCTTTGTTAAAGTCCTCTGCTTGATCACTTGTTTGTGGATGATAAGGGTAGATACCTTATGGGGCACTTCATATCCTTTTAAAACTTTTTCAATTTATGCATTATAAAAATGGGTACCCGTATCAATTAAAGCTCATTCGAATCTTGAAAATAATCTTTTAAAAATTCTGTGATAACTCTTCAATGATTGGTAGGTGAAGCTTGAGCTTCCACCCATTTTGAAATGTAGTTGACTACCACTAAAATATAATGGTTGCCAAAAGAAGTAGGAAATAGTTCCATATAGTCAATGCCCCAAACATCAAAGATTTCACATTCTAAAATAAATTTTAGGGGCATTTCATTCCTTATAAAAATATTTCCTATCCTTGCACAACTATCACAGTTTGCAACCATTGATTTAGCATCTTTGAAAATTGAGGGCCAATAGAACCTACTTCCAATGCTTTGTGAGTTGTCATATTTGTAATCCCTAGGTTTAGAATCAATGTGTTTTGATTGTATATGTTGTAGTGTATGAAAGTTGAGTAAATTTAAGTATGATAATTTTAATTAAAACCAAATTAATAGAAATAGAAGTTGAAAATCTTCAATTAAATTGTTTTATGAAATTGTCAATTTAAAGTATTCTTTCTACTTTTATAAAATTGAATTTTATAAACTAGGCTCCTAATTTATTAAAAGTATTGATATAAATTCTTATAAGAAATTATTTAATTAAATAGGTTTTATAAACTAAATGCTTACTGAACTTTGTCTTGAAATTGAATGATTGATAATTATAATGTGTTAGAAATATAATAGACTAAAGTGTGATTTAATTGAACTTATTGGCCGCAAAAAAAAAAAATAGTCATTAAGCTTACCTTAACTCCCATGCACACACACAAACACATAATTATTTTTGAAATGCCACAAAAGTCAAAGGATAGTTTGTTTATATACCCATGATTTTAGTGGCAAAAATTTTTGTTTCCTTTTTCCTTCTCTTTGCTCTCTCAAAACCAACATTTATTACACAATACACACACTCCACATATCAACTTCATTATCTTCTCTCAAATCATCAAGAACAACAAGTTAAGCCTCTATCTTCAAGTTAAAGCAAGTATAGGTAAGTTAACTCATGCTTTGCCTTTGTTGTTTTGTGTTTAAATAGTGTAAAGTCTATGTTGTTGTTGGTTGATGGCTGATATAGATAGTTATGAGTCTTGGTTACAAGTTTTGTGGAGTAGATTTATGATGTGAGGGTTTAAAGTCCTAAAACTTGAAGTTGATGGTTGGATTGTTAGTTGCTTGTTTGATGTGGAAAATAGAGATGGGTTGGAAGAGTTAAAGGAGTAGATGATGAATTTGAGACTTATATGATGATGTATAAGTGTGTTAGATGGGTGCATGACAATTGGAGTTGGTTAAAATGTGTAAAAATCATAAAGTGAAAAGTGTGTTTATTGTAGAAGGACCACGGCCCATGTTGAAGGGCGTGGTCATTTCTTTTTATGGGATCTATGTTACCATGGGGCATGGCAGAGCCATGGTAGATTATGTCGTTGGATCGCCTTGCCACCATAGGGCGTGGCAAGGGATGTGGTGGCTCTAGTCATCAAGTGATCCTCCATATTAGGCATGATGAAGAGCATGGTGAAGCTTGTGTATTGCCTGTCTCATACGACCTTTGGTACAAGGCGTCATGGGGGGTATGGTAACCTTAAAGTGTCTTTTTGTCTCCTTTAGCTTTAGAATCTTGTTTAATCCTTCTTGTCTTTGTTAAGTAGATAGTAATACAACCTTTTCTATCTTATAGAAACCCTATATCACAATTCGGACTTCCTGTTGGACTATTATGATGATTAAAGAGAATGCATGGATGAGTAACTTGAATCCTATCACTTTATTTGTGATTGTAAATAGATGAGAATAGTTTAATCATAACTATAGGGAATCAAATACATAGGGATGGGAAATCTTGTATGCCATATTTTGTATGTTTAAGTGGCCAATCTTAATAATCAAAGTGACAACTACTTGTTTGAACTTAAAAGTGTAATTTGCATTGTTAAGTGTCTAAAATTGCTATGGCAACAAGATAATATGGAATTGAACTTATTAGACTTCTAAATTCAATATGACATGCATGACATCATACTATATTAGCATGGTACTCATGCCACGTGTTAACATTTCGATTATGTGGTAATGCTATGTTGAGTCTGATGAGACTACTTATGGTTACCATAGGGTTATCGGCTTCATAGAAATTAAGCAGGCTTCTAAGGAGGTCGTCTGTGTTGGAGTTGGCTTTAGAGTGTTAATACTTAGTGGGATTGCTCAAGTTCTAAGAAAAGTGGAGGTGTCTATGTGAAAGCAAATTTGAAAATGACAAAAAGAGAATGAAAAAGTCATCCTTCTTTAGTTTTGAGATTCTCATGAGCATGAACTACTAAACTTATCCTTTAACCCCATGAGAGGGCATAAATCCCCATAGGTTTGAATTCTAGTTATTCAAACCATGTTTGCTACGTACGTTTGATGAGTGCATTGCATATGGTTGCTAACAAAACTTGTTTGATATTAGTGATATGTGTTAAGATTTTATTATTCACTAAGCTTTATATGCTTACGCTCTATAAGACTATTGATTTATAAGGTTATATGCAAGAAGACTAAAACCAAGCTCAGGTATGGGAGTTAGTGTAGAGTGGACTTATAAACTCTTTTGGAAATAAGACCATTTGTTTAATAGAGACTTAGTTATTGTTTTGTAATAGTATAAGTTAAGTTTTATTTTCCTTGTAAGCTTTGTTGTAAAAGGGTTTTGATGAAGCCCCAAAGACCATAGTTGTAATCTTATGTAATGACCTAAATTTGTATGTTATATTCTTTTATAGTTAATATATATATGCAATCTCTTTTTACTCAAAAAAACTATCAATCCTATTTTAATTGTCCACTTCAAATGGGGAATGTTTGTTGTGTAGTACTTATGTAACTTTCTGGAGGCCTCAGTTAGTTACATGGTGTATTACTACAACCACGGTACCTTGTAGGGTTGTGACACTATTCTCACTACAATGACCACTTGTTGGTCCCTTATGAATGTGATACGAAATTCATCAGCCTTCCTCATGTGAAATACATTGTCTGATTATTTGGTCAAAGAAGATTCAAAAAAGAAATGGATCCTCCTAAAGTAGTGTTTTAAATCTAAAAAGAACTTTTTCTTTTGATTATAATTAGGTCTAGTAAGGAGCTCTTTATCGACCAAATAATTAGCTATATCTACAAACCAAGGCTCAAGCTCATTATCTATAGTGCAAATAGAACAAAGCTTTTCATCAGGGAAGGCATCATCAATCTCTTCCTCTTTCATTTTATCCAAAAATGGGTTATCATGTCTTGGTAAATGTCTAACAGCTAAATTCTCACAACCTTTCTTATCCTTAATTTCTAAGTCAAACTCTTGAAGCAATAAAATCCCACAAATCAAATGAATTTTAGCATCAGCTTCTACAAGCAAATACTTTAAAGTAAAATGATTAGTATAAACAATGACCTTAAATAGGATAAGATATGACCCGAATTTTTCAAAAGCAAAGATGACAGCTAACAAATCTTTTTCGGTCATGATGTAATTTGCTTGTGTAGTTGTCGGAATCTTGCTGGTGTAATGATTTAGTTACAAGTGGCAATTTCTTCATTGGCCCAAAACTGCTCCTATAGCTAAATCATTGGCATCACACAAGAGCTCGAAGGGTAAACTCCAGTCAGATGCAACCATGATCGGAGCTTGTGTGAGTTTGTCCTTTATCATATTGAAAGCATATAGACACCCATCATTACATTTAAATGGTGCATCTTTCTCTAGAAGTTTGGTTAATGGCCAAGCTATCTTCAAGAAATCATTAATGAATTTTCTATAGAAACCATCATGGCCTAGAAAACTTTTGATCACCTTTACTGTTGTTGGTGGTGGGAGTTTTGTAATGATATTAATGTTTGCCATATCCACCTCTATTCCTTTCTTAGAAATCTTGTGACCAAGAACTATCCCTTTTGGACCGTATAGTGACACTTTTCCTAGCTTAAGGCCAAAATTTTCGACCTGACATCTTTAAAGAACCTTACCTAAATTTCGGAGCATTTATCATAAGAATCCCCTAAGATAGAAAGTCATTTATAAATAACTCAATGATATCCGCAATATACTCATAAAAAATTGCCATCATACATATTTGAAAAGTCACTAGAGCATTGCAAAGGCCAAACGACATTCTCCTATTGGCAAATGTTTCATAAGGGCATATGAAACTTGTCTTTTCTAGGTCCTCAAGAGCTATGGGGATCTAGAAATAGCTAGACATTCCATTAAGAAAGTAATAATAATCATGACTAGATAACCTCTCGCATATTCGATCAGTAAAAAGAATGATCTTTCCTAGTAGCATCATTAAGTTTCTGATAGTCTATACAAATTCACTAGCCAATTATTGTGCACATCGATATTAGCTCATTCCTTTCATTAGAGACAACAATCATCCCATCCTTCTTTGGTACTACTTACGTTGGACTCACCCAAGCATTGTCAATAATTGAATTCTATTCTTATGTGAGCTAGTTCCTTCTCCTGATTGTGGTGTTAGCTTAGGTGTCATCTTCCACCTCTTAGGACATTCATTGGTCAAGTGCCTGGTTTACCTACACATATAGTAGACTATGGTTGCCTTCTTTGGACAATCCAAGATTTTATTGTTAGGGTTTTTGTATAAGTAGCACTTATACTTCAGTTGAGAGCATGATTTAAGAGAATGTTTCCCTCTACACTTCTAGTAAATGACTTCAATCTTAGGCAAATGCTTCTTCCAATTTCCCTTTACTCCACTAAAAGTCTGGAACTTCTTAGCTTTGAAGCTTGAGCTTGATCCTTCATACGACTTCTTTCTAAACACTACTACTTTATTTTTTGGTGCATTGAACTTCCTTTTCTTAAATCCTTGAATAACTTAAGCTCTTTTCACTATCTCATGGAAATTTTTTATGTCAAACTCTTCCAACCTAATAAGCAAATCACGCAAATCTTCATCTAACCTATTCTAAAAAACCTATCTTTTTAGCTCCTCACTATATTTATATGACTTGGAGCATACTAAAACAACCAGCTAAATTCCGTCTCATACTGCTCTATGGTCCTTCCCCTTTAGGATATGTGTAAAAAGTCTACTCTATAGCAAACTCTTAACCTTCTCAAAAAGTAATTCTCTAGGAACTCACATCAGAATGTGTCCCAAGTGATCGGGGGTAATAGCTCCCTGCTCCCTAACTCACATCGTATTCTTGTTTTGAGCCTCAACATATATGTGCCATAGTCTATTCAAAGGTGGTGTAGCACTTTGAAGGCAATAAAGGAGCATTCTATTTGAGCCAGTTAGTCTTTGATCTCATCTAGCTTTCCAAAGGATCCATCGAAGTAATGGTTTCTTTTGATGAAGTTTGGTAAGGTACTTTGATATGGTCTAGGTTGTGGCATAGTGGTAATGAGGCAGCTTGTGCTTGAGCAACAGGGGCTGGAATGGCTTCTTGCGGATTTCCTATTGGTGTAGGAGCCGGTGCGACATGTTATGCACTTGTTGTAGAAAGGCTCCTTTCAGATCTGCGAGCCTTCCAATTGTAGCTAAGGCATCACCTTATGGGTTTTGTTAGGGCATCACTTGATGATTTTCTTACTCCATAGGTGGGGCATCAATATTGTGTCAGGGATGACCCCTTCTTCCTCATGATCATCTATTTTCACATTTTAATCAGTTGAGTTGTTATATCTTTTTAGTTAACTTTTTGAAAGTGCGATCGTAATATAAGGATATGAAATCATGAAATTCATGTTAAGGCAAATCGGTGCACCAGTGAAAGAGAATAACAAGAAAATTCACTAGTGTAAATCCAAAATGAGAGAAACAAAAAACTTCTATAACGAGGAGATTGTGCAAAGTCATAATGAAGCGTAAAGATAATAAGCACTTGCAGTCAAATTTAAGAAAACATCAAGAAGACTTCATTTCATTAAATAACTTGGATTTCACTGGGTTAAATTACAGGATTGCATCATGAATAGACTCTCTACAACATCACTTAAGGACCAAACAACCTTCACAATGACATTCCTTCCGAAAAACAATGACCCTACACTTGATGGTACTGCACTAGACGATAAAACAAAGGAAACACAACATAGCATGTTTATCCCTACAAGGTTCCACTTCGGCATTCGATCCTCCATGCATTTGGCTTCTTAAGGAGAGAGAGAAAGATTTTGGTGGCCAGAGCTTTCGAATCATGATGCTTCTTGCTCCACTTCATGATAGCCTTAAGATACTGATGCACTGATCTCTTCTTCCACTTGTCTTTTTGGCTTGGGTTAAGTTCATTAGCCATCGCTTCATTACCATCCTGCATGGGAAAGTCTTCTTTAGGATTCAACTAACTCATAACCACATTTGTGAATGTCGGCCTCACTTCAATGGTTATCTCTTACATTAGAGTATATGACCAATTTCTGTAAACCCTTGAATTTTTCAAAACTCTTAGAAAATAATTCTAGATCTAAAAACTAAAATGGAAACCTTAAAAACAGATCCAAGTTAGAACCAAACCCTAGAAACTCAAACCATGCTCAAATATGAATTTCATAACTTTGAGAAAAAGAGAACCTTCAAAAACAAAATGGAAAATCTAATAATTGTTCGATTCAAAATCCATACGCTAAACAATTCATCTATCTGATCTCTAACATGCAAATCAAGATGGTATATCCAACTAATATTCAATGAAAAAATTATAAAACCTTAGATCCTTCGTTGAATTTTAGAACAAAAAATTTAAATTAATACTAAAAGTCAAACCGAGTCGACATATAACATTAGAAACCCTAGACTTGATTAGACAATCCTAAGAACTATAAAATATTAGATAAATCACAAAACAAAGTGTAAATCTTAAAGTTTGAATTGAAACCAGAATCCTAAAAGTCAACTAGGTCAACAACAAGCCCTAGTGAGACTAGATCCGGCAATCTCGCGCTCGAAACCCTAAAACAATAAGAACAAAATAACCTTGGATTATAAACCAAAATAATGTGACATAACCTAAAAAGATCATATTCATAAAAAAAATTCGCTCATTTCGAATCCAAACAAAGTCAGTTTTCCAAATTAGGGTCTCCGTATGCAAAATGGTAAAAATATTCCGATAGCATATCTAGACTCATAACTAGATGAAGAATTGTAAAATATCAGTTTTACAATTTTTCATCTTATAAAAATATCTGATATAGCCCATTTGTACTTTTTTTTTTACTACCGATATTAATTTGTTTTGTTTTCTATTCAAGTTACTATTCCCTAGTATTCAAGTTACTTTTCCTTACTAACTACTCTTACAACCTTACACACCTATTTCTTACAATTTTTATTTCCAATACTATTTTATACATAACTTATCTTACACATTATTTACATTTCATTATAAAAATACAAAATTAATCAATTTTTCTTACCCCTCTCTCCTCAAACCAGCACCATCCCTCTTTCTCTATCTATTGTATATTTTTTTCAATTAATTTTATTTACTATAATTTCCACTCAAAAACTCTATAAATACCATCTCCATCCTTTATTCTTTACATACACTTTCTAAACATAACAAAACTCTTGCAAATTCATTTCTCAAATCCTCTCTCTTCTTCCCCATCCAAATTGTGAGCCTTTCATCCCCATTCCCATACAATTTCCATAAATTTTCATTCATCTATCATCCAACATCTTCCACGTTAGGTAAATATCTAAACCCTTTCTTGTCTTCATGTTAACATAACATGAACATTTTATGTGTTTTGATTTCTAATACCCCATCAGCTTTGTGCTGGGGAAGAAATCATGAAAACAACAACTTATTCAACGCCATGTTCATTTATAAATATTGTTATATTCTTGTTATGTTTATGATCCTAACCTGACTCCTCTATATACTTTTAAATATAAGTATGTAATAATATACATATTATTAGAGTCTAAAGCTCACCAACCTAACCTTTACTTATGCATTTATTTTCTTGCACTTTATTTAGTTCATGCAAATAATTAAGACTAGTCATTATAGTCTTAGACTTGTGTCCTCATCAAGTCAAAACGTTTTATTTTCTTTTCTATAGGACTTGTCCATAAGCTAAGTCCCTGGGAGCCTTGACACAAATCTAAGACTCTCATTATTTTTCTTATTATTTTGTGCTTTTCTTTATGGGACTTGTCCATTTCTAAGTCTCACGAAGACTTGAATAAAATTCTAAAACTTCCATAATTTTTTTTTTTTTGTTTTCCTTAAGCTTTCTTATGCTTTTTTTTCATGGAACTTTTCAATTTCTAAGTTTGCATAACAAACTAATACTTTCATATTTTTGTTCTTATATATTTGCTCATTTGATTTCCTATTCTTTTACTTTTCTACATGACTTTATAGATTATCTCACAATGTAACTACTAAGTTCATATTCATGCATGGTCACTTGATGATATTGTTGTCTTAATAAAATTTTAAAATGATAATGTGGATCATTTTCTTTTATTAAAAATGGGCATAAACTCCTCAGGAAAAAAATTGATTTTCAACACCTAAAAAGAATTTTGATAGATAATTGTTGAAGCTACATTTTTTCAAAATACTAAAGTAAAATTATCATAAATTCAAATATTGATAACCCTCTGTTATGCGAGTTTTTCTTAAAAACTCGTTTATAATGCATATGCTAATATTTTGATAAACACTTTGAATAAAACAATTTTCCTAAAACAAACTTAAAAAATCAACTCACTAGTTAAAATCCACTTAGAAATAAAATTGGTATACAACTTAAGGAACTAAGTTTTAAGAAGTAAATTCATTTTCTTTTTATGAAGTTAAGGAAATGAAAATAATAGTTATAATAATTAGACACCCACTTGTAACGGTCAAAATTTTAGTTTTCTTACAACAACCTCCTAAATACCTGGTGTTGAAAAATTATTAATAGAGAAAGAGTTATCGTGAGAATAAAAATTTAGATCAAGCTATTCATTTAATTTCCCTCATGTGAAAACTTGCAACATTTAAATATGATACAACTTAGAATGATTTTTCTTCACAACCATATAAAGATTCATATTTTCAAAAATAATTAGTTAAAAGAAGTTTAGTATGAAAATAAAATATTCATAAACTCAAAATAAATATAAAACCATGATTTTCTTTAATTAAGTTTCATATTTACAAAACCTAAGAATTGAAATTTTGTTTAAGAATCAAACTTACGAAATTTTTTTTTAAAGGGAATACACTTAGAGTTTTCTATTACAAATAAGTAAAACCATGTTTTATAAAACAAATTATTAAATAAGAATTTTTGGAGAAATATAAGACCTTTGAAGATTTCAAAACATATATATTGAATTATGATTTTTTTTGTTAAATCACATGTTTACAAGATAGCAAATTTTATCACAAGTCAAGAACATGGCTTTTCATATAACTCAATAGTACTACTTTCTATAAAAGATTGTTTTAAAAAGTTTTATTTTGGAACAAGATCACTAAGGTCATGCATATAATATGAGTTATTGTTAATATTAAATAATTTTCAAAAGTAGAAAATATTTATATGTTGGCTATAAAGTATCTAAGTGAAAAAACTTGGAATGAAATTTCAATTTAAGGGCTAGAACTTTCAGGTCAGATCTGTACCGACCTATTTTTAAACACAAATGGCTTTAAATATTGAAAATAACCTTATAAATAGATAGATCTTTTCAAGTAGGTTGAAAACAACTACTAATGTGCAAAATTCAAAGTTAAAATGAGCAAGTTATGGTCATTTTAAGTTGGATTTTTCTTAATCAGAAATTTAACGAAAATAACAAGATAGAATTAGAAGATTTAAGTAAAGGATTATTGCGATTAAGTAGATTGCGATATAAATGAGTGAGTTTTCCCTTATGATTTTTTTACCTTACTTATGCTTATAGATAGTTGCACTAGATTTATAGGTACAAGATAAAATGAATACGTATGGGTTATAGGTTTATATGTATCTGCTTTTATGTATTTATGGCAAAGGATGCTAACATATCGAAATCAACAAATGATTGTTTAAGTACATCATCAATATAATATGTTTGAAATATGGTACCAATAAAGAGAATATCTTATAAGCATATTGTAAGTTTACACCCCCATAGACTTTTGTTGAAACAGGTACGCTTAAGACTTTATCTGAGGACGGGACCTTAAGAAAATCAGTAGTGGATTATTGAGCTTTTATGGAAGAAGTAGGAACATAGAAGGGATTTACCTTCTTGAAATTTCTTTATGAGTAATATATGTTATGTTAATATTTTAGAGATTTCTAGGAAATATATTTATGTAGTCTTGACGACATTAGTGGGGGTATGCACCCAAGAATTGTAATTGACCTTATTTATGTTTAGTGTTAAGTATTTCTTTTGCCTTGTTACTTAGTTGTTATCAAAGTAAATTGCACTACTCCGATCTGTTCCCTCTAATGTGTTATATGCCTTGTGCATGATATAAAAGCCTTGGTATGACTAAAGAAGTCATTCCTAGACTTTAATATTATGTATGGCAGACTACCACATTAGGATATCCCTTAGGGCGGGACAATTTCGGCCTAATGGATCATCCTCTAGAAAAGGGCTTGATCTTCAATTGGGTTCAATCAAGTCATCCTCATAGGTCTCTTCTAGTCTTCTTCCTCAACTTCCTCTTCTACCTCTTCCATTTCTACTTTGGATATGTCCCCATCCACGTCTTCATTCCATCTAATGCTTAGTAGAGAGGAGTAGGTTGATATTGGCTTGGTGGTTAGGAGAGTACATTGCAATAAATTCCATACTAGTAGAAGCGCTGCTCATTTGAATTTCAACCACTAAATATGATCACTGAATTGATCATATGCATAGACGTAGAGGGGTCCTATTGCCCACCAAGTTTGAAAATTAGGGAAAATGGGGGTCCCCTCATTCTTTAGCATGAATGTCATTTCCTGTAACATGGGTTCATTATTCTAAAATCTCAATATCAATTCAATAGCATAAATTACTTCTACATTAGTCCAAATTCTGTTCTCGTAGCATCGAATCTTAACCCATCAATAATATCTTCCCATATGGTATCATTTAGTCCTCTATTCCACAATCCAAAAACTTCTCTTACAGTTATGACCAAAGGAAACTCTTCACATAGGACCCTAAGTCTCTATTGGTAGTCTGAAAGGGCCTTTCTAAGTCCTCTATGAAATTTCTTAGCTTTTTCCTTTACTACGCCTATAGAGATCTATTCATAAAAGGAAAGAGGATTAGTCCTTAAGGTTTGAGCTTTATTATCTATCATCCTATCTTATGTTAAGCTTACGACCATGCTGTTTTTCCTAAGTATGCTAATTCTAATTCTATTTTCCTTTCCTTGATCTTATGCTCTGATACCAACTTAAATTGTTATGTTTCGAGAGATATTCTAAATGTGATAGCCTGTTGTACACAATATAGAAGCCTACGAATGATTACCCAAGTCATTTAAAGGCTTCCATACTATGCACAAGGCATACTTCACTATAGAGAGAACATGATAGAGTAGCACAATTTATGAAGGCAACAAATAAATAGCAATGCAAGAGAACTATATAATATTAAATTTAATCAAATTAAATTACATTTCTTAGGAAATTCCCTCGCTAAACCACAATAATCATAAATCACAGTCATCCTTAAATGTCTTCAAAATGAAAATAACCCTTGTAAATAAAGCATAAGAGATTTCTTTCATAAAACCAAAAATATATACATATATATTGTTAAGAAAAGATCGCTCATTTACCACTTTGTTCAACGAAAGATCGCTCATTTACCACTTTGTTAAGAAAAGATCACTCTTTTTCTTCTTGCCTAATTGATTAACAAATACAATGAAATCAAATAGATGATAAACACCAGGATTTAACGTAAAAAAGCCCAATGTGGGGAAAAACCACGAGACCGCCGTCGCACAAAAAAAAAACTCCACTAACACAATAATGGAATACAAACACAATCTTTACTAGTTTGTATTAGTAGTTCTCTCAATCACACCACAACCCGGTGGATTCACAACAAATCCTCTCTCTAGATTTCTCTCCAGACTTAGGAGTGTGTATATTGTGTTTTTCCTCTCTTCTCTTTTCCTTTCCTTAAGACAATAATGAAAAAAAAGACTCTTTATATATCTAGGGTTTTATTTTTTTACTATATTATGGGCCCATGTAAGTTGGATCCAAACCTAACAAACTCCTCCTCCAACTCATATGAGGAGAGTGACATGTGTACGGCTTCAACAATCGAGGTAGGCAGCAATCCAACCCATGTATAACTTGATATCATCAAATCTTCTTGAATTACACCCCCTTTCATCTAATTATATACCCTATACTTAGGATCTCTTTGGATATAGACCTATATGTGTTAGATTTATACCCAACAAACTCCCTCTCCAACTCATATGAGGAATTCCATCACTCCTGCAATCTTTCTGCAACAAGTGATCTTCTCTTTTGGTAGAACTTTGGTCATCATATCTAATGCATTATCATCAATATGGATCTTCTCAAGCTTCAACTGCTTGGACTCTATTACATCTCTAATCCATTTGTAATATATAGAAATAAAGATGAAAATATAATGAATTATAAATCATGAGATGATATAAGATGAGTTTAAGGTCGAAACAAGTAAATTGTAAAGGTTGAAGTTTGGTTGTAGAACAAATGTTGAAGTTTGGATTTCTGCAATTTTTGACAAATTATATGTCGCCTCCTGGAGAATTTGCGCCACTCAAGTAGAGATGGTGTAGGAAGGGAACAGTAGCGTTTTTCTTAATGCTGAGTGGAACTTTGCCAGTGTACACTAGGGTTTTTTCTCAACGCTGGCTGGGAATGCCGCCAGCATAGGGCATGGATTTGCCAGCGTATGTAGTAGGATCGAAATTCTGGGAATTCAAAGGCCCAATGAACGTTGCCAGTGCTCGTGTAAATTTTACCAGCATAGGGTGTACGCGGGTAAGATCTACACGTATGTCGCCAGCATAGGGCCGACGTATGACCAAATTTATATAAATACGAGACGCAAAAAACGGTTTTGATAGAAACGTTTATTCATATTTCTCCTTCGTATAAGAGAGTTTTGGAGTGTTCTTGGAGATCTAGACTTGGAGAATCATCCGGAGGGTGTTTTTATCCAAAGTAAGTGATTTTACCTTCTCTCATGGATTAAATACGAAATTGTATAAGTCTTTCTTAAGGTTTTATGGATTTTCATGAAGGTTTTTGGAGAAAAACCCTAGCTTTGTGTGGAATCCGAAATTTTGAGAAATGATTCGATTTTGGTAATCCAAGCAAGTAGGTAAAGTCTTTTAAACGTAAATATTCAATAAAGATTCATTCTTGATATGAATGTGATTGTTCTTGTTGTTATGAATATTAGGGTTTTGGAGGATTATTGAGTTTTGTAAATTATTGTGGAAGATTGATCAGGTTAGATGGTGCAACTTGGCGATTTTCTTTATCAGGTTAGAATTACGAGAGTTGTAGTACATTAGGGTCTGTTTATATCGTGTTCTTATATTCTATATATGTATGTTGTTGATAGGAATTTGGAGATTTGGGTTGTTGTTATATTGTCATTATTGATTGAAGTGTTGTAGAGATTCGGAATATTTGGTTGTGGTTGAGTGTTGTTGATAAAGGATTCTTAGGAGATACATATTGGAATTTCCTGAAATTGAGAAAGGTACGACCAATCCTTGCTACTGTTTTTGCCTGTAAGTTTAGTATTGATTAATGCTTGTAGGAATAGAATTTCTTAATAAATCTAATCATTATTCGGTTAATAGTTGTATGGTTGATTGTGCTTGGCTTGACAGTAAAGACCTGGCAGACAGTGATACTGGTGAGGCACCTGATGATTTGTGTGAGGTTATCCCTAGTGGACTCGTGCCTTGATATGATTCCGGTAGAGTTAGGTGTTCTGGATTCGGGGTGTTTGGGGAGTATCCACTCATCCATATATGTATATGATTATTATTTTCAAAGAGTTTTTTGTTTTTCAATGGGGTCTGAGTAACTCCGAGTTCGGGATTAGAGTATACCTAATACTGGACTATGTTGTTTTGTTGGCTTAAGAAAGATAATAATATGACTTTTGCATTAGTTTAAGTTGTATGAATTATCTGCTTGTTGTATATGCATATGCATTTGTTTTTGGATTGGAGTTATTGTACTAGGCATTGCCGCTCATTCTTTTAAATTTCAGGTACAGGTGAAGAAGATATACTGCATAATCTTTCCATATATAACTTATTCTTTGATAGTTGGTATGGCGATAGTGGACCTAACTATCCAGCTGAGAGTTAGGCTTCATATCATCAAATTTCTAAGAGAAGACATGATTGATCATTTAGAATTGTAGTTGGATGCTTTTGTTAGTTTTACATGAAAAGATTTTTAATGTAAATTGTCACGCCCCGAAGGATACCTTAAACATGGCAGTCCGCCGTACACAATATTAAAGCTTAGGAATGATCACTTCAGTCACGCGAAAGCTTCTATACTATGTACAAGCGCATCTAAATCGGAATGATACATTTCATATTGATACAACTTGAGTAACAACATAAAGGAAATACAATTCACTATACTTCAATTACAATTCATCAAAGATTTCACTACACAACTATTACAAAGCAATTCACCAAACCTAGCTAATATTTTCAAGCATCCTTACTTCCTACAAAATCCTGAAGTCATACTCAGCTCAATTATCTCGGTCCCCACGTAGCATTTTGAGTTAACCTGTTTAATTAAACATATATTGAAGTATAAGCTACACTAGCTTAGTGAGAATTCCCTTAATTTAAACCATAACAAGCAAGTTATAAATCATCCATATACTATGTATGAACAAACACATGAGCAAATAATTATGTATTGGTATCCAGAACCCATACATAGAACAGGTTTATGCCCTCCGTATCAAAAGTTAGGGATGGTTTGGAAAGTCTACATAACCGCTGCTAGTCCCCGAAGCCCCTCAGGCTCATAGCACTTGACTTGACTAGGCTCACATAGAATGCATCCCTGATGAGCCTTATTTCCTTATGAATGAGCTCTGATACAAGAACTCATTATTTAAACGAGTACTCGGACCATACCGATCGACCTGCGTAGGAGTAGCACGCTACCAAATGCAATATGTCCGATGCGATGCATGACCAATTTGTTTTTGCTTAGGTCAAATTACTCATACATTCTTTAGAGTGACCAACTAATATCATACACATAAACAGAAATAATATGAACAGTGCAGTTATCCAATCGAATCATGGTTTGATATGCTTTAGTATTCTTTGGCATACATACATCAAAGTCATCATCTATCCTATCTCCCATTCATATCGGTTTTTATCTTGTTCCTATAATTCTAATGCAACTAGCTACAAGCATAAATAAGGTAATAAAATAAGAGGAAAACTCACTCGGCTATTAGATCGCCAGTCTCTTAGTAAAAGTAATGGTGGTAGAATCGTCGATTTCGGGGTTACGTAAAAAGGAAGAAATACCCTAATAAGTATTTCATCACTTAACTAATCCAACTATTTAACAAACAAACAAGTAAATTCGTAATTCTCTTCCTACATGGGAATTCCAACTTAAAACGGCCATAACTTGGTCGTTTTAACTCGAAATTTAGTAAATTATATTCCTATTTCTATCTACTTCAAAAGATATATCTAATTATAATATATTTTCAAGTTTTGAAAACCTTTGAGCTTCAAAAAGGTCTGATAAGATCAGAACAATAGTGAAAACCGATTTAGAAAATTTTTTTGTGAAAGTTTATGAAGTTTCTATTATCCAAAACAAGTACACATGCAATATGAACAAGTTTTATCATAAATGATATGTCATGATATATATATATATATATATACATACATGTTCTTGATGATATTTAACAAAAGAAATTTTTAGAAAGCCTTTTCTTTGTAAGACTTTATGAAAAATCAACTTAGAAAAGCTAGCATTGTTTTGACAATTCTCACTTGTTTTTAGAAAAATTCCTTGATAAAATTTATATATGCTTGTTAAAATTAAGCCTTCATTATGTATATTCCCTAAGGCCTTTGTTTTTCAATAAGAATTCCCATTTTACACTCTGTAAACATGTTTTTAAATATGGTTCATCTCAAAATCCGAATTTTGTAAAAATTGTTTTTGTGGTGCTTCCTTTAAGTAAAAAATTATTTGATACTTAGAAAATTAAGGCTTAACCATACCAAGCCACTAAGGACTTCATTTCTTTAATAAAACTTCTATTTTAAGTTTGAAAAATAGGGGTTTTCATACCATTACTTTGTTATTACAAATTTCTTAAAATGACAAATAACTCAAATTTTCCTACTTTATTTCTACTCCTTGTTCTACATAATTTTCTTAGCAAATCCCATCTTAACTTATAAAAATCATTACTTGATGATATCTATGACCTATACTCTTCAATTTTCATATAAAACACAAGTTTTGGAGTTGATAAAAAGGTTTTCATGGCATGGTCTTGAAACCATCCGAATTTCACTAGGTTAAAATAAAACTCAAATTTTATATTTTGTAATCTCTTCCTATTTTGAGAATCTCTATAATAGATCTACCATTTACTTATCAAAAATATATCCTATTGATACCTATTTCATAAGCCTTTCATTTTTTTTAACAAATCCTTCATTTTGGTGTTGAAAAATAGGTTATCAAAATTGTCTTGTTGATTCGAATTTAAAAAATTTACTTTTGGACATATATTTTGATAAAATCCATCTAAACTTATGAAAAATCATCCCTTACATATCCTATTTTAAGAGCCTTCCATATCTTGAATAAAAACTTCATTTTTGAGTTGGAAAATATGTTTTTAAACTATACATTAGCGTAAATCCGAAAATAGAGTTTTATTTTGAAAAATAATCTTTGAAAATCACATTTGAATCATATAAAATGAAGTCTTGATGATATATATACATTAATTCTTCATTATCTCAAGTAAAAATTTCATTTTGACACTTGGAAAATGGTTTTTTAAAAATGGGTCTTGCCTAGATACGAATTTCACTATTTTTATTTAAATTCAAATCCAAGATCTACACATAATATAAACATGAATATAAAAGAAATGCATGGTAGTAAGCCCTAAACCTATAGATCTAAACACAAACATAACCAAAGCTTCATAAAAATTTAGATCTACAAAGTATAATATAAATATGAAGATAATAAGGTCTTAAAGACAACAATATAGCAATATCATTATAGATCATAAACAAGAGGAGTGTTTCAAAGTTTTGGCATCATCATCTCTAGCCTTTAGGCATTATGGAGAGTCATTTGATACATGAAATCTCCATTTAATCAACCTATAGCATCTATGAAAGCTAAAAAAGAAATTTTACTTAAAAAATCTTAAGAATGAGATGTGAAAGCAATATTATTGAGATGGGGGCAGCTTGTATTCTCACAAGAGCAAGGCTAAGAAAGAGTTAAAGAGAGGAAAAAGAGAGAGTGAATGGTGTAGGGTTGCAAAGAAGGAAAGTATGTAAATATAAGTCTTTAAATAGAGAGAGAAGTGCACAAAAGAGTGTTAAAAGAATGGGAAAAGAAAAATAAAACAAAGGGGTAAAATAGGGGGGGAGGGGGGGAGAGGAATGGGGAATTACAAAGGGAGAGAGAGGAGTGTAGTTAATTTGTAACTTGAATTTTGAAAGTAACTTGTGTCACTTGATTTGTTAAGTAAAAGAGACTTTAAATCATTAAATAAATCATTAAAATAAAGAAAAGAGGCTATATTTAGGAGTGTGGTTAGCTGCCATGCATGGGAGATGGAGTGAAGAAAGAGTGAAAGAAAAAATGAATAATGTGTACAAGTGACAATTGAAGTGTACTTGAAGTATTAGTTAAAAATGTGTTTTTATTAAGAAAATATATAAATAAAATAAAAAAATGTTTTTAAATGATGGCAGAATTTTCATAAATAAAATTAAATAATTAATTGAATTATTTTAGTATTTCAACAAATATGTTATCGGTATGATCAAAATATGCAAATATGAGCTATAAATGATATTTTTATAACTCAAAAAATTAAAAAATTATTTTATGAAAAATAAAAATATTTTTCAAATACTTTAAAATTATTAAATTAATTTATTTTATTTTTAGTATCGGGTCTTAAACAGAAATTGTTCCCATAAAAGCTCGAAATGAACTAAATTTTGGAAAAAAACAAATTTTTTGTAATATATAATATTTATCTAAAAATATAAGAGTTTATAAGAATAATAAAATTGTGTAATGAATAGTAGTGAATAGTGCCAAAAGACTAGTTAATTAGCGATAGTAATGAAATACAAATATAATCGCAAAATCAGATATTTCTAGTTATTGAAAAATTATAAAACTGATACTTTTGAAATCCTTATGAAAATACGAGTCTAATGGTATTAATGGTATATTTTGATATCTCGAGCCCCAAGACACTTTTCAAAGTCTATATCCGAACGGGTTCGAAATATGTCAAAAATTTACCAATATGATATTTTTAAGCGATTTTATATTACTACGAGTTATTCTACACACTAAACTACTCGGCCTCTAGGGTTAAGAGCGCAAGATTGTCGACTTAAACTACTGTATTCCACGTAGGGTTCCTAGGTGATTTTCGGTTTTAGATCTTTGCCAATTTGGAAACTAATAATTTATGTTTATATAACATATTTAGTTTGAGAAATTTTATTTTAATTTTTTTGTAAGTATTTAATATCTTTCAACATTTTCGAAATTCTTGAATTGAGTTTTATTTCCGAAGTTTATCGTTATTTACTTTTTAATACTTTCGTTTTTGAGTTTTATATACCCGATTTTACAAATCAGAGTTAAGTATAAAATTTGTCGTATATAGATGTTTTGAATTTGAAGACTGTTGAGTTCTTATTTTATTTTTTTTAAGGAATCTCATTTTCTCGAGATTAAGAAATTTCTAGATTCGTTCGTGATTTAGGATTAGTCGAAATTCGGTTTTAATTTGGAGTCATTTTTGGGTTTATTTTCAAAGTTCATTTTGGAATTATTTACTAAATTTTTTCGAGGCTTACATAAACAACATTTAGTTTCTGTTGAGTAAGTTGACTATGATGTCAACTTAGATTTTATGCTTGAACAAGGAATTTATGTTTTATGAAGTATGAGTTTTAGTTTTAACAGGTTTCGTATCCTATGAGATACCCTATGAGTATTTACAGGTGGTGATTGTATTATTATGGATAATAGAGCCTTTGCGTATTATATGAGGGGATACGTGGCAGGTTGTAATGCCTTATTTTAGGGCATTACACTAGTGATACCTCATATCAATATGTTTCGATCTGGAATGAAACATATGATTCTTACTGAGATGGATAGCACTCTGACTGTGGCAATATAGCTTTAAGTCTTCCTGCTCTTGACCCAGTTCTTCTAAGAACTTCTTCACCCATAAGACTTCCTTATAGGCTTTTGTCACAACAATACATACTCTGCCTCAGTGGTGGAAAGTGCAACACACATTTTTGCAACTTTGACTTCCAGGACATTGCTCCCTCTGCAAAAGTAATCAGATAACCTGAAGTAGACTTCGTGGAATCCAAATCTCCTACCATATCAGCATATGAAAAACCCTCTAATACAGGCTTATTGCTACCACCAAACTGTAGACAAAACCTGGAAGTGCCTCTGAGATATCTGAGAATCCACTTCACTGCAGACCAGTGCTCCTTTCCTAAATTTGAGAGATACCGACTCACAACATCAATTGCATGAGCAATATTAGGTCTAGTGCATACCATAGCATACATTGACTCCCCACAGCTGAAGCATATGAGACCCTTTTCATCTCCTCTTTGTTTACTCACTTTAGGACACTGAAGTAAACTCATTTTGAAATGTCCAGCAAGTGGAGAGCAAACAGGTTTTGCCTTGCTCATGTAGAATCTCTCTAGCACCTTCTCAATTACCTTTCCTATGACAACACAACTTCTGGCTCTTCCTGTCTCTAATGACTTCGTTCCCAGTATGTGGCTAGTAGGTCTAAATCTTTCATGGAGAAAGATTTACTCACAGCAGTCTTCAAATCTTTGTTTTTCATAGCATCCTTGCCAATGATCAACATATCATCAACATAAATCAAAAGTATGATGAACTTACCACTAGAAAAACTGTTTGATGAAGACACAATGATCTGTGGCAGTCCTGATGTAACCTGATCAAGCATAAAGGAGTAAACTTTTTGTACCACTGCTTGGAGTTTGTTTCAGCCCTTATAAACTTTTCTTCAACTTTCATACAAGATTCTCCTTCCCCTTGATCTTTAAACCCTCAGGCTGCTCCATGTAGATCTCCTCCTCTAATCCCATGAAGGAATGCTGTCTTCACATCCATCTGCTCTATCTCCAGATCCAGACTAGTTGCAATAGCACTACTCTGATGGATGACATCTTCACCATAGGCGAGAATATCTTTTCAAAATCAACCCCCTTCTTCTGATCGAACCCTTTCACAACCAATCTTGCCTTGTACCTCGACTGTGAGCTGTTCTCATCTATTTTCAGTCTATAAACCCATTTGTTACTTAGGGTTTCTTGCCCTTAGGTAACTGAACTAACTCATAAGTCTTGTTCTCATGCAAGGAACTGATTTCCTCTTGTATGGCTTTAACCCATTCTTTCTTCTTGTTATGAGTCATTGCTTCCTCATAACATTCAGGCTCTCCCCCATCAGTGAGCATTACATACTCACCTGAACTATACTTGACAGATGGTCTTCTATCTCTTGAAGAACTCCTCAACTCAACCTACTGCTGAGGCTCTTGGATCTCTTCTACTATGTCTTCTACAGTCCTCTCATCTGTTGTATCTGTAAAAGGTGCAGGATCTACATTTATGGGAATCTAACCCGAGGATGACGATGCATCAGCTTTCTTGATGTCTTCAACTGTGTAGTCTTTTAGAAAGACTACATCTCTGCTTCTGATGACCTTCTTGTCTACAAGATCACACAACCTGTACCCATACTCATCATGTGCATACCCAAGAAAAATGTACTGCTTGGAGTTCTCTCATCCTTTGGTATATGCACAAAGGCCCTGCAACCAAAGACACGTAAATGATTATATGAAATGCCTTTACCTGTCCATACCTTCTCTGGTATATCTCCATCCAAAGAATATGAGGGAGATAGATTTATCACGTCCACAACTGTCCTTATAGCCTCACCTTAGAATGACTTAGGTAGCTTGGCATGAGATAACATGCACTTCACTCTCTCAGTGATGGTGCGATTCATCCTCTCCGCAACACCATTGTTGGTCCCAAAAAACTAACCGAGAGGGGGAGGGGGTGAATTGGTTAATTAAAAAATTCTTTTAAGTAAACTTTATCAAATTCACCAACTTGATTAATCAAACAAAAATGAGTTTTCAAATCCAAAAAATAATAATTTTAATGAAATTGTTTTATCTATAATGCGGAAGCAAACAAGTCTAGTTTCTAAAACAATTGTTAAGCTCAATCAGAATATATGGCAAAACGTTTAGTTTCTGATTTAGTCTCTGCTTTTAATTTTTGTAACAATCAGTCTCTGAAACAGGTTCTGAAACAAGTTACGATAAACAAAACAAGTAAATATATACGAAAATTAAAGAGAGTAAGGTAGAAGAATTTGCAAAGCTATTTATAGAGGTTCCGCCTTGAGCGTTAGTCCTCTCTTCCAGCACCAAGCCGGGGATCCGGTTGTCTTTACGGTATGTTCCCTATCAAGAACAAATCAATGTTACAAGTTGTCTTTTGCTAAAGCACTTGGCTACAAATGCACTCAGTTTGATCTTCCTAGCTTCCTTCAAGCTAACATCAACTTACTGAGTCTACTTGTAACTTTCAATCTCACAAGGATTAAACAAATCAAATTGAGGAAAATAATGATGAAATATCCTCTAATATTTTGGTACAAATGAAAATAAAAATGACAGTTTTTTCTTGTAAGCTTTGATTGTATATCTCTTCTTTTTCGTGTTCTCTGTTTCTCAAGTATTCAACTTCGTTCTGATCATCCCTTTTTATTCAAACGTTCTCAAGCGGTTGGAACGTTCAAAATTGGATAAGCTTGATAATCTTCTAACGGCTAAATTATTGGAATAGATAAGCTTGATCCCTTCCTTTTTGCTTCTAATTCGGATGACTTGCTGATAGAGTCTTCTTTCATTTGAAAATTTGAAAATCTTTGAGTTGTTTGTTCCAGACGTCTTCCATCAAGATAAGGATAAGAAAACTTGTTGTTATCTTGGTGCGTGATCTTAATCTGAAAAAAATCCCACGAAAATAGTAACAAAAACAAAACCGATTTTCTTGAAATATAAATCTTATGATATCTTCTGATAATATATTTCCATTATCCTTGAATATCTGATTTCCTTTTGTAAGTACTTCATATTATGCACACTAACTTTCTTTTCAAGTGCAATATGTAGTATGTTCTTCAATTGTTCTTGAAGATCATCTTCATTTCGAATTTATTCCCCTTTGGATATTAACCAACTTTGTGGGACATTATTGAATGTATTTCCTAAATACAATCACTTTGGTGCTAGGTCTTCATATCCATTATATATTGTAATTCTTGTGAAATGCCTTCTGAAAAAGCTTCTGAATTTTCATTCTTGCTTAACAACCTTCCTTGAATACTCTCTGAAATATCCTCTAAGTTTGTACTCTTTTGTAAAGTATCCACGCAACACGTTAGTTTGCTCTCTGAAATTGTTTCTGCTTCTTTTCTGCTCTTGAAAATACTTTCTGATTGGTATTTTCTTGTAAAATACACTTGTTAGTTAACATGTAACTCTTTTTGTTATCATCGAAATCCAAATAATGAGAATACTAAATAATTAGAATACTACTATCATAATTATATTACTAACAACCATTCTACTATGGGGTCTTGGGAACTATCGTCTCTAGTTTATCTTATGATCTGTACAATACTGCTCAAATGGCCCTCTGTACTCTCCACCATTATCAGCCCTGACACAAATCAGCTTCTTGCAGTTTCCCTCTCTACTATAGAATGAAACTGTTTAAAAACGGACAACACCTGATCTTTGGGCTTCAAGGCATAAGTCCAAAGCTTCCTAGAGCAATCATCAATGAATGTAACAAAATACATAGCACCACCTATAGTCAAATCCTTCATATGACACACATCAGTGTGAACCAAATCTAGTATATGAGATCTCCTACTAGGTGGATTTCTCTTAAATGCAACTCTATGTTGCTTACCAGCAAGACAGTCAGTGCAAGGTTTTAATGGAGTATCTTTGAAATCAGGTAGAAGTTGCCTTTTCACAAGCATCTAGAGGCCATTTTCACTCATGTGATCTAGCCGTTTGTGCCATAGCTCCATAGTTGCATCATCTGTCAAATTCAAATCTCCTTTACTTAACTTTGCAGGCATTAAGTAAAGGTTATTACATTTCCTTCCCTTGGCTACAATCAAGGAGCCTTTGGTGAGCTTTCATTTCCCATCACCAAACTGACTGTGGTAGCCTTCATCATCTAACTTTCCTGCATAGATCAGATTCAAGCGGATGTCTGGTACATGTCTCACATCCTTGAGAATGAGTCTACAACGTGTATTAGTTTGTAATGTAACATTCCAATGCCAATAATCTTTGAAGTTTCATTATTTCCCATCCTAACATTGCCATAATCACCAGCAATATAGGATGAGAAAACTCACCATGTGTTGTCACATGGAAGGAGGCACCAGAATCCACAACCTAATCACTGTCATGACCTGCAAAAATAATACAACTCTCATCCCATGTAACCACAACCTCACCATCTGTTGCTTCAGCAGTGGTATCCTCATCTGGGTCATCGCCTTTATCCTTTCCTTGCTTTTTCTTCCACAGTCTGCAATCTTTCTTGAAATGCCCTGGCTTGTCACAATAAAAACATTTAAGGTTTTTCTTACCCCTTGACTTAGATCTTCCCTTGGACTTGTCAGATCTGTCAGATTTGTCACCTCTATGCTTGCTTCTACCTCTCCTTTCAGATTTATCAACAACAAGTGCCCTTGAGTCTGAACTAATACCCAGGTCTTTCCTTCTGGCCTCTTCATTGATCAAACTGTCCTTGACCATGGCAAGTGTCAAGGTCCCGTCTGGAGCAGAATTACTCATTGATACTACTAGGGTCACCCAAACTTTCTAGTAAGGAACTTAGCAATAGGAGTGTCTAGATCTCATCCTCTAGTACACGCTTCATTGACGTCAGTTGATTTACAAGCCCTTGAAAATCACTCAAGTGCTCAGCCATATTAGAACCCTCCCTGTATTTCAAATTAACAACTCTTCTAATCAAAGAAGTTTTGTTCAAGGTAGTTTACCTTTCATACATGGATTCTAACTTCTTCCACAGGACATCAGCCCTAGTCTCCTAAGCTACATGATGATACACACTCTGATCAACCTACTGTCGGATATATCCAACAGTTTTCCTATGTAATATAGCCCATTTTGCAGCAGATTTATCTTAGGGTTTTGCAGTATCACCCCCCAATGGCAAATATAGATCTTTACAATACAAAAGATCCTCCATCATAGATTTCTAAATTGAATAGTTAGATGAATTTAGTTTGATCATTGTATCTGAAGATTCAGCCATTTCTGAAATGAAGAAACTTTAACCCTGTGTAGCAAAAAACTTAATTTTTTTTTGAAACCTGGACGCTCTGACACAATTTTATGAAGAAAAGATCGCTCATTTACCACTTTATTCAAGGAAAGATCGCTCCTTTGCCACTTTGTTAAGAAAAGATCACTCTTTTTCTTCTTGCCTAATTGATTAACAAATACAATGAAATCACATAGACAATAAACATCAGGATTTAACGTGGAAAATCCCAATGTAGGGAAAAACCACTAGACCACACCCGCACATAAAAACTCCACTAACACAATAATGGAATACAAACACAATCTTCACTTTGTACTAGTGGCTTTCTCAATCACACCACAACCCGGTAGATTCACAAAATCCTCTCTCTAGGTCTCTATAGACTTAGGAGTGTGTATATTGTGTTTTTCCTCTCTTCTCTTTTTTACCCTAGGATAACAATGAAAAAAAAAAGACTCTTGATATATCTAGGATTTTATTTTTTTTACTATTTATGGGCCCATATAAGTTGGACCAAACCCAACATATATTAGAGTTTGATAAAATTTCACTAGACTAAAAGTTTTATTCCAACCAAATATACTTCGTAAAATAAAGGAGTCAATTCCTTCTTAAGAGAAGTAATCTTTAAATAAAAATGTAAATCCCTCTTTAGGAAGTTGAAGCTGTGAAATTTTGAATTCTTCCGTAGGAACATGTCAGAGCTTCCAATGTCCATTATAGTTGCTTATCTAATTAGACAAGTAAAGTGCTGGCAGCATAAAGTTTAGACACGTTACTGAAATGTGTCATTTCTACTGCTAATAAATTGCTTACTTCGAAAGCAAATGTCACCGATCTGTAAGCTATATAAATAGAGTTGGGATGACATTTTCTAGTATGAAGAGCACTGGAAGGCTTGTCATTAACATATCTAAATTTCCAAAATTATTTAACATACGCTCAACTTCATGAATTTCATTTTGTAAACTTGGGCCATCTATGGAAAGATAGTTGGAGATCTCCGAGGCATCCACTTGTAGAATAATATATATATTTGCAAGTAAGTGTCAAACATTACTTTATTCTGGTGTTAGAGTTTTAGTTTTGCAGGAAAAAAAAGAGTCATAAGATTGTACAATTCTCATGATAAAATAAGGATCTATTTAATATAGTAAATATGTATGCTCGGTTTCCAGAATTTATGGTA
Source organism: Combretum micranthum (assembly GCA_024138025.1). Classification (NCBI taxonomy): domain Eukaryota; kingdom Viridiplantae; phylum Streptophyta; class Magnoliopsida; order Myrtales; family Combretaceae; genus Combretum; species Combretum micranthum. The sequence continues at coordinate 195,235 of JAMXBD010001368.1, read as the reverse complement.
ACTCATTTCATGTACATATTTTACTTCAAATAATCTAATAACTTGGTAATATAGTAATCTATTATTGTAGTAAACAAGCTAATTTAGGAATAAAGGTTTGAGTTCGTATTCAGTGTTACACATTACTCATATAGGGTGGCTATTAAAACTATTTTTACACCATAATTTCTTTTGGATCATAGATATTTATGGATAGTATTTAGAAAATCTCATAAAAGATGACTGTGGAAAGAATTAGACTAATATTTTTATTATTCTCTTAATATATATCTCTATATTTAATACTCTTTCGCTTTACACTTTTAGAATTGATGATTTCGTAATTTTCTTTCAATTCATTACTAGAATTTTTACACATCATTGTAATAAAATGAAAAACAAGTAATAACAAAACAAAAGAAGAGAAAATTCCGAAGCATGAAAGTATAACTTGAATTTGACAAACTTAGCTCATGAAACTGCCTGAAATGTCTGGAGGTTGCAGAGCCATGAATAATATATTCATTAATATCCTTCAAGCATGATCAAATTATTCCCCACTAAGCCAAGCATAGGTAAAGTAACATAATAAATTATTAGTCATTTTTGTACAATTACCTTATACATCATATATTTAAAACAAATATATATATATATATATCTCCATTCTTCAGGATATGACGTATGGTTATATTTGTTGATAAAGATATATAAATTTAATTGGTCTACTTAAATAAAAGCACGAAATGAATATTGATATGGATTATCACTTTGTTAGGTGAATTATCCAAGGAACATATGTATTATGAGGATTAGAAATATACCTTTGCTTGACTCAAGGTCAGTGGATTTTATGTTTTGTTAATAGTAGACTTATGTCTACTATTTTTGTGATTTCAATTGTATATTTTGGTTGTATGAATAATTTTGAGTGATTTCTTTATTGAGTTTGTTGTACTTATGATTGGAGACTTGATAAATTTTTTTTTAAGGATTGACCTTATAGGATTTCACTTAAATGTAATCCTATATATAGGTCCAAGTGATAATAGTGAAACTTTAAATTTGTCTATGAATTAGAAATTATAATCCTTGTTAATATGAGATTGTGCCATGTTTTATGGTTAAAGCATTCATGCCATGGCACGAAAGAGGACCTATGGGTCAAATTTCCAAAATTTTGATTATGTTAGGATGGGTTTTTGACATATAGATTTGCATTGACAAATCAATTTCTATCTATTGTTGTAGTTGGCTAGGCGGGGTTTGCATTAGCGAATCAAATTTTGACTACTATTGTAGTCAGCTAAGCTGGATTATAGGGGGTCTTACTACGTGGCTATTCCTTATAGCACTAAGTTTCAGATGCCCAAGATATTAACTAACCAAATGAAAGCTAGGCTGGGTAGGATGTCGATATCAGTGCATGTGATGTGCATTAGCATCACATGCATTTACTACATAACTGTTATGTTTATATATGTTTTTTTAATATATATTTCTATTCTTTTGTCTATTTTATTTTTATGCACTCACATAGCTCAACATTGAGATAAGGGGATGCTTGTTTATCCTCAGGTATGACGGAAGATTAGGGGGTACCATCACGATTGGGAGTATTTTGAGAGCGGAGTCTGCAACAAATATAATTAGTATTTTGTACTTATGTCTTTATGTGATGGAAAAAAAATGGACATCATGTACCTATAAAAATAATGTAAGTAGTTATAGCTCGCATAGAAATATAATATTAATCATCTTTTTGCTTATGAATGACATCTATCTGTCTTTCACTTTCTGCTTTTGGGATGGGGCTTACCCCTAGGGTGGGCCCTGACAGAGGTGGTATCAAAGCATAAGTTTGGGACCATAATTCTATGATACGTGTGAGATTTGTGGGGTAGCTAGGCACTAGGATTTCTTAATCCTTGTGAAAAATATATAATAATAAATTAAATTAAGCCTAATTTTTAATTTAATGCTTTGCTTATACAGAAAATGATACAAAATAGACGTCGATGTAGGAGACTGCCTACAAACCATGTGCATGAGGAGCATAGAGAAGAAATTTCTCCTTAACCTAATCCAACTCAACCTGAACAGATGATGGATACGGTGTAACAACTTGTTACTACTTTAGTTAGGAATAATGGAGCAAATAAGGATAAACTTGCTCATGTCCAAAGAATAGCTAAACCATATGATGGGGTTAATAGGGACTAATTAGCTATTGAGGAATGCATTGACTCATTGGAGAAAGCATTCTTTGTATATGATGTAGAAGAGAATAAAAAGGTATTGATTGCTTTTGTTTTATTAGAAGGTCGTGCAAAGAAGTGGTAGATGGCTTAGAGGTACCTTTTGGTATAGTGGGTTAAAGTTTGTTGGAACTCCAAAGTTAAGCATGCTTTGTGTACAGCTATCCTAAGATGGATAACTCCCTAGGAAGTGCTGGTACTAAAATGACAAAACCATGTGACGTGTGGCCAAAAGCGGACAATATCTTAGTGGGGTGGAGTTCTGGGCGTTACAGGTGGTATCAGAGTATTTTACCAACTAGAAGTAGAGGAGTGTGTCCTCACTATGTAGTGTGGTTCTAGACCTATATAACAAAACTGACAAAGATGTTAGTTCTATAAGTAGGGGAGTATGTGATACCCGTCAAATATAGATGGTGGAACTTTAATCACAGAATTGCTTTTTGATGTAATGGCTTAGAGTTCATTGGAACTCCAAAGTTAAGCATTCTTTGTGCAAAGCAATCCTAAGATGGGTGACCCCCTAGAAAGCACTAGTACCAAAAGGAAAAAAATAATGCAGCATGTGGCTAAAATGAATAATACTTCGATGGGTGGATAAAAATTCTAGTAATGAATTTGAAAGAAAATTACAAAATCATCAATTATAAAAGTGTAAAGTGAAAGAGTCTTAAATATAAAGAGATATATTACAGAATAATAAATAATATCAGTCTAATTCTTTCCACAATCATCTTTTATGAGATTTTCTAAATACTATCCATAAATATCTATGATCTAAAAGAAATTATGGTGTAAAAATGGTTTTAATAGCTACCCTATATGAGTAATGTGTAACATTGAATATGAACTCAAATCTTTATTCCTAAATTAGCTTATTTTACTACAATCATAGATTATTATAATCCAAGTTATTAGATTATTTGAAGTAAAAATATGTACATGAAATAAGTTACCATAAATTCTAGAAACTAAGTATACATATTTACTATATCAAATAGATCCTTATTTTATCATGAAAATTGTATGATCTTATGACTCTTCTTTTTTTTTTTTTTTTTTGTATAGAACTAAAACTCTAATACCATAATAAAGTAATGTTTGACATGGACATAGAAACCACCTGCAAACCATAGGCATGAGGAGCGTAGAGAAGAAATTCCTCCTCAACCTAATCCAAACTCAACCTCAGTAGATGATGGATATGGTGCAACAGCTTGTTACTACGTTAGCTAGGAATAGTGGAGCAAATGAGGATAAACTTGCTCATGTCTAAAGAATAGCTAAACCATATGATGGGGTTAACACGAACCCACTAGCTGCCGAGGAATGGATTGACTCATTGCAGAAAGCATTCATGGTACATGAGGTAGAAGAGAATAAAAAGGTACCCATTGCTATTGTTTTTTATAGAAGGTTGTGCAAATAAGTGGTGGATGGCTCAGAAGTGATTGATGCAAGATCCTATAGATTATATTGCTTATAGAGAAGTTTTTCTAGAACAACACTTTCCTGAATGTGTGAGGGCACAAATGTGTGAAGAGTATTACAAAGTGAAACAACGATGTAGAACCGTACAAGAGTATGAGCAAGAGTTTAATAGATTGTTGGAATTTGCTCCTGAAGTAGTCCAAAACGATGAGATTGCTAAGGTTGGAAGGTTTAAGGCTAGACTCGATCTTTATTTTCAAGTTGTGCTGAAAAGATGTAGGTTGATGTGTTATGCTGAAGTTGTGAATGAAGCTCAATTAATTGAGTAAGCTCGTAACTTATGCCAAGAAGCATATGGAATAAAGCAAGAAGAGGAAGTTTGTTGGAAGTTCTAGAAATAGTAGAACTAAAAAGGGAAAAAGAGCTATTAGTCTTCTACTAAGAATGTAAAAACTTTTAGTATAACTCTACCTTGTTGGAAGTGTAATGGCAAGCATCGAGCTCTAGATTGCCTTAAGTTACAAGGCAAATGCTTCAGATGTGGAGAATCTAAGCATATGGCTAGGCAATGTCAGAATCTAAATCCTAAGAGTTTGTACTATTTTAAATGTAACAAAAGAGGACACATGACATCTCAATGTTGGGACCATAGCCATATCAACAGCAAGGGCAACCCCAAACCCAAGCAAGGAAGTCAAGATTTGCAAATAAGGATAAACAATCAGATCGAGCAGGACCAAAACCTAGGATTCAAGGACGTACGTATGCTGCTCAATAAGTAGAAGCTAATAAGGAAGATGTTGCGGCGGGTATGAATTCTTAATATGTGTTAAAGGATTAATGAATTTTGCTAGAAATCTTGATAAGTAGTTGAACATAATAATAATATAAACAAATTATTTGTTTTGGGTTTGGTACGGATTGGGGATAATTATGCGTATACTTTGTAAGATATTGGCGCAACACATTCATATGTGTGAAAAGAGTATGTTGATAAGAATAAGCTTCCCATGAAAACCTTAAAAGTATATATTGGAGGTATCAACCCCCCAAGAGGAGAACAAGTTGTTGAACAAAAGCTAAATGAGGAAGATATATTTATAGAATCCAATAGAATGCCTGTAGAATTAGTAGTGTTAGATATGAAAGTGTTTAATGTTATACTTGGAATGGATTGGTTGACATAATATCGTGCAAGTGTAGACTGTGAAATGAAGGTGGCAATATTTAAGAACTCAAAAGGAGAAGAGTTTTGTTTTAAGGGAAATTCTGTTACGAAAGCCCCTTGTTTAGTCTCAGCAAGTAAAGCTTGAAAGTTGTTGAACAATGGTGCTATTGGATACTTAGCCTCAATAGTCAATACACAAGTTGAGGAAGTAACGTTAGAAAACATACTAGTAGTATGTGAATACTTAGATGTTTTCCTTAGGGAATTGCCAGGTTTACCTCTAAATAGGGAAATTGAGTTCACTATTGATGTAACACTTAGTACAACACCTATCTCAAAAGCTCCATATTGGATGGCTCAAACTGAATTGGTGGAATTGAAGAAACAAATTCAGGAGTTATTAAATAAGGGTTTCATTAGGCGTAGCACATCACCTTAAGGTGCGTGTCACGCTCAAAATGATACCCTAGGCGTGGCAGTCCACCACATATGATATTAAAACTTGAGAATGACTCTCTGAAGTCATGTGAAAGCTTTAACACCAAATGTAAGGCGTTTATCACAACAATAGGAGACTCTGGTGGGATATGTAGTTCGAGATAGCAAATATAGCATACAAGAAATCTAGATATATATCTAACTTTAACATTATAGGAATATGGTTCTTACATCATCTTAGGAGCATTTCCGTGATAAATCTCCAAAGAACAAAATATCAACTTAGTCTTTCACATAAAGAAACAATACTAGAACCAAAAGATATTTTGTTCTTTGGAGATTTATCGAGGTTAGGTGTCTCGGGCACTTTAAAACCCATCTTTGAAGTCCAATTATGTAGTTTATTTTGAGCTCCTACTTGCCCATTTTGAAATAAGTCTTTTAGACTCCTACCCCCATCCTTAAATAGTTCTTTTAGGCTCCTATTTGCCCATCTTGTAGACTTGTGGATTCCTGTGAACACCACTACTATACTCTTATCCCATCGAGCATAGTATTAATGTAATAAGGCTAACTATGTGATATGCATGAATCAATTGATACAACTCTTAATATGTAGTTAAGATAATTTAACGACAATCATAGAATTTGCAAACACTCCATCATGATAGTAAAACACAATTTAAATAACAACAATTCATGCATCGATATGCTTAGTATACTTTCAACCAATATTATCATGCATAATCCATTTTCATCTTTTTCTACTTCTAGTGCTTCTAGCTACATGCACAAACAAGTATGTAAAAGTAGGAGATAAACTCACTCGGCCATCCTTGTCACAAATTCTTTACTCATAATAGTCCTCCGTATGGATCCTCCAATGCTTCGTATTTGTGTTAAAATTCGAATAGAAGGAAATTCCAACTTAAAATAGTCATAACTTACTAATTTTATCTCGGAATTTCGCATACTATATATAATTTTCTAACTACTTGCAAAAATCTATTCATTTTTAAGGTTATTTTTATCATCAAAAAGCCATTGGGGTTCTAAAACGTCATAATACATAATTGTTATGAAATTCTCAGCCCTTAAAATATGATTTTCCAAACTTTCCTTTACCCAAAAATCCTTAAAAAAATATATAGATATGTATATGGTTGGAAAAATCCTTTTGATACATAAATAAACTCATATTTTATGCATGATTCTATTGGTATTGTCTCAACAATTATTTTTCATAAAACGATGTGCCTCATGGTTTTGAAAAATTGGACTTTGAAAATTTTCTCTTCAAGTGGTTTGAAAAAAATTAAAAATTTTGGGTTATTATAAATAAGTGTTTTCCTTTTATATTCTTATTTCCTAAATCTTCAAGATAAATTGCTTTCCAAAAATTTGGTCCTTTAAGTTATCTACTAATTTTATTTCTAATGATTGAAAAAAAATAAGGTTTTCAAAATTTTTCTTAAGTTGTTGGTATTGTCTAATATTTTGAGTTGTGTTAAATTATGTTTTCTACTTATTTTTATATTCTTCTGCTTTTTTAGTAATAAGTTTATATCTTTAAAACTTCACTTTCATGGAAAATTTTATTTCTCTAAGTCGGTTTCTAAAATAGTAAGTTGATGTTACCTTAATTTGAAAAACTTGCTTTATTCTTAATATCTATCAAGGGGTGGCATAATCTTTTAGATAAATTTATAAGAAAAGCTTTCATAATAAAAAAATTATCTGTTACGCCCCAATAGTACCCTAGTAGTAATATATATATTGATATAGTCTGATAATCTAGACGATATCAAATACACATATTCATACTAGAACTACTTTGGAAAGTGACGTGTTTTTAACAAAACATGATCTTTTTGGTTGCGTGATAAGAAACGATGAAAAGTAAATAAAATCACAATATCATAATTAAATGCTAAAGTCTGAATAATAACTATTACAAACCATAAAACTATCTAAATTCTCAGATAATAAAATTGATGCACTAACATCAATTAATACATATAAATAAAGAAACTATTTTTCCCTGTTTCCAAAACTCTTCCAGCTTTAGAATCATACCGGCTCTAAGCTCCTAGAAGCCACCAACCAAGGCTTAAGTGTCATCCTGTAAGGACTGTAGGACTGTGAGCATAACCACGGGCTCAATGAATAACCAGACTTATCACAACAAGTAAGCTATTATCAATCATATGTAATGCATCAATCAAAACCATGAACAATTACAAGCTTGGACAAACCAGAATCCAAACAGGATGGAGATTTACGCCCTCTCATTGGGGTTGCAGGAACCAATCCTGAATCACCTACCATGAGAAAACTAAAGCACACAGGAAATCCACAATCTTCACAATTATTATCTCTTTATGTTAATGATGTTTTAAACACCTATTTCCTGTTTTGCGCCTTAGAAACTCCACTAAGTGTTAGACATTTCACAGCGATACCATGGGCAGCGTCCTTCGTTACCAATTAGTTCCCATGGAACCGACAGAACAAAGGTAACTTGCGTAGAACTAATAGCCTCTGCCTAGAAAAACCAAGTATTACCAGAGAACCGAAATTCTAACACGTAGTAGGCATCGTAAAAACATAATGCAATAATGCAAATCATGCTATGCATGCACCAATTTACTTATGAGTTCGATAATTTTTAGTCAGGTTATAAGTGATCAACTTCATTCAAACACTCAACATGCTTCACATACAGTAATTTCACAAGCCATTCATTATCACTTTTGATTAGTAGTATTTATCAAACAAGTAATTTCAAACAATAAGCAAATCCCATAATCCCATACACACGAAAGTTCATTATTATCTTCGTATTTTAATGCAACTAAACTACAATCACAAACAATGTAACAAGTCTAAGTTACTCACTTGCTCATGCTGATCAGTCGTAGTAATCAACCGGGAAATCCTCAATAATATCGAGATTTCCTATTAAGATAAAGTATTTGTCAATAATATTTATAAATAGAAAGTTAAATTCCTATAAGTGTCTAAGTGTCCTATGTCGGTATTTGGTATTATTCCTATGATTTATACTGATTTCCTAAAGTATTAATTCATATAGGAAAGGAATTTCTATCGCTTAACTCTTTTAAGTTTCTTTGGTTGAGGGTTATTTTAGAGGATCCATTTAACTTCCATTTACATTTTAAATTCCGTTATAATTTGTAGAAGTCTTGGCATGTATAATTTCTATGTATTGTTCATAACACTTTTCTTGTAATAAAGGACTTCTAATCTGCTTGTTGTAAAGCTTGTTTTATCAAGCTTTATGTTCATATAAGGTCTTAGAAGCTTTAAACATGCATTTAGACTAGATTAGATGAAGTTTGAGCCTTGTTTTGTTCACTTCATCCTTAAATCGAATTTACTATTACCACAATTATAAGACTTCTAAGTTGTTGTTTTTCTCTTCCAACAATATCTAAGCATTCTCAACACATCAACCATCTTTCCTCTTGAATTCATCAATAGATTTACAACCTTTATGACCACAAAACTTTCTTCAAAAAGCTCAATAATTCATCCTAGAGTGTATCACAATTTAACAAGGATAGGTTTAGTTTGGAACATACCTTGGAATGGAATGGAAGGAGGAGGTCCAATTCCTCTTAAAGCAAGAATTAAACCTAAATCAAAATTTAGATAATGAGCTTCTAACTACACCATTAACTATAATAGGAGTTTACTAATGAAATCAATATTCTCACCTTGTCAAGCTAATTTCCTCTCTTGAATCCTAGGATAACTTAGGATTTTTTATTTGGTTTTGGTTGTTATTGATGAGCTTAATGTGTAGGCAAGGTATGGAAGTAGGCTAAAGGTTTATGGTTGTTTCACACAAAGTTCCAAAGCTTTTGTGTTGAAGGTGGTAAGGGAAAAGGACTGTAAAAAGTGCTGGACGCACTTGTGGTTGAAGCTGAGATTTTAGAGTATTTTTTTGGGGTTTATGAGCTCAAAGTGTGTCTAACTTAGGCTTATATACTTATACTAGGATTAAACTAAGTTTTAGAGTCTATGGAATGGGTCTTGGACTTGGAAAATGTCCACAATGCAGCTGGGATTTTCTACACGATTTTGCAATTTGGATCCAAATTTGACTTATGTTTGACAAATTTTTGTAGCTATCTTTGAGAGTCTTACTTATATTTGTTTGGTAGCTAATTAATGCTATTTGTGTGTAAAAATAGGGCTCAATTGGATAAAAATGGGTCAAATTTGTTGAAGTTTGGAAGTGTGAAATCTGAAATTTCGGAACAATTTCACCTTGATTTTTGGACGAATTTGGATCCGATTTTCTCATTAATTTTTGGTGTATGAAGTGTCCATTTGAAGGCTCCTTATTTGTGTTTAATTGGTCAAAATATCAGCTCATTTAATCCTAGGAATATTGCAAAAATCGGAGTTGAATTTGGAGAATTGTGCTGCTGTAAATGTTGAATTTTTTTCTCTGCTGTAGCTGTTCTCCTCCGAATTTTTGCATGGATCTTTGAAGTGGTTATGGTTGTTTTTGTGTGCTAAAATTCTCATCATTTATTTTTTATTACATGTGGAGTGTTTTGGTTGGTTTTTGGGTCAATTTCGTTTGAATTTAGAGGCTCAATTATCGGATCAAACTTGGTCAGCAAAATTGGGTCTTTGTAGCAGGGGATGTTCTTGCTGTATCACGGTTTTCTAGCTAAATTTGGAGTTGTAATCCTCTCCCATTTAGTCTGTAATTCTTGAAAATTAATTGTGGGTTATAGGTGTAGCTTTTGGGTTGGTTGGGGTGTCATTTTCGGGTTGAAATTCGTTCTAAAAATAAGGTCAAAGTTGACAAAAATTCAACTGCTGAAGTCTGAAGCTCCAGGTGCTCTGTTCCAAGTGCTCTGTTCCAGGTGCTTATTGTGCGTATGTGGGAGATGTGTGTGTGTGGTCTGGTTGTGCGTGTATGAACTGCTGCTATGGCTGGAACACAGCTTGCTCGTGTGTTGAAGATGTTGTGCGTTGGGATGATGTCTTGCTCGAGGTTGGCTCCTGCTGCTGCACGTGCGATGGAGGGAAGCTGCTCGGTTGGCTTCTTGCGTGAGGCAAGTGGGATTGTCATGCTCGTGGGGTTGGTCTGTCATGCTCGATGGAGTTCCTACAGTGTGCGCGTGAGGAATGGAGCTCGCTCAACATCTCTGCTGCGTGGTTGACCCTGCTGTTGATCAACGTCCAGACATCAATTCATCTAGCAGTGCAGCGGTGGCCAAAGTAATCCGACTTCTTCTTCTTCCTTATATATATATTTTAATAATTACAAAAATAATTTTATTAAAAAAATTATATAATTATTCGCGTATATCTATACTGTTATATTTACGTTTTATCGAGATAATTTTTCTAAGTTACTAAAACATTTAAATTATTTGTATTTTCAAATTTTTAGTTAAAACTTCACACGTTAATTATTTTTAGTATTTTTAACTTACGTGATTAAATTTTCAAGTTCGATGAATTAAATTAGGAACCAAGTCCTAATAAATTTAGAATTTCCTAACAATTAAAACAGCGGGTTTGAAATTTTCTTTTTAGATCTAAGTTGATAATTATTGTTCAGTATTAGTCTATTTGTATTTGTATTTATATATAATTATTTTTTATACCGATAAGCTCTATAAATAAACTGTATCTTATCGGTTTGAAATTTTAAACTATTTCTAGTTATATCTTGAATTATCAGTTCAAGACACGAAATCTCGTTTTTGGTATCTATTAAGGTCGAGAAAATTTTTATTCGGTTTTTCAAACTAGAAATGAGTTTATCACAACTCATAGGTCTATTCTAGGATTTCTATCGGTTTCTAAATTCACTATCTAATTTTCGTTTTCTATTTTACTACTGTATACTATTGTGAAAATTTCGGGGTTTACATCCTCCCCCCCTTAAAATAAGCTTTGTCCTCAAAGCTTGATACGTACCTGATGATTCAAACAGATTAGGATAATTCTTCCGAACTTCATCTTCAACTCCCAAGTCATTTCTTCCGTTCGGGGATCCCATAAAACTTTAACATATCTGATTTCCTTGTTTCTAAGAGTCTGTACTTTACTGTCCATTATTCGAACAGGTTGTTTCTCATATGTCAAGTTCTCCTTCAATGGAATTGGTTCCAACTCAACCACTTTATCTGGATCGGAGACATATTTCCTCAAACTGATACATGAAACACGTTATGTATACCAGACAGATTCGGAGGTAAAGCCAATCGATAGGCTAAATCTCCTACCCTATCCAAAATTTCAAAAGGTCCAATATATCGAGGACTTAATTTTCCTTGATTTCGTCCACGATGAAGACTCTTGATCGGGTTCACTTTAAGGTATACATGATCTCCTCTTTGAATTCCAATTCCCGTCTCTTCATATCTGCCCAACTCTTTTGTCGATCTTGAGCTTCTTTCATCTTTTGTTTTATCACTGCCACCTTATCTTGTTTCTTGTACCATTTCAGGTCCAACGCGATTCTCTCTAAATTGTCCCAAAATAATGGTGATCTACACTTGCGACCATAAGTGCTTCATATGGCGGCATTCCGATACTAGAATGTAACTGTTATTATACGCGAATTCCACCAAAGGTAAGTGTTGATCCCAATTTCCTTTAAATTCCAATATACAAGACCTTAGCATGTCTTCCAAAGTCTGTATAGTCCTTTCCGTTTGTCCATCGGTTTGGGGATGATAAGCGGTACTGAACTTTAACTGCGTCCCTAACGCTTTCTGCAATCCATTCCAAAATCTGGAAACAAAGCGTGGATCTCTATCCGATACTATGCTAGCTGGTATTCCATGTAATCGAACAATCTCTTTAAGATATATCCGTGCTAGCTTTTCCAGTGGATACGTCATATTGATGGGTATAAAATGTGCTGATTTAGTAAGTCTATCCACGATAACCCATACAGCATCATGTCCACTACTCGTCTTAGGTAATGAACATACAAAGTCCATAGAGATCTGATCCCATTTCCATTCAGGAATTGGTAATGGCTTCAACAATCCTCCCGGCTTTTGGTGTTCAGCTTTAACCCGTTGACATATCTCACATCTAGCCACAAATTCCGCTACATCCTTTTTCATCCCGTTCCACCAATATGCACTTTTCAATTCTTGATACGTTTTCGTTTCTCCAGGATGAACAGTATATCCGGAATTATGTGCTTCTTGCATCAACTTCTGCTTTAACTCTGATTTATGGGGAACACACAGTCTGTTGCCCATTCTAAGGATTCCTTCATCATCAACTCGGAAATCCTTATATTTATCTTGTGATATCTCTTGGATAATCCTTTGAAATTCCACATCTTCCTTTTGAGCTTCTTTGATCTGTTGAAGTAAAGTGGGTTCCAAAATCAGATTTCCAAGTTCAGCTTCAAAACCTTGCATTGTGAATCCTAAACTCATCCTTTCAAATTCCTTGATGAGTTCTTTTTGCTCAGTCAGCATTGAGGCTACTTCACCATAGTTTTTCCGACTCAAAGCATCAGCGACGGCGTTCATTTTTCCTGGGTGATAATTGATACCCAAATCATAATCCTTTATTAGCTCCAACCATCGTCGTTGCCTCATGTTCAATTCTTTTTGTGTGAATATATACTTCAAACTTTTATGATCAGTATAAATTTCACACCTTTGACCATATAAATAGTGTCTCCAAATTTTGAGTGCAAAAACAATGGCAGCTAGTTCCAAGTCATGAGTAGGGTAGTTCATCTCATGGGGTTTCAACTGCCTGGAAGCATATGCTATTACTTTTCCATTCTGCATTAATACACATCCCAAACCATTTTTGGACGCATCACTATATATAACATATGGGTCATGATCATTGGGTAAGACCAATATTGGTGCTGACACTAATCTCTTCTTCAATTCTTGGAAACTTTGCTCCCGCTTTTCATTCCATTCAAATTTTTCATTTTTCTTTGTCAATTGCGTCAATGGTCTTGCAATTGTTGAGAAATCCCGTACAAATTTCCGATAGTATCCAGCTAAACCCAAGAAACTTCTGATTTCAGTAACTGTCTCAGGTCTTTTCCATTCCACGATGGCTTTGACCTTTGCAGGATCTACTGAAATTCCTTCTCCAGACACGATGTGTCCAAGAAAAGATATGCTCTCAAGCCAAAATTCACACTTTGACAATTTAGCATATAATTTATTATCCCTCAAAATCTGCAATACATTCCTCAAATGCTCCTCATGCTGCTCCTCTGATGGTGAATATACCAATATATCATCTATAAACACAATCACACAAATATCCAACAGTGGTCGAAAAATCCGATTCATCAAATCCATAAATACCGCAGGTGCATTAGTCAGTCCGAATGGCATAACCAAAAATTCATAGTGGCCATACCGTGTTCGAAATGCAGTCTTAGGTATATCTTCTGTCTTGATTCGAATTTGGTGATATCCAGATTTGAGATCAATACGGGAAAATATTTTTGCTCCACGTAGTTGATCAAACAAATCATCGATTCTTGGTAATGGATACTTGTTTTTGATGGTTACCTTGTTCAATTCCCTATAATCAATACAGAGTCTCAATGAACCATCTTCTTTTTAACAAACAGCACCGGGGCTCCCCACGGAGATACACTGGGTCTGATGAATCCTTTATCCATCAATTCCTGCAATTGCACTTTTAATTCCTTCAATTCTACAGGTGCCATTCGATACGGAGCTTTTGATACTGGTTCTGTTCCAGGCATCAAATCAATGGAGAATTCCACTTCTCTTTGTGGAGGTAAACCAGGTAATTCTCTGGAAATACATCTGGATATTCGCACACAGTTCTTATAGTATGAATATCAAGTTTCTCTGGTTCTCCATTAACAGCTCCTAAAATAATTTCACCCAACTTCTCGGTGCCATCATCATCAACTTCAATGGTTGTTAATTTGACTCCTTTGTCTCGAAGTGTTTCTCCTTGGTACTCCTTTCTTTCTCCTTGACAATTTATAAAGGATACCATCTTGAGACGACAATCGATCTTAGCTTTTGTGGCAGCTAACCAAGTCATTCCCAAAATAACTTCATATTTGTGCAGATCCACTACAATTAGATCAACAATTGATCCTTGATTCCCAATCTGTATTGGGCATTCTTTCACTATCTCCTGAGTCATAACCATTCCTCCAGTGGGTGTACTGATCCCTAACCCTTTATTCATAGCTTCACATGTTAGACCTAATTGTCTGGCTAATACAGTGTCTATAAATGAATGTGTCGCGCCGGTGTCAAATAGAGCGTACACCGAATGGTCTTTCACTTGTATTGTGCCTATTTATCAATTATATTACATGTTATTTAGACTTATAAAAGCATTAATTGTGCATCTAAAGTGTTTGTGTCTCATACTATTGCTTTGAACATAATAACATACCTGCAATGAGTCCGGTATCATCTAAATCAGCTTCCTCCCAAATGTTTTCAGTATCATCCTCCTCTATCTCCTCTTCATCAACTGGAGTTCCGTGCATAGCATAGATTCTGGCTGCTCCAGTATTTTTGTTAGTACTGGCATTGCCTTCTTTCTGACTTCTGGCTCCAACAACTCCTTTAGATTGTGATGATCCTGCCGCTCCAGTATTCCTTTGAGGACAGTAAGTTGCTATATGACCTATCTTCTTACAGATAAAGCAGGTCGCACTTCCGTTTTTGGACACTTGGCACTGATGTCCACTTTCACCACAATAAAAGCATTTATGTTGCAGATGTGGGCAATCTCTTGGATAATGAGCGCCCTTGCATTTCCAACAGGTAACATTACTTCTCCCGGTATTTCCACTTTTGGCATTTCCAATTGGCTTAAAAATCCCTTTCTTAGGAACAGTACTCGCTCCCACATTATCATGAATTCTTTTTCCAAAGTTTGCCCCCGTTTCTTATATCTTTCTACTTCATATTTTCTAGCGCGTTCTATCACTCGCGCCTTCTCTACCATAGCAGCGAAATCAATAATCTCAAATTCAGTAAGCCTCCTCTGAAAATGGGGCTCTAATCCAGCCATAAAAGTTGCCTTTTTAATTCATCACTGTCTTTGTATGCGTCAGGGGCAAATTGCAGTAGTCGATTGAATTCATGTTCATATTCATCAATTGTCTTACTCCCTTGAGTCAAATTCATTAGATCTGTACTATACTTCGCTTTCAAGCTGCCCGGGAAATATTCTTTCAGAAATTCCCGTTGAAAACTTCCCACGTTATGGGATGTGGTAATCCTCTCTGCTTCGAATCCCACCATATTCTTGCCCTTAACAGCAAGTAGGTTCCGTATGGTACCTTAAGTGCTTCAGGTATCTGAAACACGTCAAATGATCGCTCAATTTGCGACAACCAATCTTCTGCTTCTGGTTTTCCCGGCATTCCCTCAAAGTACCTGTTACTTTATAAACTCAGGTAACAAATTCCTTTGTGGTCTCCAAGGTGGTGGAGGTGGTAATTCATGATCATGTCGAGGTGGTCCTTGCACTTCAGCTGCAGATTCAACACGTCTTTCTTGATTTCTCGGTTCTTCCACAGGTGGTTGAACCGATGCAACACGTTCCTCATTTCTCCTAGCAGAAACTCGAGGCATAGGTGGTGCCTCAGGAGGTGGTGCTACAGGTGGTATTTGCCCAGCTTGCAAAGCTTGCAAAATTAGGTGTTTGTTGTTGAATTGCTTGCAAAATAGTCTCCAAGCGATTAGGTTGTAGTGCCGGTTCCTCATTAGGTGGATTCGTTGGTACTCTTGCAGTTCTTCTCCTTCCACCTCTCATTCTCGGCGCTCTACTATAAATTGCATATTAAATAAGGTAAGTCTCGTTTATTGTAACCATTTCTCATTCAAGTTATTTTTGCTTCTTACTGCATTTTTCATGGAGTATCTCATGCATCTGTAAATCTTTCATAATTTAAAAATACAAATGATACTTTCCTAACATGAGTATACTTTCTTTACTACTTCACTTACATTTACATACACACATGATAACATATATATATGTACACCAAAACATAAACATACTTGTATTCCATATTAGTGCCATATGTACAACATCAAAAATTGCACTAACTATCATCACTAATACTAAGTACATCACATTATAATAGAGTTCCTAGAGTTAGTGCTTTATATACAACATCAAAATTTGCACTAACTATCTATCTACTAGATCATCAAAAGAGCATCACCATAAGTCATACATATTTAGTCTATTTACAACACATAAAACAACATTCTTTCCACTAAACTCTCTAAGGGGTGGGGTAAAGTGGTCTCTTGCCCTTATCTTGGGCATCCAACTATGGGTACTCATCCTGATCACTAGAGTCGCTGCTGCTCAACTCGTGGATCTCAACATGCTGTCCGGGTGGAGCTAAACTAAGCTCAGATCCATCAAGCTGTACTCCCTGTGTTCTTAGAGCTTGTTTATCCTCATGTACCCACACTGTATCCTCACCACATATCCATCCTCCATGTGGCGTTCCCTTCCATGTACTATATTTGCTAAAAGTGCTATGTGTGAAATCCAAGAATTCTAATCCTTGTGGAATTGACGCAGTACTCCCTGTCCTGGTCTTCTTTGTCCTGTCAGTATTTTCTTCCAAATCAATACTGGCTACTCCTCTTTTGATTGATCTCCTTCCACGTCCTCTAACTGGTAATACAATATCCTGAGGAATATTAGAAGAAAAAGTATCACAAAAACCACAAGGACTCTAAGCGTCAGGCTCAACTGTCGGTATAATAACAGGTCGACTCTATAATACTTCTTTAGGAAACTTGCAATTAATAAGATGATACATTATCCACTCATCAGTACATGGGTCAGTACTACGTACACCCATATGATCATCCCTAAAATCATGAGCATATATCCAACCTTTGCCAATATACTCCCATATCCTGAAATCTGGAAGAGTTGGCCTCATGGAATTTATTGATACTACAAATGCTATATTATCTATTTCTCCTGCTCCACCATTCCTACCAACAAACCTTTCAAACCTATAAATTAATTCAATAGCAGAACCTGGATTTGGGGGTGCCTTCTCCATCAGGAATAACCAATCTCTAAAGAGTGGCCTCAATCCATGTCTTCATTTGCTTAAAATCTGATCTAATGTTTTAGGATTGCCTGCCAATGCTAGATCTTCCACCAAGATCCTCAACCTTCACCTGTAACCAGTTAAGGTTTCTGAAGGTTGCATACTAAAAACCAACCACTTCACATAACAGGTTGCCGAACTAACCTGCACCACAAATAAAATTTACATGACTAATAATAATCATACAGATTTTATTTTAGGTTCTTAATTCTACCCAAATCTACCCATACTAATCTTAAATAAGTTCTATCACTACTACTAAGTATACTAATTATGATTTTGTTTAATTTCATCTTTTTCTTATACTTGCAACCATAGCTCTGATACCAACTAAATCTGTCAAGCCCCAATAGTACCCTAGTAGTAATATATATATATATATATATATTGATATAGTCTGATAATCTAGACGATATCAAATACACATATTCATATTAGAACTACTTTGGAAAGTGACGTATTTTTAACAAAACAGGATCTTTTTGGTTGTGTGATAAGAAATGATGAAAGTAAATAAAATCACAATATCATAATAAATGCTAAAGTCTGAATAATAACTATTACAAACCATAAAATTATCTAAATTCTCAAATAATAAAATTGATGCACTAACATCAATTAATACATATAAATAAAGAAACTATTTTTCCCTGTTTCCAAAACTCTTCCAGCTTTAGAATCATACCGGGTCTAAGCTCCTAGAAGCCACCAACCAAGGCTTATGTGTCATCCTGTAAGGACTGTAGGACTGTGAGCATAACCACGGGCTCAATGAATAACCAGACTTATCACAACAAGCAAGTTATTATCAATCATATGTAATGCATCAATCAAACACATGAACAATTACAAGCTTGGACAAACCGGAATCCAAACAGGATGGAGATTTACGCCCTCTCATTGGGGTTGCAGGAACCAATCCTTGAATCACCTACCCATGAGAAACTAAGCACACAGGAAATCCACAATCTTCACAATTATTATCTCTTTATGTTAATGATGTTTTAAACACCTATTTCCTGTTTTGCGCCTTAGAAACTCCACTAAGTGTTAGACATTTCACAGCGATACCATGGGTGGCGTTCTTCGTTACCAATTAGTTCCCATGGAACCGATAGAACAAAGGTAAACTTGCGTAGAACTAATAGCCTCTTCCTAGAAAAACCAAGTATTACCAGAGAACCGAAATTCTAACACGTAGTAGGCATTCGTAAAAACATAATGCAATATATGCAAATCATGCTATGCATGCACCAATTTACTTATGAGTTCGATAATTTTTAGTCAGGTTATAAGTGATCAACTTCATTCAAACACTCAACATGCTTCACATACAGTAATTTCACAAGCCATTCATTATCACTTTTGATTAGTAGTATTTATCAAACAAGTAATTTCAAACAATAAGCAAATCCCATAATCCCATACACACGAAAGTTCATTATTATCTTCGTATTTTAATGCAACTAAACTACAATCACAAACAATGTAACAAGTCTAAGTTACTCACTTGCTCATGCTGATCAGTCGTAGTAATCAACCGGGAAATCCTCAATAATATCGAGATTTCCTATTAAGATAAAGTATTTGTCAATAATATTTATAAATAGAAAGTTAAATTCCTATAAGTGTCTAAGTGTCCTATGTCGGTATTTGGTATTATTCCTATGATTTATACCGATTTCCTAAAGTATTAATTCATATAGGAAAGGAATTTCTATCGCTTAACTCTTTTAAGTTTCTTTGGTTGAGGGTTATTTTAGAGGATCCCATTTAACTTCCATTTACATTTTAAATTCCGTTATAATTTGTAGAAGTCTTGGCATGTATAATTTCTATGTATTGGTCATAACACTTTTCTTGTAATAAAGGACTTCTAATCATGCTTGTAAAGCTTGTTTTATCAAGCTTTATGTTCATATAAGGTCTTAGAAGCTTTAAACATGCATTTAGACTAGATTAGATGAAGTTTGAGCCTTGTTTTGTTCACTTCATCCTTAAATCCGAATTTACTATTACCACAATTATAAGACTTCTAAGTTGTTGTTTTTCTCTTCCAACAATATCTAAGCATTCTCAACACATCAACCATCTTTCCTCTTGAATTCATCAATAGATTTACAACCTTTATGAACCACAAAACTTTCTTCAAAAGCTCAATAATTCATCCTAGAGTGTATTCACAATTTAACAAGGATAGGTTTAGTTTGGAACATACCTTGGAATGGAATGGAAGGAGGAGGTCCAACTTCCTCTTAAAGCAAGAATTAAACCTAAATCAAAATTTAGATAATGAGCTTCTAACTAAACACATTAACTATAATAGGAGTTTACTAATGAAATCAAATATTCTCACCTTGTCAAGCTAATTTCCTCCTCTTGAATCCTAGGATAACTTAGGATTTTTTATTTGGTTTTGGTTGTTATTGATGAGCTTAATGTGTAGGCAAGGTATGGAAGTAGGCTAAAGGTTTATGGTTGTTTCACACAAAGTTCCAAAGCTTTTGTGTTGAAGGTGGTAAGGGAAAAGGACTGTAAAAAGTGCTGGACGCACTTGTGGTTGAAGCTGAGATTTTAGAGTATTTTTGTGGGGTTTATGAGCTCAAAGTGTGTCTAACTTAGGCTTATATACTTATACTAGGATTAAACTAAGTTTTAGAGTCTATGGAATGGGTCTTGGACTTGGAAAATGTCCACAAATGCAGCTGGGATTTTCTACACGATTTTGCCAATTTGGATGCAAAATTTGACTTATGTTTGACAAATTTTTGTAGCTATCTTTGAGAGTCTTACTTATATTTGTTTGGTAGCTAATTAATGCTATTTATGTGTGTAAAAATAAGGGCTCAAATTGGATAAAAATCGGGTCAAATTTGTTGAAGTTTGGAAGTGTGAAATCTGAAATTTCTGGAACAATTTCACCTTGATTTTTGGACGAATTTTGGATCCGATTTTCTCATTAATTTTTGGTGTATGAAGTGTCCATTTGAAGGCTCCTTATTGGTGTTTAATTGGTCAAAATATCAGCTCATTTAATCCTAGGAATATTGCAAAAATCGGAGTTGAATTTGGAGAAGTGTGCTGCTGTAAATGTTGAATTCTTTTCTTTTGCTGCAGCTGTTCTCCTCTGATTTTTGCATGGATCTTTGAAGTGGTTATGGTTGTTTTTGTGTGCTGAAATTCTCTTCATTTATTGTTGATTACATGTGGAGTGTTTTGGTTGGTTTTTGGGTCAAATTCGTTTGAATTTAGAGGCTCAATTATCGGATCAAACTTGGTCAGCAAAATTGGGTCTCTGCAGCAGGGGATGTTCTTGCTGCTGTATCACGATTTTCTAGCTAAATTTGGAGTTGTAATCCTCTCCCATTTGGTCTGTAATTCTTGAAAATTAATTGTGGGTTATAGGTGTAGCTTTTGGGTTGGTTGGGGTGTCAATTTCGGGTTGGAATTCGTTCTAAAAATCAAGTCAAAGTTGACAAAAATTCAACTGCTGAAGTCTGAAGCTCCAGGTGCTCTGTTCCAAGTGCTTTGTTCTAGGTGCTTATTGTGCGTGTGTGGGAGATGTGTGTGTGTGGTCTGCTTGTGCGTGTGTGAATTGCTGCTATGGCTGGAACACAGCTTGCTCGTGTGTTGAAGATGTTGTGCGTTGGGATGATGTCTTGCTCGAGGCTAGCTCCTGCTGCTCGTGCGATGGAAGGAAGCTGCTCGGTTGGCCTCTTGCGTGCGGTAAGTGGGGATTGTCATGCGCGTGGGGCTGGTCTGTCATGCTCGGTGGAGTTCCTGCAGTGTGCACGTGAGGAATGGAGCTCGCTCAACATCTCCTGCTGTGTGGTTGACCCTGCTGTTGATCAACGTCCAGACATCAATTCATCCAGCGGTGCAGTGGTGGCAAAAGCAATCCGACTTCTTCTTCTTCCTTATATATATATATTATATATAATAATTACAAAAATAATTTTATTAAAAAAATTATAAATTATTCGCGTTTATCTATACTTGTTATATTTACGTTTTACCAAGATAATTTTGTCTAAGTTACTACAAAACTTTAATTTATTTGTAATTTCAAATTTTTAGTTAAAACTTCACACGGTTAATTATTTTTAGTATTTTTAACTTACGTGATTAAATTTTCAAGTTCAATGAATTAAATTAGGAACTAAGTCCTAATAATTTTAGAATTTCCTAACAATTAAAACAACGGGTTTGAAATTTTCTTTTTAGATCTAAATTGATAGTTATTGTTCAGTATTAGTGTCTATTTGTATTTGTAATCTTAATATTTACTTTTTAAATTATTATTTTATACCGATAAGCTCTATAAATAAACTGTATCTTATCGGTTTTGAAATTTTAAATCTATTTCTAGTCATATCTTGAATTATCAGTTAAAGACACGAAATCTCGTTTTTGGTATCTATTAAGGTCGAGAAAATTTTTATTCGGGTTTTTCAAATTAGAAATGAGTTTATCACAACTCATAGGTCTATTCTAGGATTTCTATCGGTTTCTAAATTCACTATCTAATTTTCGTTTTCTATTTTACTACTATATACTATTGTGAAAATTTTCGGGGTTTACATTATCAACATTAGAACTTAGCAAAAATTTCATATTAACTCTAAAAAGAGAACAATAATAATAAAAATTAAGTCTTGTAGAAGCTTACTTAGTAAGTAATTTTCAAAGTCTATGATGAACCTATTTAAATTTTATAAAAGATATGGTTAGGGTAAAATCTTAAGTTTGATGCTAAAAATTATATCTTTATGGATTATCTATTTCCTATTTATAAAAGAAATGAGTTTCTCTTATTATTTGAAGAAATCTTCATTATTAACACTTTAAAATTTATGATTAGCTTGTCTAAGCTTTTGAAAAAAATAATACTTAGATCTTTTGTTGAAAAGAAATCCTTTGTTGAGTGATTAGAAATTTTGTTTACTTTTCTTTATTAAAGAAAGAACCCATTTTTATTTTTAATTTTTTAGGACAACAACATTCTAATCATGCATGAATATAATTATGTAGCAATGGAAAAAGGGGAAGAATAATACACAATGAGATAGAAAGGAATATAATAAACAGATGAGCATAATATGGACAAGTATTGGAAACCTTAGCTTCATTAAGGTATCCCGAGACTAAGAATAGGCTAGTCCCAAAAAGAAAACAAAAGAAAAGAAAAGAAAGACAAAAAGTCGTTTTGACTTGATAAGGACAAGTCTAAGACTAGAAAGACTAGTCTCAATTTAATAGCATGAAACAAGTAAATAAATAAATATATTGCAATGCATAAAAAATAAATAAATGTTATATTAGTGAGCTTATATGCTCTAAGAAATATATATAGATACATAAATATAGATAATACAATATAGGAGTTAGATTAGAACAATAATAATATAATAATAATATAACAATGATAATAAAACAACATGATAATAAAATGAGATTTGTTCATGAACAAGAACAAAACATGAATATAGTATTGCTTCCATAATATTTATATGTTTAGGAAACACACACCATGGTTATGTTAAGTTACATGACATGGTAAAGAAATATTGGTAGGAATTTTTACCTAAGGTTTAATGGAGGATTTGAAAAGAAATAAATGGGTAGTGTTGTTTTGTTTTCTTGAAGAGTGGTGAATGGTAGAGAGTGTTTGAGAGAGAATTATTAGTTAGAAGATTTGAGAGAAAAATTTAGTATAGCTTTGTTAAGGTTTGAGAATTATGTGTAAAGTGTGAAGGAGGGAAGGGGTATATATAGAGTTTTGGAGTGAAAATTAGACATAATAAAATAAATTGGAAAAGAGAGAGGGAGCTGGCGGCATTTCTTGAGAGGAGAGAGGGAGTTTTGTTTTGTTTTGTAATTTTTGTAATGAAAAGTAATAACGTATAAGGTACAAGGTATGATGTGAATAAAGTTGTATTAAAAATGTAAAAGTATAAGCATAGGTGTGTAGATTATAAGAAATAAGTTGTAAGAAAAAGTAGAGATAGTAAAATAGTAATGAATAGTAGAAATAGTACTATGAATAGTAGACTAGACAAATAAAATACCGATAGTAATAAAAATACACGTAAATAAGCTATATATGATATTTTTAGTTACTGAAAAGTTACAAAACTGATATTTTTTAAATCCTTATACAATTACAAGTCTTTTGATGTTATCGGAATATTTTTACTATTCCGGGTATCGGGGCATGTTTTTCAAGAAATGATCCCATTCGGGTTCAGAACGAATCAAATTTCGAAAAATTTGATCTTTTTAAGTTATCAAATATTATACCGAACTATAATCCATCATTAACTTATTTCTATTATTCTCAGGTTTTGAGTGTGGGTTGCTAGTGTTGAAACTGCTAGATTATCTTAATCTTCATTGACTTTTGAAACTTTGGTTTGACTAGGGTTATGGTTTAATCGAACTTTAACCTAGAAATTAAGGGTTTTACAGTGCGCCTAACTTTGTAAGTCTATCAATGATAACCCAAATTGTGTCATTTTGACTTCGTGTCTTTGGCAATCCCACAACAAAGTCCATATTGACTTGTTCCCATTTCCAGTTAGGTATTAGTAGTGGTTGCAATAGTCCACTAGGCTTTTGATGTTCTACTTTAACTTGTTGACACGTTACATAGCAGGAAACATATGTCACAATATCCTTCTTCATACCTAGCCACCAAAACTTCATCTTTAAGCCCCTATAGATTTTATTGCTTCCTAGATGACTGCATTAATTGAACCATGAGCTTCATTTAAGATCACCGTCTTGATATCCTCATCTTCTGGTACCCATACTCATGTTTTTAATCTTATGATTCCATCCATAGCTACATCAAACTCAGGGTATTTTACAGGATCAATCTTAACTTTTTGCACTTTCTCATCTTTCTTTTGTGCCTCCTTATTCTGGTCTATCAACATATGTTGCACACTTCCTTATTCTGGTCTATCAACATATGTTGCACACTTACACTAGCTAAACTGGATTCCACTTTTGGCAGTATGATTTCTAGTTGCAATTCTTCCAAGTCTCTTAGTATTTCCTTTTTATTTGTGATCAAGGATGCTATATTAACATTTATTTTTCTACTTAGATTATCTGCAACTACATTGGCCCAACCAGAATGATAATGAATAGTAAGGTCATAATCCTTTAGTAGCTCTAGCCATCACCTTTGTTGCATGTTCAATTCCTTTTGTGTGAGAATGTATTTCAAACTTTTATTATCAGTATACACATCACATTTATCGCCATAAAGATAGAATCTCCAAATTTTCAAGGCAAACACCATTATTGCCAATCCCAAATCATGGGTTGGATGGTTCTGTTCATGAAGCCATACTTGACGTGTTGATGTTTATGCAATCACCTTATCATTTTGCATTAATACACACGCTAAGCCACTTCTTGATGCATCACAATACATAACGTAACCTCTAGTTCCATTTGGTATGGTTAGAACGGGTGCTATCTCTAATCTCTTTTTGAGTTCTTGAAAACTTTATCCATACCTTTCTTGCCAATCAACTTTCACACCCTTCCTTATCAACTGGGTTAATGGAATTGCTCTCTTAGAGAAATCTTGTACAAATTTCCTATAATAAACCCCATAGCAAGAAAACTCTTAACTTTTGTTACTGTTGTAGGTCTCTTCCATTTTGTCACTGCTCGAACTTTAGCAGGATCAATAGCTATTCCTAAACCTAACACAATATGACCCAAGAAAGCTACTTGTTCTAATAAAAAATCACATTTCTTCATTTTGCATATAATTATTCTCAAATGCCTTACATGCTCCTCTTTATTCTTAGAGTATACCAATATCATCAATTGAAGACAACAACAAACTCATCTAGGTAATCCTTGAAAACTCGATTCATCATGTCCATAAATGTCGATGGGGCATTAGTTAAACCAAAAGGCATCACTAAAAGATAGATCTGCAATCTGGTTATCATCAATTGAAAATGAAGTAGGATGATGTGCCAACGACTGCATTTAGGACTAGATACGGCATTATGAATTCTTGGTAATGCCATTTGGATTGACAAATACCCCAACTGCCTTCATGGATATGATGAATTAAGTTTTCAAGAGTATCTTGATGAGTTTGTCATTGTATTTATAGATGACATCTTGATATACTCGAGGAGTAAGAAGGAACATGCGAAGCATTTGGGAATTGTTCTTCAAACACTTAAGGATAATCATTTATATGCAAAGTTAAAGAAATGTGAGTTTTGGTTGGAACAAGTAGGATTCTTAAGACATATAGTATATGGAGCAAAAATATATGTGGATCCTGCAAATGTGAAAGCAGTAATGGAATGGGTGAGACCAACTACAAGTATAGAAGTAAGGAGTTTCTTGAGAATGGCTAGTTACTCAAGAGATTTGTACAAAATTTTTTGAAATAACTATTCTACTAACCTAGTTAATAAAGAAAGCAAAAAAGTTTGAATTGAATGACAAATGTGAAAGGTTCCCAGGAGCTTAAGAAAAGGTTGGTAATAGCCTCAGTGCTGACATTACCTAATGGAGCCAGTGAATCTACTATCTATTTACTTGTAAACTTCACTTGGAATTCCCTCGAAAGTTGCCAATTGCTTAATTGAGGCATCAAAAGTCTTGGTCTTGGATGAAGCTAGAGATATTCCTAAGATAATAGAAATCTATAGAGGTACAAGCTACAACATGCTTACTGATAATGTTCTCGCAAAATGTACCCATACAAATAAAGAACAAGTAAGTTTGTTAAGCAACCATATGCTATATAACAACCACATGAGCAAAAAATATGTATAGTCATTCGAAGACCATACGAAGAATGGATTTTGCCCTCTGTATGTAGGGTTAGGGAATGCTTTGAAAAAGAGGTCCTTGCAACCACTATCTATTTGAAAAAGGAGTCCTTACAACCACTACTGCTAGTCCTCAAACGTCAACTCATAGCAATCAGTCTGGCGATGCTCCTTATAGAGGTCGTATTCCCCAATGATGTAATTCCACAAGCTAGAGCAAGGCCCATACTTTTTGAATGGTTAATCACCCAATTTTTCCTATGCGTAGGAGTAGTAGTGAAAATAAATGTAACTCAACACTATGCAATGCATGACTCATTTCTCAACCATATTATATCACATTTGAGGAGTGGCAAAGAAATTAATCACACATTCATAAAAAAAAAATATAAAGTATCATGGCATATTAAACATCCATATCGAGACTTCAATATACTTAAGATTCATTTAGCACATCGCACAACACCCAAATGCATTCTTGTGTATCCCCACAATGTTTTTATTTTTACTTTTTTCTATTAATAGCACAACCATTCTATAAGCACATACAAGACACGTAAATCATAGGAAAAAACTCAATCAAACATAGCGATGATTTCCTGGTCAAAATAATCTTCTGGAAGTGGGGCCTTGTAGACCTGAACAAAAAGAAATGCCTAAATTGAGTATTTCGAACTATTTTCATTTGAATCTCTAATTCTATACTTTCTATTTTTGGTACTCTTTTCTGTTACCTAGTTTAAACCTTAAAATGACCATAAATAATTCAAAGAAGACTGATAAACCCAAAATTTATACACTTTTCATCTCTTATTTGATGATTAATTATGTTTATCTTTATAGAAATGTGAAGAATTGGTACTTTGATGTGTTGATTTGTGCTAAATCAGGTCATAGAGGACTTGGAGAATCAATAATTGAAGGGAATGAACTTTGAGCTTGGAATTAACATTAAAACAAAGCAAACAGAGCACTACTGGAAGCAACACCGGCATTTCACATTCAACGTCGCCAACATTGCAAGGATAAATCTACAAGTATGCAGAATTGCAATGAATGCCAGTAAGTCCATATGCAATGCCGCCAGCATTTACACCGGCATTCGATTACCATAATTCAAGAATTCTTCATGCCGGCTTCTATATTGCTAGTGCAGAATTTGTAATTGCCGACGCTTGATGTGGCAGTTAACAAACGTCATTTGTGTTGTTCTGTGGTTAAAAAAATTAAAATGTTTAAAAAGAAAGGAGACCCAGGCATTCAGATGGAGGACTTTTTAGATAGAGGACATATCCTTAGAATAAAGAGTAGCCGAGAGAACTCTATCATAGAATTAAGTTCCAAAATCATTCTTTGATTGTCATTTGTTCCAAAATTTGATCGTATAGTTGCTGATCATCATTGTGGGGAACTTTGTATGGTTTGGTTCTACTATTAATTCAAGTTTCTATGTTTAATATTATTTGAATATCTTATATTTAGATCATTATGAGTTTTGTTCATGATATTGATTCTATAAGTGTTCTTATTTCAATCTTAGGTTAAATTCTAACAATAGGAATGTGATTAAATCCGTTATTTGCTAAAACGATGGTTGAGTTATGTTATATGATTGTTAGAACCTTGTAATATTCATGTTGATTTCCTGTGATGAGCCTTATATCTGGAAAGATTTTGGTTAATTAGAAGTTAGGTTGCTCGGGAGAGAAATCTGATTTCATTGGAATTTGTAAATGGAGATTTAATATCAAAATGCGGAAGCTGAGACATTATATCTGATTTAGGAACTATCTTTATGTTAAATGAAATGTATTTACGTTGAATTCTCGCTAAAGGATTAGGGGAAACTCAATTTAAGTCATTAGGCAATTAATGAATCGGGAGATTCTTTATTGTAATGTTGATTGCTTTGATATTCTAAGTAGTGGAAGCTACCAGGTTGTTTTAAGGTTAAAAAGATTTTTAAGGACTTCACGAAGAGGTTTTAGTCTAAATAGTTCCACTTGAATATTCATGAGATCTAATTGTCAATATAACTTGATTTCAACTTGATTAGAAAAACTCGGATTTAATCTAAGTTCTGACTATAGTGTAATATAAGTTTTTGTGATTAGGTAACATCTGAGTAGATTAACTACAATTAGGAAGTAAATAAAGTAGTGAAAGTAGGTAAAGTAATGTTTATGAAACAATTAAATTTAAGTATTTTGCCTAAATATTAGTTGGAACTAATAACAATTTAGTACTTAACCTTTCCTTGTGGGAACGATACTCACTCATCCTTTTACTACTTGATTCGATCTAATATACTTGCTGGTGAAATCGCTTTTATAAATATAAGATCATTTTAAAGCGGATCAAGAACAATAAAAACTTTGGAGGATATGCTAAGATCATGTGTATTAGAATTTAAAGGAAGTTGGGATCGACATTTGCCATGTAGAGTTTGCTTACAATAATTGCTATCATTCAAGGATTAGTATGCCTCCTTACAAAGCATTATATGGATACAAATGTAGGTCACGTCTGTCTTGGGATAATTTGGAAAGAGTTGCCATTGAACCTGAGTCAGTGCAAGAGACAATTGAAAAAAGTGGCAATAATCAAACAAAGATGAAAGAGGCTCAAGATAGATAGAAATGCTGGGTTGATACGAAAAGAAAAGAGCTCAAATTTGACGTGGAAGATCTTGTGTATATCAAAATTAGACCAATCAAGAGTTTACATAGAGGAAGATTACAAGGAAAGTTGAGCCCAAGATATATTAGACCTTTTGAAATCTTAGAAAAAATTGGAAATAAAGCATATGGATTGATACTTCCTCCAAATCTTTACAGTATACACATTATTTTTCATGTATAAGTTGTAAGGAAGTATATTCCAAATCCATATAAAGTGGTTGAACTCGAGCCTTTATCGCTTAAAGAGAACTTGACATATGAGAAGCATCCAATAAGAATTTTAGACTCTAAAGTGCAAACTCTTAGGAACAAAGAGATTAAATATGTGAAAGTCTTATGGGATCTCCAAACTGAAGAAGTTACCTAGGAGTTAGAAATAGAGATAAAAAGGAATTATCCTCAACTGTTTGAAGATTCAGTTAAACCTCAAATTTTGAGGACAAAGCTTCTTTTAAGGGGGGAAAGAATGTAACCCATAAGTTTTTTCATAAGTTAAGTTCAAAGGAATAGGCTTAAAATCAATGTAGTTTTAATATAGAAATTTGAATGAATGTTATATTTATTAGATTTAAGTACAATAACATGTTTAGGATAAGATAAATAAGAATAGAGATTCAAAATTCCATTTGATTCCTTTTAAAGTTACCTATTAATATAATTAATTTTAAATTTCTCATTAGCTAATTCATTAGAGGATTAAAATTGTAAGCAACTCATTTTAAGTTGTATATCAATTATTTTACTTTCAAACTTCTTTAGAAAATTAGATTTCTAAAAATTAATCTCTAAATTTAAGGAATTTCAATATAGATTTTTATAGGAGAAATTCTATTTAAATGAAATTTATAAACTAATTTGTTTAAACTTTGCAATGATTTTGAATTTTGTTTCTCAATTCATGCATTAAAACCAAGCCCAACCACTTTGCATACAAATTAAGCCTAAGTCTTTTGCAAGTGTCGAGCCTGGATTTTTCATTTCTGGTTTAATTTCTCTTAATCCGATCCATATGAAACTCAAAGCAATTTAATATGAACCCTCGACTAAGAATTAAAAAAAATTAAAATTTTGAAAACAATTTGGAGTCGCCACCCGATTGGTTTTGAGAAAAATTTATAAGTTAGGACTAATGGGTTGGTTATTCCTAACTTAGCTACTAGTCTGCGAAAATTTTGACTTAAAACCAAATTTAATGAACTATAAATTTTTGGATTCAGGGGGCTATCCTATTAAAACCATATGGTTACGACCTTAATTCTTAATTTAAAGTGTATCCCTTTTTAATGTTAAAAAAGATCTATCAAATTTACAAATCAAGTTATTTACAATTATTAATAAAGTTTACTAATTTAGAAAAACAATACAATATTTACAAAAAATAAAAAAAGGTTTTTTCATTTTTTATGTCTCCTTAGAGGTGCCTACGTACATGTCAATCGGGATCAGACAACACGTAGTTCTTTTTAACGAAAACTTTAATTTGTTGATTGATTTTAGTAATTTGAAATATTATCTCTTTAAGTTCATTAAGTTTTGATTTTGTGAGAAAAATGATTTTTTATGAGTCCTAAATCTATTAAATTAGCTCTTATGAAAAACTCGCTTTTTATAAGTGACAAAAGGAGTCTTTAGTAAAAATAGAATCATAATCACATTTTGTAATATAAATCACATACCAAACAGATCACACTAAATCATATATTTATATTCATGGCATAGTCAAAGTAAAAAAAAAAAAAAAAATCATATTATTTACATTTTACATTCTAAAGAAACATTGTACATTAAGCTAAAATTTTTAATTTGACATTTCCTGATATATTTACAAGAAGCACATATTTTCATGTATTATTGAACATACATCGGTTGGATCACTAAAACATAAAACTACTACCTATTGTCAACTTCACAAAATTATTATCATGATATAATTTTGCATAAATATTATTAATGTTATTAACTTATAATCACTATTACTAGACAAGTCATATTCATATATTATTATTCTAAAGCACATACATATTAATTCATTATTAATGTTACTAAACTTTTTCGATTTCCAACTACACAAGTTATCTTATATTTATTATATCCATTTATTTTTATTGGTTTATTTACTTATTTTACTTTTTCTTATTTACTCATTATTACTATGTTATTATCACATAATTATTAACATTATTATTATCATAAAAGGAAAAAAAGAAGAAGAAAGAGAAAGCCTACGTAGAAATCCTGCATCAATATATCACCTATTATTATTATTAAATAATGTAAGAAGAATGGTAGAAAACTTACCTGGACCAACTTCCACTGGCACGTGTCGAGGATAGATGCCTAACAGCAAGTTCAATGGCGGTCAGGTTCTGGTTTAGTTGACGGAGCACTCAGGTGCCAGTTGTTCTAGGGCAGCGCGATGGTTGGATTTTAATTGGACTGGGAAAATGGTGGGTGCCGAAACTCTGGTAGTCTTGATTTTGGCTAAAAAAGAAATTTCTTAGAAACCCTAACTTCCAAGAACTATTTAAATTTGAACTTTTTATATTTTTTTGTGTTTGTGATTTTTTTGGACTCCTTTTGTGCGTGTCATTTTTTGTCTTTATGCTTTTCTTATTCTTCTTATTACGTGCTATGTATTTATAGATGCAAAACCCATTTGCCTACTGGTTATCTACCCACTCGCTGACACGTACGCTTACCTCATTTAACAACTCGCTGGCACGTGCACTTACCTCATCTGACCAGTGGGAACATGTAAAAAAAAAAGGACTATTTGCCTCTTCGCAGAATCGAATCCAGATCTCCCTAAAGCATGCCAGTGACTTATTCATACAGGTTATTTGCTTGTGCCTTGTTCTAGTTTGCACAAAATTTTTGTATTTAAAGTTTCCAAAATGGGCTTAATTAAATAAGCACATTTACATGGGATATTTAATTGGATAAAAAATAATTTTATAATTAAAATTAGTATTAAATCAAGCCAAAAAATATTTTTAAAAATTTTTTATTATTTTTTTTTTTTTTATACATTCGTAATTATTTCTTGTTCTTTTTTTTAATTTTTTTCCTTGCTTTTTTAATCTTCTTTTTTTTTTTTTTTGTAATTTATGTGCTTAATATAATATCAAAGTTTTACTATAAATTAAAGTCTTAAATGGGCAAAACTGGGGTGTCTATAGTGATGTTTGATAAAATTTTACTACAAAGATAATACAGAGACCCCATTTTTTGCTTTTGAAAGCTCAGGGCAAACTGAAGGTAGATAATGGGATCCTGCATTGGATCCACTAGAGATGATGACCAGATGATGAAAGTCCTTTGACCTTGCTTTCTCAATGACTTGGAATGAGCGCCCCATGAGCTGGCCTGTGATTTGAAATAGATGCGCTCCTTGAGCTAACGTTTGACCAAGATGTAGGCATCTTGAGCTGGCACTTGGTTTGGGTAAGTGCTCCTTGAGCTGGCCTATGATTTGATATGGAGAGGTGCTCCTTGAGCTGGCATTTGGCTTAGATACGATACTGATGCGCTCCTTGAGCTAACACTTGATCTAAAGAGGCACTACTTGAGCTAGCCTATGTTTTGTCTCAAACGCACTCCTTGAGCTGGCATTTGGCTTAGATGCGGTACAGGTGCGCTCTTTGAGCTAGCACTTAACTTGGAGAGGCGGTCCTTGAGTTGGCCTATGTTTTATCTCAAACGCGCTCCTTGAGCTGGCATTTAGCTTAGATGTGATATAGGTGCACTCCTTGAGTTGGCATTATTTTGAATGTGCGCTCCTTTGAGTTAGCACTTGTCTTGAATGGGCGCTCCTCGAGCTGGCATTATCTTGAATGGGCGCTCCTTTGAGCTGACACTTGTCGTGAATTTAGGCAGGCGCTCCTTGAGTTGGCATTTGGCTTAAGTAGGCCCTTGTTGAGCTGGCATTTGGCTTAGGTAGATGCTCCTTAAGCTGGCATTTAGCTTAGGTAGACACTCATTGAGCTGGCATTTGGCTTAGGTAGACGCTCATTGAGCTGGCATTCGGCTTACGTAGGTGCTTCTTGAGCTGGCATTTGGCTTAAGTAGGCACTCATTGAGCTAGCATTTAACTTAGGTAGGCGCTCTTTGAGCTGGCATTTGGCTTGAATAGGCACTACTTGAGCTGGCATTTGGTTTAGGTAAACACTCCTTGAGTTGGCATTTGGCTTTGTAAACCCCCAAAGTTTTGGAATCGGTTTAGCTTAAACCCTAATCCGGAAGTCAATCGGAAACCTTAAAAGTCAACAAAACTCTAGTTAGACGTAATGGTTTAAGTCCGGTAATCCCGAATAAGCAACCCTGAGAAAGTAAGTAAGAGTTTAGTATGTAGAATAGTTTGTAATTACCTAAGGAAGCTTAAAAAGATCAGATTAGTAAACCGCGAATCGTTTTGAACCCGAATGGATACAATTCTTGAAAAACGTGTCCCGAGGCTCAGAATAGTAAAAATATTCCGGATATACCGTTAGACTAGTAAAAATATAAGATTTTCAAAAAATATCAGTTTTATAATTTTTGGGTAAGTAAAAATAATAGATATCACAATTATATGCGTAATTTCTTACTACCAGCACCTTATTAGTCATATCTACTTTACATTATACTAGTAATTACTATTCTACACTATTCTTTTTTCTCTACTTTTTCTAACACTTACTCTTGCAACACCATAACCTATAACATTTACTATTTACCTTTCCCATAACTTTATTTCACATCTACCTTACTTATTAATTCATTAAATCAACAAAAGTATAAAATAAAATCTCTCCTCCCTCTCCTACACTATGGCCAACGCCCCTCCCATCTCTCTCTCCCTCATTTTGTTTCAATTTTTTTTATTTAAATCACTCAAAAATCACTCCACATTTTCTTATAAATCCCCCTCCTCCTCTTTCACTTCTTTCACACAATTATTATTCGTAAATTTCTCTACAAAAACTCTCTCAAATTTTCCTCTCAATACTCTCTCCAAATACTCTCTCAAAATAATCTCAAACCACCTTCTACCTACACAAAACCCATAACCACATAATGCTTCAAAAACCTTCTTTAGGTAAATTTTTTTTTTTATATTTTTTTTTCTCATGTCATGTAATTTTACATGACCATGGTATGAGTTTTCAAAAACTAAATGTTATGGAAGCTATACTATGTTCATGTATTGTTCTTGTTCATGAAATCCATTTATGTTTACATTATTTTACTTTGTTCATATTATTGTTATTATATCTAAGTATTATTATGTATTTATATATATATATATATATATTCTTTAGACAATATAAGCTCACTTGAAATTTATTTATTTCCATGCAAAGTAATTTATTTATTTCTTCAATTGCAATTTATTTATTTCTTGTTGTTTTAAGACTAGTCTCTAGCTTTAGACTTGTTCTCATCGAGTCAAAACAATTTTTTCTTTCTTTCATTTTATTTTTCTTTTGGGGACTAGTCTACTTCTGTTGATTCTCTATATCTAAGAGTTTTGATGATAACAAAATACTCAATGAACTAACTACTCTATTAGTGTACAGAATTATATTCAGAATTTTATACAAAATATTGGTAAAGTTGTTGAACAAATAAGGTTGAGTGATATTAAGTCTTGGACATAAACAATTAGACAAGAGTTGTTATACGATATGAGGATTTCAGATGATAAGAAAAAGGTACACATAATGTTTTTAAGAATGATAATTAAAGTATAAAACAATCCCAGAAGCACAGAACCTTTGGGAGAAACTCAAAGCAACCATTCTGAATTGAAGTTAGTTTCCAGAAACACAGAAGTTTTTATAGAACTTTTTCAAGAAACTTCAGCAGTAATTATGAGTTAAAGATGGTTACTATTCATCTTCTCAAACAAGATCTACGTTTATTTATGAAAAAGATCAATACTTTTGAAGACCTAGCTCCGAGATAATAAGTATATTCGGACAGTATACTTATTGGTTCCACTAAAGTTGGATTATTCAAGGGGATTAAAGAATTTGTCGGATTGATTATTTTTAGCAAAGAAGTTTTTTGGAAATAAAAAAATAGAAGCTATAGTTGATTAACGATGGAACGATTTGAAGTTAGAACAGTTATGTTTTTTGATTTTTCTCAAGATAGAAACAAATTCAAGTTGGATAAGAATAATGTTATCCTTAAGTAGATAACACACGAAGATCACGTTGAAAACCGTGATATCAGCAATCAGCAACAGTTCTCCAGATTTATCTTCAAGATCAACTTTATCAGAAGTTTTCAAACAGAAAACAAGTGGATCATCTCAGATCACGAAATTCAAGCAGATCTTATCTATTTTGCGTATCAAGAATTCAAATTCAAATCTGGAACCAAAGAAAACAAGAAGAATTCTTTCTTGAAGAATATCAGCAGCGGTTGATAAATCAAATAAAGGATAAGAAGGAACAGATTTTATCCGAAATTTGTAGGATATTTATCTTATCTTGAGCGCAACAATTTTTAAACGCTAGAGGATAGCTGTGAGAATCGAGCAAAGAGAATTGTACAAGCTTGTAATTGATTTTATTGGATATAGTGGAACAAAACCCGTAGGATAACGGGGTCCCCGGCTCGGAGCTGGAAGAGTGGACTGACGCACAAGGCGGAACCACTATAAATATCTGCCTGATCTTCTTATCCCTTCTCTATTTATATTTCCATAGTTTATGTTATTGTTGTTTAATTGTTCATATTGTTCTCTTAACTTAAAATCAAAGGGGATTGTTTTTAAAAGGCAAAAATTTTAATTTTCTGAAATAATTAATTCAACCCCCCTTCTTGATTATTTTCGGGACCAACAAAATGGCTGAGAACAATATTGCAATTAATAGAGCTCCATATTTTGATGGTTCAAATTATCTTTATTGGAAAATGCGAATGACAACTTATATTAAAGCCAATGATTATGCTTCTTAGCAGGTGATCCAATTTGGAGACAACCCAATAGCAATATCGGATGATGCGAGTTTCACAGATGAAGAGCTAAAGTTGATTGAGAAGAACAATAAGGCTAAGAATCTCTTACTCACAACCATAGCTCCTTCTGAATTTTATCTAATTTCCTCCTGTGAATCAGCAAAAGAAAATGGGATACTCTTTCAAAAACTTATGAAGGAACAGACACAATTAAGGAAACAAAAATCAATTCATTACTTCAACGTTATGAATTATTTAAAATTAAGTCTGATGAGAAAATTAAAGATGCTTTTAATAGATTCACTGCTATTACTAATGAACTAACCTCACTTGGAAAGAAATTAGATGATTCTGATCTTGTCAGGAAAATGCTTCGAATTTTGCCAAATCGTGGGATGCCAAAAAGACAGCCATAGAAGAAGCTCAAGATTTAAATAAGCTGACACTTAGTCAGTTAAGGGAAAAGCTGATGGCATACGAGTCACATCATGATACAACTGAAGAACCAGAAAATAGTTCAAAGGCAATAGCTTTCAAAGCCAAAAGAGTTGTTGAATCTGATTCAGAAGAGGATAGTGATGACGAAAACATTAACATGCTTACAAGGAGATTCAACAAATTCTTGAAGAAAAAGAAAGGTAAAAAGTTCAAAAGTTTCAATAGATCTAACAAATTTGATGCAGGAAAAAGCTATAAGGACAAAGAAGAAAAGAAAGAGAAGAAAGAAATTGTGTGCTATGAATGTAAAAAACCGGGACATATTAAATATGAGTGCCCTGTTTTAATCAAAAAGATTGAAAAGTTCAAGAAGAAAAGTCGAGCAATGATGGCAACTTGGAGCGATTTGGATGAGTCAGAAGCTGAACCAGAAGTTATAAGTGATAATGAAGAAGAAGCAAACCTGTCTCATGGCTACTTCTGAGGTAACTTCTGAAACTGATGATGAATCAATTGAAGATGATATGATTGCTGAAATGGAAAAACTTTTAAAAGCTCTTAAGAAAGCTGATTTAAAAATTGCTAAATTTGATAATGAGATAAAATCATTAAAGAATGAAAAAGACGCATTAAAGCAAACCAATTCCTTGCTTGCCGATGAAAATGATATCTTGAAGAGTGAAAATGAAAAGTTTTTTAAGGATAATGAAAAGCTAAGAAAAGATAATAACTTGCTAAAAGATGAAACAAGTGTTTTGAAAGTAAAAATTGATGAATTATCGAATTCAATAAAGAATACGTTCAATAAGTTCAATGAAAGTGATGAAAAGCTAAAAATGTTGATTTCATCACAAAGATTGTCGTGAAAAGCATGGTTTAGGTTATAATTATGGTTTAAATTCAAATACATCTAAGAAAACTATATTTGTGAGAGCCAAACCAATTGTAAATGCGGAATCAAGTGTTAAAAAGATTGATTATAAAGCAATACGTGGAAAAGAAAATACGTTCAAAAATCCAGAATGAATTCCAGAAGCGATTTTGAAAGAAAACATTCTTATGGAAATCATATCAGAAGATATTCCAGAAGCTATTACAGAAGTTATCCGAGACAAAATAGTTGGAGAATAAACAGGTATTGGAATAATAATAATAACACATATACATGTTTCTGTTGTAATAAGATTGGTCACATAGAAAAGTATTGTTATTATAAAAGAAACAAGCTCAGTATTCAGCAAGTAAAACAAAGGGATGAAACGAGCTTGTCTTTCAAAGGACCCAAACTTGTTTGGGTTCCTAAAAAGGTTTAACCCTTTTATTTTTGCAGGAACATGAAGCTAAAATCAATGGAACATGGTATCTTGATAGTGGATGTTCCCGACATATGACAGGAAATGCTTCATTGTTCAATAGCATAACATGGGAAGAAAAAGGATATGTAAAATTTGGAGATGACAGTAGAGGTAAAATTATTGCAACTGGAAATATTGGTATGTCACCTCATACTATAGAAAATGTTTATTTAGTAAAAGGCTTGAAACATAACTTATTGAGTATCAGTCAGTTATGTGATAAAGGATATAAAATGGTTTTTGAAAAAGATAAATGCTTTGCATTTAGCGAAAATGGTATAAAATTATTTGAAGGTTTTAGAAAGAAAAATATATATTTGATAAGACCTAATAAAATGGAGGATGCATGTTGCTTGTTATCTATGAATGATCAGATCTTTGTTTGGCATAAACGTTTAGGACATGTTAATTTTAATCAATTAGAAAAATTATCAAAAAGAATATAATAAGAGGTTTACCTAAAATAAGTATTAAACAGGATGTGAAATGTGATACATGTTTAAAAAATAAAATGGTATCTGTTACTCATAAAAGTAAAAATGTGATAACCACTAGAAGACCTCTTGAGTTGTTGCATCTTGATTTGTTTGGGCCTACTAGAACTCTTAGTATGGGTGGATGTAAATATGGATTTGTTGTTGTAGATGACTATTCGAGATATACTTGGGTTATGTTCTTAAGACATAAAAAGGATACATTTGATTCCTTTCAAAAATTTGCAAAACAAATACAAAATGAAAAAGGAGTTTCCATAATTAGTTTACGAACTGATCATGGAACAGAGTTTCAAAATTCAGATTTTATAAATTTTTGTGAAGAACATGGGATATCTCATAACTTCTCAGCTCCATATACACCTCAACAAAATGGAGTTGTAGAACGCAAAAATAGAACTATACAAGAAATGACTAGATCTATGTTAAATGAAAGTGGTGTTGCTGAGTATTTTTGGGCAGAAGCTGTGTCTACAGCTTGCTATATTATCAATCGAGTATATATTCGGCCCATGACAACAAAGACCGCTTATGAATTGTTTCGAGGTAAGAAACCTACTGTTTCATATTTTCATGCTTTTGGATCTAAATGTTTTGTAAAAAGGAATGTTCACAATCTTGGTAAGTTTGATGAAAGATCTGAAGAGGCAATATTTTTAGGATATTCTTTAAATAGTCGTGCTTATCGTGTATATAACAAATCCTCAAAAATTGTTGAAGAATCAATTAATGTTAAGTTTGTTGAAGATACAAAAGATGATGAGTCAGATGAAGAAAAGGATCTCAATCCTAAAACAGAACCTAGTACAGAACCTATATCTGAAGTATCTAACCTTCCGAAAAGAAGACAGAAGCAAGAACAGAAGGTAGTTCAGAAATTGTAAGATCTGAACCAGAAACTTCTAAAGGTTGGAAATACAAGTCTGCTCATCCATCTGAACAAATAATTGGTAATATACAAACTGGTGTCCAAACACGAGGTAAGTTACAAGAGTTTGAAAATCATTTTGCTATGTTATCTGAAATTGAACCTAATAATATTGAAGAAGCTTTAAATGATAATAGTTGGATTGATGCCATGCAAGAGGAATTAAATCAATTTCAAAGAAACAATGTATGGAATCTTGTACCTAAACCTGAAGGAAAATCTGTAATTGGAACTAAGTGGGTATTTAAAAACAAATTAGATGAAAACGGAAAAATAAGTAGGAATAAAGCAAGATTAGTAGCTAAAGGATATTCACAAGAAGAAGGAATTGACTTTGATGAAACATATGCACCTGTAGCTAGATTAGAAGCAATTCGTTTAATGCTTGCATATGCATGTTTCAAAAATTTTAAAGTTTTTCAAATGGATGTAAAAAGTGCATTCTTAAATGGATTTATAAAAGAAGAAGTATATGTTGAACAACCCCTGGTTTTGAAGATCCTATTAAACCAAATTATGTCTTTAAATTAAATAAAGCTTTGTATGGTTTAAAACAAGCTCCAAGGGCTTGGTATGAAAGATTAAGTCTGTTTTTAATTTCAAAAGGTTTTCAAAGAGGAACAGTTGACACAACATTGTTCTTAAAAACTTATGAACAAGATATTTTGGTTGTGCAAATATATGTAGATGATTATATTTGGTTCTACTAATGAAATATACTGTCAAGATTTTGCAAAGAATATGCAGGCAGAATTTGAAATGTCAATGATGGGAGAGTTGACATTCTTTCTTGGACTACAAATAAAACAAACAAAAGAAGGAATTTTCATACATCAAGAAAAATATACTAAACAAATTCTGAAGAAATTTGGGTATGAAGGATGTAAAGGAGCTGCAACTCCCATGAGTACTTCAACAAGGTTAGATTCTGATTCTAATGGGAAAAAGGTAAATGAAAAGTTATATAGAAGTCTCATTGGCTCTTTATTGTATTTAACTGCATCTAGACCTGATATTCTCTTTAGTGTGTGTTTATGTGCTAGATTTCAAAGTGCACCAACAGAAACACATTTGACAGCTGTTAAAAGAATTTTCAAGTACTTGATAAATACCTCAAAATTGGGCATTTGGTATCCCAAAAATCAAAATTTTGATTTAATAGGATACTCAGATGCAGATTATGCTGGTTGTAAAATTGATAGAAAAAGCACATCTGGTACTTGTCAATTTTTAGGTGACAAATTAGTTTCCTGGTCTTCTAAGAAACAAAATTCTGTTGCCTTGTCTACAGCTGAAGCAGAATATGTTTCTATTGGTAATTATTGTGTACAAATGCTTTGGATAAAACAACAATTAAAAGATTATGGATTATTTTTCAAAAATAAAGCTATTAAATGTGATAATACAAGTGCAATTAATCTAACAAAAAATCCAGTGCATCATTCTAGATCTAAGCACATTGAAATTCGACATCATTTTATTCATGATCATGTAATTAATGGTAATATTGTTGTTGAATTTGTACCATCAGATATGCAATTAGCTGATATTTTTACAAAACCGCTTGAAAAATTGAATTTTGAATTTATAAGGAATGAAATTGAATTTGTAATCCTTTTTATTGAAAATAATAATCATAATAAATTGGTATCTTAAAGTTTATTCATTGACAAATGATAAAGAAGATTCTTAGTAAAAAGAAAAAGGAAGACATTAATTGTTCGCAACTTTCAGTATGGGAACTTGTATTTTTTTTTGCGCTCAACGTTCTGTCTTTTCGTCTTCTCAATACTCTGTCTTCTTAAGTGTCACCCTCGCTTTGGCTCTTCATAATTTCTCTTTTTCGTTTCAAGAAAACCCTAAGAAACCCTTGCAGCGAACTCTCTGTTCAACATGGCTCCTCGCAAATCTCAACGTATCACCAACAAAAAATTCAAAACCGTTACATCTAAAGATCCTATTTCTATTCAAGATACACAATCCTTCGATTCTCAACAAACCCTCTCTCAATCAGTTTCATCATCTAGGGTTCGTGAAGAACGAACTAAAAACAAACAAGAATCTGGACAGTACTCTCCACCATCTAAAGAAACAGCGAAAAAGAAAAAATCCAAGGAAAATGTGTCACAAAGTTCTAACCCATAACCTATGTCAGAACCTGTGATGAAGGTCAAGAAAGTGAAAAATTCCAAAGTTTCCTCCAAGAAAAGGAAAGAAATACCTTCATCGTCAAAGGAACAAACCCCATCCAAAAGGAGCAAGACAGTCAAGGAACCTGAGATAAAATGTCCATATAAGAAGGTAAAAATCCATGACTGTGCCTTTATAGATTTTGAATATTTTAAGAGGAATGGATTTTACTGGAATAAATGGCTAGATAATGTTGGTAGTCGAAAGTTATGTAATCTGACTGGTGATGTAATTGGAGAAATGATAGAGGAATTTTATAGGAATTTGAGGTATGTCGATTCTAGGAGCTTGAAGTCAAAAGTTCAAGATGTGAACATAACAATCTCACGAGATGATCTAATTAAATATTTTGGTTTGAAAGATTGCCATGATGATAATAGTTGTTTATTTGAGAAGAAATGATATTTTTTGAGAATAAATGGAAACGTATGACAGTTTCCAGATTATGATGTGTTTGTATATGAGTTTGAACTAGTCGTTAGAATGCTCCACAAAATTATGCGAGAATGTATTCTTCCTCGCAAAGGGAGTTCTATGACAGTAACAAAGGAAGATGGATTGGTTATCTTGAGTATGATGCAGAAGGTTAAGATAGATTTGGCCAAGAGAATTTTGAAAAGAATTTGGAAGGAACAAGAGTACAGGGTATATGGGAATGTTCTTATGGAAATATTCAAATATAAAGGAATTCCCATTCTTAAGAAAATAAAATTTCCTATAGGTCTAAAAGAATTGGAGAGAAAAGCATGCATCACATGCAAATTAGACCTCATAAGAGATTCTGGTATGCTGTTGATGGTACAATTTACTTGCACAAGAAACATAGGAAAGAAATTAACTAGGACAAGGTTAAGGTAATAGTTGAGGGGGAGCAAAAACCAACTCCAGAAGCTTCTCCAGAAGTTTCATTGGATGAGGGAACAGATCAAGAAAAGCACAGGGCTAGTAAAGAACCAATGAAAAAGAAGGAAAAGAAAAGATATAAGCCTATGACTGGTGGCAAATTTCAGATAAGGGAAAGTTTGCAAATAGATTCTTCCTCGGATAGTGAAGATTCTTTTCCAGAGGGTCCAAGAGAAGCATCTTCTTTTCAATCTAAAGATGCTTTCGCAACGATGCTGGCAGCCTCTCTTAAGTCTTTCAAACAGGACTTTACAAAATTCATTTCTTCAGAGATCAAGACTCAGATATCCTCTTTGAAACAATCCCAACCTCCATCAAGGATGCCTTCTGATTCAGCACGTTGATTCTGTCGATCTTCACACCTGAGTAAGAACCTGCTCAGAAGCTGTCACCACTGACACTTCAATTGATCATGGTTCTCCTCGATCTAGACAGCCTTATGAACCCACTCCTCTAAACTTAGGCCTTGTGCCATTTATTCCTCTTGATGTGCTTCAGCATCCAGCAAATTATCTCACTCCACCTCCACAACACTTTGCTGCTCAATCTCCTCTTCCATCCAATTATCGTAGGCATGTGAAAAGGACAGCTCGAAAGTCCACAAAAAGACCTAAAAAACATTAATTTTTATTATGTTTTCCTTATTTACGGATATTATTTTTAGTTTATGTTTGTTGATATTTCACATCAACCTATGATGTAATTTTTGATAAACTGCTAATATCAACTTTTAACATGTTTTCTTCCTAATTTTGCTGATAACAAAAAAGGGGAGAAAAAGTTAATGATATGGATGTGAATGTGTATGTGTATTTGTGAATGTGTTACGAATGAATGTTTAATTGTTTTGTTATCATCAAAAAGGGGGAGAATGTTGATTCTCTATATCTAAGAGTTTTGATGATAACAAAATACTCAATGAACTAACTACTCTATTAGTGTGCAGAATTATATTCAGAATTTTATACAAAATATTGGTAAAGTTGTTGAACAAATAAGGTTGAGTGATATTAAGTCTTGGACATAAATAAATTAGACAAGAGTTGTTATACGATATGAGGATTTCGGATGATAAGAAAAAGGTACACAGAATGTTTTTCAGAAGGATACTTAAATTATAAAACAATCCCAGAAGCACAGAACCTTTCACAGAACCTTGGGAGAAACTCAAAGCAACCATTCTGAATTGAAGTTAGTTTCCAGAAACACAAGTTTTTACAAACTTTTTCAAGAAACTTCAGCAGTAATTATGAGTTAAAGATGGTTACTTTTCATCTTCTCAAACAAGATCTATGTTTATTTATGAAAAAGATCAATACTTTTGAAGACCTAGCTCTGAGATACTAAGTATATTCGGACATTATACTTATTAGTTCCACTAAAGTTGGATTATCCTAGGGGATTAAAGGAATTTGTCGGATTGATTATTTTTAGCAAAGAAGTTTTTTGGAAAAAAAAAAAAATAGAAGCTATAGTTGATTAATGATGGAACGATTTAAGTTAGAACAGTTATATTTTCTGATTTTTCTCAAGATAGAAACAAATTCAAGTTGGATAAGAACAATGTTATCCTTAAGTAGATAACACACGAAGATCACGTTGAAGACCGTGATATCAGCAATCAGTAATAGTTCTCCAGATTTATCTTCAAGATCAACTTTATCAGAAGTTTTCAAACAAAAACAAGTGGATCATCTCAGATCACGAAATTCAAGCAGATCTTATCTATTTTGCGTATCAAGAATTTAAATTCAAATCTGGAACCAAAGAAACAAGAAGAATTCTTTCTTGAAGAATATCACAGCGGTTGATAAATCAAATAAAGGATAAAAGGAATAGATTTTATCCGAGATTTGTGGGATATTTATCTTATCTTGAGCGCAACAATTTTTAAACGCTAGAGGATAGCTGTGAGAATCGAGTAGAGAGAATTGTACAAGCTTGTAATTGATTTTATTGGATATAGGAAACAAAACCCGTAGGATAACGGGGTCCCCGGCTCGGAGCTGGAAGAGTGGACTGGCGCACAAGGCGGAACCACTATAAATATCTGCCTGATCTTCTTATCCCTTCTCTATTTATATTTCCATAGTTTATGTTATTGCTATTTAATTGTTCATATTGTTCTCTTAACTTAAAATCAAAGGGGATTGTTTTTAAAAGGCAAAAATTTTAATTTTCTGAAATAATCAATTCAACCCCCCTTCTTGATTATTTTCGAGACCAACAACTTCTTAGTCTCAGAAGCCTTGAAGAAGCTAAGACTTCCAATACTTGACTTTATTTATTAGTTATGTTACTTTTGCTTGCTATTATTTCTCATAAATCATGCCATTAAGATTGTTGTCCAAATTTTTCAAGCCATAAAAATATTTGATAAAAAGGAGATTTTATCAATTAGGAATAAGTTTATATGAAATATAAAATCTATGGTTTAACAAAAATAAAGTCGTTTCTTTCCAAGTTATAAGAAGAACTCACTACAATTTTAGAAGCTACTTTTGTTTTGAAAAGCTTTCTAAACCACATCCATATCACTTTGTTTTTT
This sequence comes from Combretum micranthum, assembly GCA_024138025.1. Taxonomy (NCBI): domain Eukaryota; kingdom Viridiplantae; phylum Streptophyta; class Magnoliopsida; order Myrtales; family Combretaceae; genus Combretum; species Combretum micranthum. The sequence goes on along the minus strand of JAMXBD010001368.1, from coordinate 150,503 downwards.
TCAAAAAAGAAAATAATTTTGATACAAAAATGATTTCTATGAAAACATAATATAAAGGAAACGTTATGAGAAAGGAATGAGAATTTTCAAATGAAGATCTTTTCAAATAAATAGTCAAAGAAAAATGGTATAGAAAATAAATAGGAAAAATAGCACTAATATAGAGAATTTAGAAAAGAAGAAAATTACTTTTCAAAAAAGTCATCTAGGAAAAATAATAAGTCAAACATAAAGTAATTCTTTGAAAACAAAAGAATCAAAGTATTCATTTCAAAAGATTTACAAAATAAATTTCTTGTAAACTATAGTTTTCTAAAACTTCTAATTGACATTGTTTTACTCAAGAAACATGGTTGGACAACAAACACTTTACTCAAGAAACATGGTTGGACAACAAACACTTGAGCATGAATAAATATGAGCTAAGTAGCTATAAAAAGAGAATTTTTCAACTATATAGATAACTAAGTATTTACCAAACAAATTTTAACTAATTGAAACAAATTGTTTTTGGGTGAGAAAAATTCGTGGTGAATCTGATCACCACTATTTTGGAGCCTATATGATCTAGTTTGATAAAAATAGTTTTAGAAATGGGTAGATCTTTTCGAGTAGGTAGAAATCGATATATTATATGGGCGATTCCGAGTTAAAATGACCAAGTTATGGCCCTTTTAAATTGGAATTCTCCTTTATACAAACTTTAACATTCTTATGGCATTGTTTTGTCAAAATTCAAGAAAATCATCAAGAAATACTCATTTTGGGTATTTACTTTGACTAGGTGATTCCGAGGAAGGATACTTATACCCCGAGTACTATTTCGACCAAGTGGATTGTGTGAACGACTCATCCGTTTAGAGAATTGTCAACATGGCATCATGAGTTTATTTCCTTAAAATACTTCACTTGATTATGCTTATAATCTAGTTGCATTAGAATTAAGAAAAGAAAAATGGATATGTATGTAAGATAATTTGTTGAAAGGATCCTAAGAATATCTAGGCTGGAATTGATTTAATGTTTGTTTTAGTATAACACTTGATTTGTATGAGATTCTATGATCACCTTAAATTTGATAATAATGATGCTATGATATCACAACTAAACTGATTCATGCGTACCATGAATTGAGTCACATTGCATTGGGTTGTTATCCTTGGGTGAGAAGGATTGTAGCTCAGGTCGAAAACAACACTTGGCAGAGTGACCGAAAGCGATTGCTTGGCGACATAAAGGAAATGCTTGGTGGAAAGTCTGGAAACAAGGCTCAATTTAAGTAGGCTTAATATGCTTGGTGATATTGATCGAAAGCATAAATTTTTTAACTAAAACTACTTGTTTTGAGGTTATGTATCACAAAACCCCGAATGGAGGGCGTAAATCCATTCAACATATAGTTCTTAGAAAACTATATGCCTTGTTTACCCACGTATATATTGCATTTCATTTGTCTACTTAAATAACTTGTTTGAATTCCATTATACAAGAAGTTATTTATGGAAATAGTTCTCACTAAGCTTATTAGCTTATAGCCTTATAGATATCTTTTGCAGTTTACCTATTTGTAGTCGAGGCCACGTGGACTCTGCAGCCAGGTATTTTCCTTTTGGTTAAGGAATCTCTAGATGTAGCTTAGTGATGGATAAGATGAAGAAGTATTCTTGTAATAGATTTGTGACTGGGGAATGCCTCTAAGTTTTGTAAGATTATTGATATGAACAAATGAATATTATGAATCTTCTTTTCTTAATTTGTTATCATATCTTCTTAAGCTTCATTATTTCATGTATGGTCTTCTAAATTTGTGAGAGCACGCCTTACACTTAATGTCAAAGCTTCTAGGAATGAGTAAGGGTGTCATACTTAAGCTTTAATATTGAGTGTAGCAGACTGTTACATTTAGGGTACCCCCTGGGGCGTAACAGGCTTGGATAGGTGCTGCTTGAGTTGGTAATCCTAAAACTTGAGGAGAAAAAATTGACTAGATGAAATCTTCCAGAGTAAAACATTTTGGATATTTTTTTTTTCTTTTCAAATGTTTGGGCTAATGCCTTCATTTCAAAAACTTGTTTTGTCCTTCTTTAATATTCTTTTCATTTTCTTTGTAAACTTTTTGGACTAAAACTTTCTCTCTCTTATTCTTTGAAAAAAAAGTTATGGAAAAGCTTGAGGAATTTTTTTTTGAAAAATTCTTTTTACTTTCTTTGTGTTTTTTTTTTTCAAAAATTCTCTTTTAAAACCCTTTGAGAAGTTTTTTTTCTTTTTCCTTTTTCTTTTTCTTTTTTTTGGAAAGATTACCAACAAGTAAGGATCTTTTAAAATCAATTATGCATTAGTTGCCCTATTGATCACTCATTTTAGTTCAGCCTTATACTTGACTACTAAATCTCATTGAAAAATTTTTAAATATTGGGAGCAAAACTTTTCTTGTTAGGACTTTAATTTGCTTTTATTGGGACATAATAGTTCTTAAACTTGAGGGAGATACCTTCTAAATTGGGGCAAACGATTTTCCATGCCCCTGTAGGTGATTTTTCAACCTAGAGATAATTATCTCGCTTTGAATTGTCTAGTCCAAGAGGACTTTCTTACACTCTCTTAGGCTTATTTTCACACATTTGACTCAGATTCCAAAAATTATGATCTGACTTATAAGTGATACATATTAGTTAATCTATTAAGTCTTTCTTGGACTGTAATGTAAGCTTTTTGGTTATTGGCTTAAATTGAATTGGATATCTTATAAAGGCTTTTTTTCTGAAATTTATCTTCAATACTCCCCAGGTTTACAAGTCAAGAATCCTTAAGGAAAACTAATAATGCGCTTGTCCCTAGTTTCAAGAGCATTAATTGTCACGCCCCGTAGGGTATCCTAAACGTAACAGCCCGCCACATACTAAGTAAGACTCTTGAGTTCCCTACCCGGGGCCTTCGGGAGTCTTAAGTAGATGTAAAGCGTTCCTTTACGACAATAGAATACTTCAACAAATGGAGTTAAATAGTTTAATGTGGGATTCATTAGCCATAGATAATAAATCAAAACGCATAATTAAAGTTTACAAAATCTAAGGGGCATTCCCCCGCAAAAGAATAACAAGTCTATTACAGTCATCCAGAGTCTTTAGTTTCCAATGGAAGTCTATACAAAAGGAATGGATTAAACTTCTATGGGAAACTCCTATCCCCGGTACCTGCGCTGTGGCTTGTCTCGGCCTAAGCCATATAAAATCATGCTGCAAAAGATAGAAACTATGGGGGCGTAAGCTAACTAGCTTAGTGAGTAATAACTTCCGTAACACAATTAATAATAATTCATTCAAGCAAGTGATTATTCAAGCAAGTGTATGCATCAAACAAAGGTGATCAACAAACATATGACCATCCGGAAATCATATGTGGATGGACTTGCACCCTCCATCTCGGGTTAGCAGATTAACGAATCCTGCGGTACGACGCCGTTTAAGCTCACGGTCAACTAACAATATTTCGTTTTATGGATCACGATTAACCAATAAGGTCGTTTTATGGATCACGATTAACCAACATATTCGTTTTATGGATCACGAAAAACCAACATATTCGTTTTATGGATCACGAAAAAATAACCAATGCAAATGCTCCAACCCCATCGTGATATGAATGGATACAATTTACATTTGAAACCGAATATTCATTAATTCAATTCTTTTAAGTGACCAACAAGTATTTGCAGACATTCATCATAAGGTACTAGCTAATCAGTCAATATCTTAACACCCGGTTTCGATATTCCTTAAGCTCCATTTCACATATCAATAGTAGACAACATATATATCTCCCATATACCCCATCATGCATAAACAATTTCTTTTATCTTTGCCTATACCACTAGTGCCACTACATTACAATCACATTCATTAATTGAGAGAGGAAGTCAAACTCACTCGGCCATTGGACGCCAAACTTCCTAATAGTAGTAGTCGGGAGGTAGAGTGTCGTCCTGCTCGGGATCACCTTCCAAGCAAGAATGATCCTAATGAGATTCTCATCATGTAACTAAATCAAATTATATATCTAGACTAGATGAATTCGGATTTCTCGCTATTTACGGAAGTTCCGACTTAAAACGGCCATAACTTGGTCATTTTAACTCGAAATTTCGCAAATTTTATACCGATCTCTATCTACTTCGAAAGATCTATCTATTTCTAATATTAATTTCAAGTTTTGAAAATAGTGAGGTTACGGAATAGTGGGATCGGATCAGTTCCGCAATGTTCCGATCTCAAAAATTTGTTTCGCTTTTAATAAGAAAGGTCCCTAGTTGATAATTCATGCATGAATGGTATGGGAATGAATTACTAACATGAATGCCATGTAATGAGATCAACATATGCATGGTCATGATAATTTTGTGCTAATAACTCTTATGAACTCCTAGGTGTTAGAAAATCTTACAAAGGTTATCTCTAGGAAGCTATTTTTCCACATTATCCTCCTTAGGGTTTCTTTGACTTTTAGTCTTGTAGTCCACTTGTTTTCTATCTAAAAATAAGTTCCCAAAGTCTATAATAGTCATAGCCTCCCTTCATGCATAAAAATCCACATTTTTCATTTGGTAAACATGTTTTTAAACAAGCTACTTGTAAAAATCCGAATTTTCCAAATTTCATTTTCTTGCATTTTTCTTAAGGAAAATCTTGTCTAATGCATTAAAAGTGAGGCTCCAATATATATATTATCTAAGGACTTCATTTAGCTTATAAAACATCCAATTTAGACTTAAATACTAAGTGTTCTTGTGGGCATGAACTTAAGTTACGAATTTGACTACTCATCCATATTTCAATATTTTCCATTCTAACTTACTCCTCATTTTTATGTTTCTATCATGCCTAAACTCACCAAAGTTTATAAAAATCATTCCTTCAATATATATTTATACCCTTCATTTTTCTTATGAAACATGAGTTTAAAAATGATTTTGGGGTTTTTGAAGTAGGGTTTCCATTTCATCCGAATTTTCAACATTTCATATTTGACAAAGTCCTTCCTTTTTCAATGTTCTTGCTTCCTATATGTAAAGATCCACTATCTAGCATCTATATACATGAACAAGACTACATTTTATGATCATCAATGCATGGAAAACAAAATACCTATGATCATACATGTTACATGAAGTTGGTTGTCTAAACTTTAGATCTACTATATATATTATGAATCATGGATCTCATGGCATGAACAACAATATATATGCAAGATCTCTACTTTACATGCATGAACAAGTTGATATTTCAAACAAAACTCATTAAAGGCTAGATCCACTTCTTGAGATGGCTTGAGATTCTTGTAGTAGTGTTTTCATGTCCCTTGCTCATGCTCATTGGGATTTAGATGAGAAAACACACAAGAATGATCTTGCCATAACAAGATTTAGGATGAACAAAGCCTAAATATACATACCAAAGGGTCTTGAAGGAGGAAAGAAGAAGACAAAGTTGAAAGTGTGAGGAGAGGGGGAAGTGCTCGGCACAAGGAGGGAAGAAGAGAGTTTTTCTCTTTTTCAAAGTTAAAACAAGAGAAAAATGAAGAGAGAGAGAAATTTAGTATATATATTAAGTGATTTAGGGTTTAGTTAATAAATGAAGTAAAAATAATCAATTGAGAGGGAAACAAGGGGAGGGGCGCCGGCCATCCATGTGTGTGTGTGTTTTGAAAAATTGAATTTTGTAATTTAGTAAATTAAATGTAATAAATGTGATAATTATTTAAGAGACAAAATTTCTTGGAAAAGAAAATTGAAATGAGTAGTTGTAAGGATGTAAGAATAGGGTATGGGTAGTGTGTAGTGTAGGTTGTACTTGTGAATAGTAGACAAGACATCTACTTTACCGGTTGTACCGAAAACACGGGAAAAGCTATAACTGTAATTTTTATAGCTCGGAAAATTATGAAATTGATATTTTTGGAATCCTTATAAAATTACGGTTCTAATGAATATTCCGGAACATTTTTCTGAATCCGTGGCCCGGGGCACGCTTTTCCGTAATTGGGCTCGGGAAGGCCCGGAATTGAAAAATTCCCGAATTTAAAACTTTCAAAGGTTTGAAATGTACTTTGGAACAATAATTCAAATTCATTTACTTTATAATATTTATTTTACTATGAAACCGAAGGAAAGCCGGATTTAGGGTTCCTAGGCTTCACTCACAAGACTCAACCTGATCGGATTAGGGTTTCGCTTCCAACTCCCGGGGTTTCCTAGCTACGAGAATACCGGGGTTTACAACCTCCCCACCTTAAATAAAGTTTTGTCCTCAAAACGGAACTGACGTACCTTGTCCTTCGAATATCTCGGGGTACTTCCTCCGGATTTCATCTTCCGCTTCCCAGGTTGCTTCTTCAAAGGCATGATTCCTCCATAACACTTTGACATAGTGAATGTCTTTGTTTCGTAGCCTTTGAGTTTTCTTATCCAATATCTTCACTGGGTGCTCCTCATATGTCAGGTTTTCCTTCAACTGGATTGGTTCCAATTCCAAAATCCTTTCTGGGTCGGCAACGTATCTCCTCAAAACTGACACATGGAATACATTGTGAATCCCGGACAAATTAGGTGGTAGGGCTAGCCGATATAGATCTCCGACTCTTTCCAGGATCTCAAAAGGTCCAATGTATCTCGGGCTTAACTTCCCTTGTGTACGCATCCTCTTGATACTTTTAATCGGATTTATCTTCAGGTACACATGATCACCCACTTTAAATTCAAGCTCTCTTCTTTTCAAGTCTGCCCAGCTCTTTTGTCGGTCCTGAGCTTCTTTCATTTTCCGCTGAATCAACCTCACTTTATCCGCGGCTTCTTGTACCAATTCCGGCCCAATTGCTACCTTTTCCACTTCATCCCAAAACAAAGGGGACCTACAACGCCGTCCATACAAAGCTTCATACGGTGGCATCTGGATGGTGGAGTGATAGCTGTTATTGTAGGCAAACTCGATTAGGTGTACATGACTATCCCAATTCCTTTGAATTCCAAGGCACACGCCCTCACATGTCTTCTAGGGTTTGGATCGTCCGCTCAGACTGTCCGTCGGTCTGAGGATGATAAGCCGTACTGAAATGCAATTTAGTGCCCAAGCTCTTCTGCAAGCTTGTCCAAAACTTGGACACAAATCTCGGGTCTCTATCTGAGATAATCCCTGCAGGTATGCCATGTAATCTTACGATCTCTCTGATATAGATCTTGGCTAACCTTTCCATTGTAGGTCATATTTATGGGTAGGAAATGCCGACTTAGTTAACGATCCACTATCACCCATATTGCATCACAACCCGATGGAGTCTTAGGAAAACCACACACAAAATCCATGGATATCTGATCCCACTTCCATTCAGGAATGGGTAAGGGCTTTAGCAATCCGCCCGGTCTCTGGTGCTCTACTTTACCTGTTGGCATACTGAACACTTCATTACATAATCTGCCACATCTCGCTTCATTCCATTCCACCAATAGCAACTTTTCAAATCTTGGTACATTTTGGTGCCTCCGGATGCATGGTATATCCGGAGTTATGTGCCTCGCTCATTATTTCCTTCTTCAACTCCTCGTCCTCTGGTACGCACAGCCTTCCGTTCATTCGGATCACATCTTCATCATCTACGGCAAAGTCAAGGTACTTTCCTGCTTGGGTTTCCCTTTTTATCTTTTGTATTACGCCGTCATACCTTTGGGCTCCTTGATTCTCTCTACGAGGGTCGGTTCCAGCGCCAAGTTGGATATCTCGAGCTCAGCGCTTCGGTCTATGAACTCAATCCTTAGCTTTTCAAATTCCTTAATCAACTCCTTCTGACTTGTGATCAAAGCGGCTACTTCCCCGTGATTCTTCCGACTTAGGGCATCCGCGACTGCATTTACTCTCCCTGGACAGTAATTTATTCCCAGATCATAATCTTTATTAATTCAGCCACCTCCTTTGTCTCATTTAACTCCTTCTGTGTGAACAGGTATTTAAGGCTTTTATGATCTGTATATCTCACACCTTTGTCCATACAGATAATGTCTCCATAACTTCAAGGCAAAGACAATGGCAGCTATTCCAAATCATGCGTAGGGTAATTCTGCTCATGCGGTCTCAATTGCCGAGAAGCATATGCAATAACCTTCCGCTCTTGCATCAAGACGCATCCAAGGCCATTCCTTGAGGCATCACTATGTACCGTATAGGACTTTTCGGGTCGGTAAACCAAAATCGGTGCCGATACCAATCGTCGTTTTAGTTCCTGAAAGCTTGTTCCCTCTTGTCCGTCCAAAAATTTCTCATTCTTTTGAGTTAATTGAGTCAGCGCTTGGCTATCTTAGAGAAATCCTTCACAAACTTGCGATAGTAGCCAGCTAATCCCAAGAAACTCCTTACTTCAGTAACTGTTTGCGTGGCTTCCAATCCACTACAGCCTTGATCTTTTCGGGTCAACTGATATCCCATCACCGTTACTACATGTCCAAGGAATGATATTCTGTCCAACCAAAAATCACATTTGGACAGCTTGGCATACAGTTCATTATCCCGTAAGGTTTGCAATGCCAACGAAGATGCTCCTCGTGTTGCTCTTTGGTCTTTGAATATATGAGGATGTCGTCTATGAAGACTATCACACACTTATCCAAAAGTGGCTTATAGACTCTATTCATCAGGTCCATAAATGCAGCTGGTGCATTAGTCAGTCCAAATGACATTACCAAAACTCGTAGTGTCCATAACGAGTACGAAAAGCCGTCTTAGGTACATCCTCAGGCTTAATCCTCAACTGATGATTCCCGAACGTAAGTCAATACGTGAGAACACACAAGCTCCTTGCAGCTGGTCAAACAAATCGTCAATTCTTGGCAAGGGATACCGATTTTTGACAGTCACTTTATTCAATTCCCGGTAGTCGATACACAATCTCATCGATCCGTCCTTCTTCTTCACAAACAAGACGGGTGCGCCCCATGGCGATACACTTGGTCTTATAAATTTCTGGTCCAGAAGTTCTTGTAACTGCGTCTTTAGCTCCTTCAACTCAGCCGGTGCCATCCGGTATGGCGCTTTAGATATCGGTTCGGTATTTGGAGCCAAAACAATCTCAAAGTCAATTTCTCTTTTTGGCGGTAATCCCGGCAAAATTTCTGGGAACACATCCAAGTATTCATTCACCACTGGAATATCCTTTTCCTCACGGGTTTCCCCTTCATCCAAGACCCTCAATCGGTATTATCTCTCATCCTCCATCATCAACTCAAACGAGCTTAGATCAAACCTTCTTGGGACTAAGGTTTCTCCCAAATTCTACTTTTTCTCCCGATTGATCATAAAAACATACTGTCCTCTTTGGCAATCCACTATTGCTTTCACTTTACTTAGCCAACTCATTCCGAGGATGACTTCGTATTTGTTCATTTCCAACATTATTAAATCACTTTTGGAGTGGTGACCGTGGATTTCCAATGGAATCTTTATCAGTTCTCGGGTTGACACACACTCCCGTAGGGGTCTTAATCCTAACTAACGTGGTTGTGGCTATAGGCAATCCAAGTCGGTTGGCCAAACTATGGTGATGAATGAGTGGGTTGCTCCCGTGTCAAATAAAAACAAGGCCTCCACGCTATTCACTCGTATGTGTCCTGAGGTCAATAAACACCCATCACATATGGACCTTAAAATACTCTTAAGGCTATCCACATAGGGTCTCTACTTCCAGCTTTCCATAATATTCAATTTCATTTAAACAATAATTCAAATTAAAACTTAAATTTCAATTAGGAGGGGTTTCCGCTACTAACCTGTCACCAGGCCGCCATCAGCATTCTCGCTTTGATCCAAAGCTGCCAACTCCACTTCCTCATCTTCGTCTTCTTCCACCATCCATTGGCCTTCCAAATTGTACAGCCTCATCCCATGCATCGCTGAAGCTGCCCGACTCCGCTCTTGTTACCAGACCTCATGGGGTTGGTATTACTCGAGGTTCCGAAGGGTCGGGTGGCCACGCTTTCCGTTGAGAACATTCGGAAGCTAAGTGCCCTTTCTCCTTGCAAATAAAGCAAGTCACTGCCAGCTTCTTCGGGCACGTATAAACCATGTGGCCAGCATCACCACAAAAGTAACATTTGTTCCTCAACTGCGGGCATTGCCTAGGCGCATGCGTCCCCTTACATTTCCAGCACGTGACATTGGTCTTGAACTGGGTCGGCTTGCTGCTAGACTCCTCTTTAAACCCTTGGTACGGCCTGTACCTTTTTCCTTTGAACCCTGAGCTGAGGCATCAAACGGCCTCTTTCCAAATACCCTCTTTTCAGGCTCCTGATATTTCCTTTTTCTAGCCCCTTCAATTACCCGGGCCTTCTCTACCATCTCAGGGTAGGTCCTTACTCCGAACTCTTCCAACTTGATCCGCAGTCCTCATCTAAGCCTCCCAGAAATACCTGCTTCTTTAATTCTTCACTATCCCTGAAAGACTCAGGGCATACTGCAGCAAGTGAACAAACTCAGTTTCATACTGCTCTACTGTCTCCCTTTCTGCTTTACATGGAGGAAATCAGCACTATATTTCACCCTCAAGCTGGAGGGAAAATAATTGTTCAAAATTCCCGCGAAAGGTTTCCCAAGTGGCCGGGGAAGTCAAATTCCTTCTCTTGGAGTCCCACCAGACCCGTCATTATACCTCACATATATGTCCCATATTCCAACTGCAGATAAGGTGGGATCTCGTATGCAGCAAAAGAACGCTCAACTTGAGCCAACCAGTCCTCGGCTTCATCCGGTTTCGAATGCCCATCAAAATACCGGTTGCTCTTAATAAAGTCCGGTAAGGAGCTTCGGTGGGGTCTCCTGTATGGCGGGGGTGGCGGCAACTGCACATTATAGGAATGCTCCTCTTGTGGAGCAGGTGCCTCTGCAGTCATTTCCCGATGATCTGGGTGGCGGATGTGGGGCCGAATCCCGGCACTTTGACCTGGGTTGGGTTCTACTGGATTTGATTCTGGATGAAAGTGTTCAGAAGATTGGCCAATTGTCCAATCGCATTTAGCACATCACCCTGTTGGTTTTGGGGTGCAGCTCCTTGGGGGTTAGGTTGTGGCATAGCCGGTTGATCGGCTTCGTTGAATTAGACCCTTGTTCCCGATTCCGAATTCGTCGGTTTCGTCTGTTTATACAATGTTTAATGAATTTTTAGTATCTTTAGTAAGTTTTAAATTTCGAAGGAACAAGATTATTAACAATTCAAAAGTTGCGAAAATCTGGAAATCAACTCGAAAGAAATGGAATTCATAAATCCATAAAATATAAGGAAAATAAAATAAATAAAATAAAAATTTCACACATAGAGTAACAAGTCGAAACTTCATAACAATAATGTGAATGAATGAATGTTTATGTGATCTATATGCGGTTGATGTTCTTTATGCCTCATGACTAGTATGCATGCTTTTCACAACTCCTTTCTTTAAAAAACTTGACCTTTTCATTACTTTAGTGAGCCATACAACAATATTACATCAAGATTTGGTCCCCAAAATTTGGCTAACTAAGTTCCTTCCTATTCTAAACAATTTCCCTATTCCGAAATCATGACAAAATACAGGAAAAAGAACAAATAAAATACTAACTATCCTGAAATCCTAAGGCAAATTGGCATCCCGCATTGCCTACTACAAAAATAAGAAAATCAGGACTCCGCTTGGACTTCATGGGCTAGCTATCACTCGGTCTCTACTCATCACTAGAGTCATCAGGGGTAGGGCTAGGAAGCCGTCTCCTACTGGAAGAGCTACCATCGTCCCGTCGGATGAACAAACTAAGGTACTCCCTTGTAGTCATCCCCATTTCCTAGCAGGTCGGACTAGGGTTCCTGTCTTCACTTTCCTCCTCTTCCTCAGTACCTTGCCCTTCCCTCGGGCTCACATCATTCTTTTCACCCTAACCTCAGGCTCACTCACCTGAGTCTCTTCATCTTTCTCTTACCGGTTCTCCACCCATGCCTTCTATTCCATAGGCTCGGGGGCTACAGGCTCAGCTACTACTATATCAAGTACGGGGGATTTCTCCTTCCACATACACATCTCTCCACAAATGGGATCAAACTCGGGTTCTACCCTACCACTATCAGGTATCTCAGCTCCCTATCAAAATCCCAAACCATCAGGTTGGGTTCCGGATTCACTTCAGCCTCCGGCTCAACAGGTGGGGTAGGGGTTCTAGGAACTATATTCTCCTCCCAGTTAGGATCCTCCTCGGGTCCTCCTCCTCTTCTTCCTCTTCATCCTCTCCAATCACAGGCCCATTCAGCTGCATGCCTATATCAATAGCTGGAGGTGGAGCTATCACTCGGGGTGGGAGGATATCTAAGTAGATCGCATGCCAAGTGATGTGATTCCATGCGTCTGCTAAATTCCAGTCAGGATGATCATACAAGTTATCATGGGCATACACATATAATGGTCCTATGGGGATCCATACCTAAAATCTGGAGGGGTTCGGGTTCCTCCACCCTTCATAAATGTAGCTTCTCTAGTCATGGGCTCACGCCCATAATCAACCATGATCCTCTCTAGAGTATAGATTGTCTCAACTTTGTCCAGCTCCTTCTTCCCATAGGATCATACCTCAATCGATCCACTACTGAAGCCCATCTGGTATATCTCAGCCCATCCTTCCATAACTTGTACATTTCCCCTATAGTGGGGATGTCTGGCTAAGGCAAAATCTTCACACAGTTCTCTTAGCCTCAACCTATATTCTACCATCGTTTCGTCATTTCTCTTTGAAATTCCTGGCCCTCTCCCTGGTCTCACCCAGGGAGACCTACATCAAAACAATACTACTAATCAGACTTAGCAAGAAAACGTTTTTAACTCCATTTAACCTATTAGTTAGATTTCTAAGTCCGGTTTCTTTTAATTCTATTGTCTTGTTTTATAACCTAGGCTCTGATACCAACTTAAACTGTCAGCCCCGTAGGGTATCCTAAACGTAACAGCCCGCCACATACTAAGTAAGACTCTCGAGTTCCCTACCCGGCCTTCGGGAGTCTTAAGTAGATGTAAAGCGTTCCTTTACGACAATAGAATACTTCAACAAATGGAGTTAAACAGTTTAATGTGGCATTCATTAGCCATAGATAATAAATCAAAACGCATAATTAGTTTACAAAATCTAAGGGGCATTCCCCCGCAAAAGAATAACAAGTCATTACAGTCATCCAGAGTCTTAGTTTCCAATGGAAGTCTATACAAAAGGAATGGATTAAACTTCTATGGGAAACTCCTATCTCCGGTACCTGCGCTGTGGCTTGCCTCGGCCTAAGCCATATAAATCATGTTGCAAAAGATAAAACTATGGGGGCGTAAGCTAACTAGCTTAGTGAGTAATAACTTCCGTAACACAATTAATTATAATTCATTCAAGCAAGTGTATGCATCAAACAAAGGTGATCAACAAACATATGACCATCCGAAATCATATGTGGATGGACTTGCGCCCTCCATCCCGGGTTAGCAGATTAACGAATCCTGCGGTACGACGCCGTTTAAGCTCACGGTCAACTAACAATATTTCGTTTTATGGATCACGATTAACCAAAATTCGTTTTATGGATCACGATTAACCAACATATTCGTTTTATGGATCACGAAAAACCAACCAATGCGAATGCTCCAACCCCATCGTGATATGAATGGATTCAATTTACATTTGAAACCGAATATTCATTAATTCAATTCTTTTAAGTGACCAACAAGTATTGCAGACATTCATCATAAGGTACTAGCTAATCAGTCAATAGCTTAACACCCGGTTTCGATATTCCTTAAGCTCCATTTCACATATCAGTAGACAACATATATATTCCCATATACCCCATCATGCATATACAATTTCTTTTATCTTTGCCTATACCACTAGTGCACTACATTACAATCACATTCATTAATTGAGAGAGGAAGTAAAACTCACTCGGCCATTGGACGCCAAACTTCCTAATAGTAGTAGTCGGGAGGTAGAGTGTCGTCCTGCTCGATCACCTACCAAGCAAGAATGATCCTAATGAGATTCTCATCATGTAACTAAATCAAATTATACATCTAGACTAGATGAATTCGGATTTCTCGCTATTTACGGAAGTTCCGACTTAAAACGGCCATAACTTGGTCATTTTAACTCGGAATTTCGCAAATTTTATATCGATCTCTATCTACTTCGAAAGATCTATCTATTTCTAATATTAATTTCAAGTTTTGAAAATAGTAAGGTACGGAACAGTGGGATCAGATCTGTTCCGCAATGTTCCGATCTCAAAAATTTGTTTCGCTTTTAATAAGAAAGGTCCTAGTTGAATTCATGCATGAATGGTATGGGAATGAATTACTAACATGAATGCCATGTAATGAGATCAATATATGCATGGTCATTAATTTTGTGATAATAACTCTTATGAACTCCTAGTGTTAGAAAATCTTACAAAGGTTATTCTAGAAGCTATTTTTCCACATTATACTCCTTAGGGTTTTTGACTTTTAGTCTTGTAGTCCACTTGTTTTCTATCTAAAAATAAGTTCCAAAGTCTATAATAGTCAGCCTCCCTTCATGCATAAAAATCCACATTTTTCATTTGGTAAACATGTTTTTAAACAAGCTACTTGTAAAAATCCGAATTTTCCAATTTTCATTTTCTTGCATTTTTCTTAAGGAAAATCTTGTCTAATGCATTAAAAGTGAAGCTCCAATATATATATTATCTAAGGACTTATTTAGCTTATAAAACATCCAATTTAGACTTAAATACTAAGTGTTCTTGTGGGCATGAACCTAAGTTACGAATTTGACTACTCATCCATATTTCAATATTTTCCATTCTAACTTTCCTCTTTTATGTTTATATCATGCCTAAACTCACCTAAGTTTATAAAAATCATTCCTTCAATATACCTATCATACATACCCTTCATTTTTCTTATGAAACATGAGCTTAAAAATGATTTTGGGGGTTTTTGAAGTAGGGTTTCCATTTCATCCGAATTTTCAACATTTCATATATGGCAAAGTCCTTCCTTTTTCAATGTTCTTGCTTCCTATATGAAATCCACTATCTAGCATCTCTATACATGAACAAGACTACATTATTATGATCATCAATGCATAGAAAACAAAATAAACCTATGATCATGCATGTACATGAAAATGTGGTTGTCTAAACTTTAGATCTACTATATAATGCATGAATCATGGATCTCATGGCATGAACAACAATATATACAAGATCTCTACTTTACATGCAAGAGCAAGTTGATATTTCAAACAAAACTCATTTAAAGGCTAGATCCACTTCTTGAGATGGCTTGAGATTCTTGTAGTAGTGTTTTCATGTCCCTTGCTCATGCTCATTGGGATTTAGATGAGAAAACACACAAGAATGATCTTGCCATAACAAGAATTAGGATGAACAAAGCCTAAATATACATACCAAAGGGTCTTGAAGGAGGAAAGAAGAAGGAAATGAGTTGAAATGTGAGGGAGAGGGGGCCAAAGCTCTCGACACAAGAGGGAAAGAATGAGAGAGTTTTTCTCTTTTTCAAAAGTTAAAACAAGAAGAAAATGAAGAGAGAGAGAGAACATTTAGTATATATATTAAGTGATTTAGGGTTTAGTTGAATAAAATGAAGTAAAAATACTTCAATTGAGAGGGAAACAAGAGGGAGGGGCGCCAGCCATCCATGTGTGTGTGTGTTTTGAAAAATTGAAATTTGTAATTTAGTAAATTAAATGTAATAAATGTGATAATTATTTAAGAGACAAAATTTCTTGGAAAAGAAAATTGAAATGAGTAGTTGTAAGGATGTAAGAATAGGGTATGGGTAGTGTGTAGTATAGGTTGTACTTGTGAATAGTAGACAAGACATCTACTTTACCGGTTGTACCGAAAACACGGGAAATGCTATAACTGTAATTTTTATAGCTCGTAAAATTATGAAATTGATATTTTTGGAATCCTTATAAAATTACGGTTCTAATGAATATTCCGAAACATTTTTCCGAATCCGTGGCCCAGGGCACGCTTTTTCGTAATTGGGCTCGGGAAGGCCCGGAATTGAAAAATTCCCGAATTTAAAACTTTCAAAGGTTTGAAGTGTACTTTGGAACAATAATTCAAATTCATTTGCTTTATAATATTTATTTTACTATGAAACCGAAGGAAAGCCGGATTTAGGGTTCCTAGGCTTCACTCACAAGACTCAACCTGATCGGATTAGGGTTTCGCTTCCAACTCCCGGGGTTTCCTAGCTACCGAGAATACCGGGGTTTACATTAATAAATCAAGTCCTATAACCTGAAGAGTCTCTAAAAGGGTAGTATTGTGGATGGGTCCATGTCATAAATATGCTGTAGGCCTTTGACATTGAATTTTGATAGGTTTTGCGGTTTTGAGCTTTGAACACGTGCCTCCAATCCTTAGGTATGATCACCTTATTTGAATTCTTTTCTCTTCTCCTCTTTTTTTTTTTCTTTTTGAATCCCATTTTCTTCCTCCTTTTTTTTTCTTCTTTTCCTTTTTGTTGTTGTTGTTGTTCTTCTTCTTCTTCTTCTTTTTTGGACATAGATTAAAGGTGATTGGTGTTTCTTCAACATTCATTGGATGGCTTATAACTCAAAGTGTATGGGTTGTCTATGGCTTTGAAATAGAGTCTCTTCTTCCTTTCAAAGGAAATGAATTATCTATATCAATTGATTGCTTTTGAATTGATACAACTAGGGTAAGCACACATTAGTTAATCCTTTTTTTCTCCGTTATTAATGACCCTAACTTCTAAATTACCCCCTTGTGGGGTGCCCTAATGTGGGGTGGTTCTTAATGCAAGGGATAAGTATGTTTAGGATATTGAAATGAATGTCTAATGTCATTTTGACTCAAATATCAAATTCAAGGTAGACCTCCTTTAAGAAATGAGTCAATTTCCTTCCTTTATTGTCACTGTGCTCTCGAGTGTTTAGGGTTAGTGTTTATGATTTGTTTTGCCTCTTATCATTCTAGACTTCTTTATGAGATATTTTTCTTAGTTATCAACCATTCATTCTTTTAGTTCGCTTCAAGCTTATTCACTAAATGCCCATTTTATATTGGGTTTATATTTTAGAAACTAAATCCCAATAAATGCCCTTAATTAGTGGCTTATTAAGTCCATTTGGTTACCCCTTATTTCTAATCTCTTTTCATTTGTAGTTTACCTTTAGCCTAAAGTATCACACCTCGTCCCTGTAGGCGACAGCGATGGCGATGCGATGCCAGGGCAGGCAAACCCACCACTGGCCTCCTAGTGATAATGGCCGACACCACCATTGCATCATGGTGACCTCAACCAACGCATGCCCCACAGGGTATCACGAGCACTATAAGTATTGTTACCCTCAGGATAAGTTGAACCCAGTCTGCAGACTCTAGGATTCGAACCCAGACCTAAGGCTTTTACTTGCCCCAAAGGCAACACCTCTTACCAATTGAGCTGCAGATCAATTGGCAAGAGGTGCTGCCTTTGGAGCAGGCAAAAGCCTTAGGTCTGGGGTTCGAATCCTAGAGTCTACATACTGGGTTCAACTCATCCTAAGGGTAATAATACCTATAGTGCCCGTGATACCCTATGGGGCATGCGTTGTTTGAGGTCACCATGATGCAATGGTGGTGTCGGCCATTATCACTAGGGGGCCAGTGGTGGGTTTGCCTGCTTTGGCATCGCATCACCGTTGCCTGCGGGGGCGGAGTGTGACATAAAGTGAGTTACCATTGGTCTCAAAATTTAAAGGACCCTTTATTGCTAGCAAATTTCTTTTTTTCTCTCTCTTTTTTTTGTAAAATTTATTTTTTAATTTTTTTAATTTATTAGAAAACTATATTCTAGAAATAACTAAACATCAATTACTGAAAGGATAATGAATATTTATAAAGAAGTATTTGGAAACCATGTTTTACAATAATTGTTTACAACTTAAAGTGGAAATTTATTTATAGAGATGATTTTTTTTTTTTAAATTACAAACCAAAACCTATTTTATAAATTAGCATTTCTTTTTTTCTTTTTCAAAATAATATGTAAAGAGTAATGATGACTTTTTTTTTTCTTAAATATTCACAAATGGAGACTGATATTATAGAATAGTAGACTTAAGTTTTAAAGGAGTAGAACACATATGACAAAGATTGATTGTAACTTAAAAGAACTTAAAACTATCTAAAAAAGAATTAATCTAACGGATGATCGAATTATGTACAATCTATGGATATGTACAAGCCTACTGTATATTTTTTAACAACTTTCTTATACAAGTTTTGTATTTACTTTATTATGATCTATATAATCTAAAAATTATTTACAATTTTTTATAGAATTTTTTATTTACAAAAAATGGAATTTTTTTTATAATTTTATTATATACAGATTCTTTTTATATCATAATGATGTACACTATTTTACATGAGTAAAAAAATCTTTTTATTTTTTTATTCAGGACAATTTACAAATTTAGCATTTATTATTTTCTTAACTATATACAGATGACTATGATAACCAACAAGCTATTATTTATAAAGTACAATAAATTATTCACATCACATATAACACATGCAATTCACATGGATGCAAACTTAGGGGTTGACAACCAATTAATCATGGGGAAATTATGAGGTTTTCATTTCATTTACAACCTTATTTTAAAAAAATGAGATAAATAATTTTCAAGGGGAGGATTTTAAAAGGATTTTAAAACTGTAACTTTTTAAGATATGCCCCATTATTATTTATCAACAACTTGTGTTTATGAATGCAATTGGGTGGGTTTTAAAGGTTCCCTGGTCTAGTGGATCGTAGATCAACACTAAACTGGAGCGGGAAGTCATTTCATGAACCAAAGGTTGGAAAAGCCACAGCCTCCGGATCCTATTAGTGACCTCCCTACCTAGGGTCTTAAGACGGCTTGGTTCTGACTGTATCTAGCACGCATTAAAAAAAATTCCCCTAACCAAAAAAAAAAAAAAAAATTTGTACCCTATCTTATGCTATGCATAAAGGGGCAAATCTACATCACTTAAAGAAAACATTAGTACTACTATTTACAAATGAATAATTATACAAATAATATATAAGAACGAGTAAATAAAGAATAAACTTTAAATTTAGGAATTTCATGTGGCTAGCCCTCTTAAAAAACACGTGTCCCTAATGGAATTGCCAAGCTGTCAAGCCTGGATTTTTCATTTTGGTTTAATTTCTTTTAATCCAATCCGTATTAAACCTAAATCCATTTAATACGAACCATCGATTAAGAATTAAAAGAAATTTAAATCTTGAAAAGATTTTGGAGTCATCACTTGATTGGAATTGGAAAAAATTTATAAGTTAAGATTAATGAGTTGGTTAATCCAAACTTAGCTACTAGTTTGTGAAAATTTTGATTTAAAACCAAATTTATTGAACCATAAATTTTTGGATTCGAGAGCTATCCTATTAAATCATACGGTCACCACTTTAATTCCTAATTTTAAAGTTTATCCCCTTTGAATGCTCAAAAAGATCTATCAAATTTACAAATCAAGGTATTTACAATTATCCATAAAGTTTACTAATTTAAAAAAAAATATATACTATTTACAAAAAATAAAAAGATTTTTTCAATTTTTTATGTCGCCTTGGAGGTGCTTACATACCCGCTAATCAAGATCAGACAACACCTAGTTCTTTTTTATGAAAACTTTAATTTGTTGATTGATTTTAGTAATTTGAAATATTATCTCTTTAAGTTCATTAAGTTTTGATTTTGTGAGAAAAATGTTCTTTTATGAGTCCTAAATCTATTAAATTAGCTTTTATGAAAAAATCGCTTTTTATAAGCGACAAAAGGGGTCTTGAGTAAAAATAGAATCATAATCACATTTTATAATATAAATCATAAATCAAACAAAAAAAATCATTTTATTTAAAATTTACATTCTAAACAAACATTATACATTAACCTAAAATTTTAATTTGACATTTCCTGATATATTTACAAGAAACATGTATTATCACGTATTATTGAACATACACCAGTTGGATCACTAAAACATAAAACTACTACCCATTGTCAACTTCACTAAATTATTATCATGATATTATTTTGCATAAATATTATTAATGTTATTAACTTATAATCGCTATTTACTGGACAAGTCATATTCATATCTATTATTATTCTAACAGCACATACATATTAATTTATTATTAATATTACTAAACTTTTTCGATTTCCAGCTAAAGAAGTTATATTATATTTATTATAGCCATTTATTTTTATTGATTTATTTACTTATTTTAATTTTTTCTTATTCATTTTGAAATACCCTAAACCTTCACATATATTAGAAATTGAGTTTAGATAGATTTGGATGAATTAAATTAATCATAGGATATAAATAGACAAGTTGACAAAGTTAGATTAGTAATTAATTAAATGAAATTTAAGATTTTGATTCCAAATCTCCTAAACATTTTTTAAAATGTTTAAAGGATTCCAAAACTCTTGATTCTTAGTCTAAACACTAATTCCTAGATCTTTACAAAGTTTGAGTTCATTTGCTTGTATAAAAATATTAGTTCTTAAACCCGAACTCAAATTAAATATCTTTTATCCAAAATAAATTTTTAAATTAAGTTTTTATTTTAAGTTCTTAATTTCTGACCTATCGATTCTAAAATTATCTTTTAAAAACTTCTAGAACTATAGATATTGATCTGATAGTTCTAAACCTATAGCTAAATTCTAAAATATCCTAAACTTTATCCTTATCTTTCCCTTTTATTTCTTTTCATTCCCCTGCCTTTATCTTTCTTATTCTTTCTCTCTCTCTGTCTTTTCTTCTTCTTGTTTCCCGTATCTTCTTCTTCTTCTTCTTCTTCTTCTTCTTCTTCTTCTCTCTTTCTTCAATTCATCTCACCACATCTCAAATTCAACAAAGCTAAAGGAGAAATCAAAGTTAGGAATGAAGATAGAAGAAGAAATTACATGTTTCTTCAAAAGCTAAGTTTTATATCATGAATTGTCTTTCTTTTTATTATTGTTTACAAGCTTATAATTGGTATATAGATGTTAGAAATGGGTTGAGAGTGCTGTTTATTTATGTATTTGTTGATATATACTTGTTGAATGTTGGTTTGTGAAGGAGGAAGATGATGAATAATGGAAGTTGGATTTGATGAAGTTTAGATTTGTTTGATGTTGTTACATGAAGTTTGAAGTGTTAGAAGTTGTTATATGTGTTTAATTGGTGTTAGAATTGATATAGGAAACTTAGTAGATGATTTGAAGAAATTTTGATATGAATAAAGTGTAAAAACCATGTTTAAGCAAAGCTGTTATGTCTTCAACACCACCTTTTGGAGCTTCTACACCGCCGGCGTTGAGCCTGGTGTTGAAGTGATCAGAATCCCATATCTTAACATTGCCTCCAACACTGCCAATTTTGAATCTCTACGCTACGGCGTTGAGATTTACGCCACCGGTGTAAAAGTGTCAGTTCATTTTACAACATTGCCATGTTTTGCAGCTTGATCGTATTTTGGCCATAACTTTTTCATAAAACCTCATTTTGAGGTGATTCAAGTTGCTATAGAAATATTAAAAAGAGATCTACAACTTTCATGTTTTGAGTTTTAGCAAATTCTAAAATATCAGTGCTTAAATTTCACTTCTTTCTAATTGATACATTTTCCAAGCAAAGTTAAAAATTTGTTTTTGTTTGTTTTATGTGTGTTTGCTTTAGCAAATGGATCTTTTTGGACTAAAATGAGATAGATATATGATAATTGATGTGTTATAATGATTGATTAAAATAATTAAGCATGATTTAGATAGATTTATAAATTTAACAAATAATTGGATTAAATTGGAAGTTAGACATAAAATGATCTTAGTTGATAATTCTAGGTTTAACTTAGCTTAGTAAACTTTACTAAGCTAAAATGAATTAGATTGTCTAAGTTTAATCAACTTGATTTAGTAAATGAATTAATTGACTAATTCTAAATAATTTGGCTAAGGTTAAGTTAAAATAAGTTTAATAACTAATAATTGGCTTAGATGAATGTGTTAGGATGATCTTTAAATAACATGAGCAATAAGTTGTTTCAAATGTTTATTTGCTTTGAATATGAATGCTTTTATGTATGAATGCTTTGTATATGTTATGCTTTGTGATAAGAAACTATAATTAAAGTGAAAAGAATTACTCTGACAGACAAATGAGAACTATCCATATTTTAGCGGGACGATATTCGTAACCATAGTGGGGTTCCACATTAGTGTCTAATCAAATAGGGTTAATAAAAGTTTAAGAAAGTGGATGATTAGTTTAGTTTAGTTTAGTTTCTTATACGAGTTCTTTCTTTAATAGAAGTGGATATCTGATTTATCTTTTGGATTATCTACTTAAATTCCTTCGAGGCTATGTTTGGATTTCATATTCAATGTACGCAGTAACTTGCGTGATGATTGATAGGATAGGCATCCTAAATCGATTAAGAATTTAAAGATGGCTTAATAATTGATGAGTATTAATTGTCTGTTATGCCATTGAATCTGGTTCGAGGAGTGGCAACCTTGTCATGATGCAATGACACAGTAGTTAGGTGCTTTAACTTTAGTCATGATGTAATGTACGCTATGATGCAATAGCATTTTTTTATGGTTAAGCGGGTGATCAATGGAGAGTGTAGTGTCTATATAACGTTTGCTTATACTTGGGGGAAAATACCATGGTTTAGTTCGACGTTTATGAGAACGAGTAAACTAAATTCATGTTGTGGACTAAGTTAAGTAAAGTTGAGTAATGGCTACAAACTCTAGATGAGATCACTTTTATGGAATAGATATAGGGGGCATAGGTATTCGGACGGCTTATATCAATTCCCTGAGCAGCTGCTGTTACTTAGAACCACCAGATTTCCATTGGCTTGTTCCGTAGTGTGAGTGCTCCATTGTTGATTTGTTTATTTTAATAGAAAGATAATAACTTGTGGATTGATGCATTACATTTAGTTAAGCTCGCATGCCACTCCGTGTGTGATTGTGTTACTGTGTACTGGGCTTCGGCTCATTCTTGTTGTTGTTATTCCTTTTACAGGTTTTGTTGTTGGTAAAGATGATGTTGATAATGTTGGTGATGATGGATGATGAGACGATGATATGATGATGTTGTCTCAGGTTTTTGGGTGCTTCTGTTGACTCGGGAAGGATTGTGGATGAGTGATGTGAGTTAGGAGCGTTGAGTAGTTTAGTTGTTTTGTTTCTTCTTTTATTTGTTTTATAGAGACTGGTTTATTTATAAATTTGCATTTTCATTTAAGGGCTTGTTAGTGCCCATTTTTTGTATTTTGTAAAGATTTATTTAAGTAAAAGTTTTTCCACTTGTAATAGTGGAAGTTTGAAATGCTTTTATGTATAAATGTTTTTAATAAAGTTTATTTTTCTACTGCTAAATCCAGTTATCTGAAAATCTAACTAAATGATTTCATAATCTAAAATTGAATAGCAATGTTCAACATAAACATCTTCTTTTAAGATAACCTTATATAATTCGTAAGAGTTATACGTGGTTGGGGACTTGGTGTGCTTAAATTGAGAATTGAGCATGTCGGGTCTTTACATATTTATTGTTGCTATATTATTATCTTATAATTATTAACATTATTATTATCATAAAATGAAAAAAAAAAAGAAAAAGAAAGGAAAGCCTACGTAGAAATCCTGCATCAATATATTACCTATTATTATTATTATTATTATTATTATTATTATTATTATTATTATAATAATGTAAGAAGAATGGTAGAAAACTTACCTGGATGGACTTCCACAGGCTCGCGTTGAGGATCGATGGCTAATAGTAGGTTCTGGTTTAGTTGACGAAGCACTCTGTGCCAGTTATTCTAGGGCAGCGCGAGCGTTGGATTTTAATTAGATGGGCAAATGGTGGGTGCCGAAACTCTAATAGTCTTGATTTTGGCTAAAAAAGAAATTTCTTAAAAACTGTAACTTTCAAGAGCTATTTAAATTTGAACTTTTCTATATTTTTTCTGTGTTTGTGATTTGTTTGGACTTTTTCTGTGTGTCATTTTTTCTCTCTGTGTGTTTCTTATTGTTCTTGTTACATGCTCAGTATTTATATATGCAAAACTTGTTCACTTGCTGCTCATCTATCCACTCGGTGACACGTGCACTTATCTCATCTAACAACTCGCTGACACGTGTGCTTAACTCATATGGCTAGTAGGATCATGTGGAAAAAAAGGACTATTTGCCTCCTTGTAGAATGAAACTCAAGTCTCCCTTATGCATGTCAATGACTTATCCATACTGGTTATTGGCCTGTGCCTTAGTCTAGTTTACACAAAATTTGTATTTAAGGTTTCCAAAATGAGCCTAATTAAATAAGCCTATTTACATGGAGTATTTTATTGGTTAAAAATAATTTCATAATTAAAATTAGTATTATATCAAGCCCAAAAATATTTTTAAAAATTTATTATTATTTTTCTTTTTTTTTATACATTCGTAATTATTTCTTTTTCTTCTTTTTTTTGTTTGTTTTTCTTTTTTCAATCTTCTTTTTTTGTAATTTGCGAACTTAATATAATATTAATTTTTACTATAAATTGAAGTCTTAAATGGACAAAAATGGGGTTTCTACAATAAGTAAACCCAAGCCCAAAGCCTATATCTCCATCATACTTATCATGCATACTCACACACATAATTGTTTATATGCCTCAAAATTCAAAACCATACTTTAGCTAAATTAGAGATAAGTATCAACTTAGCGGTTGGAAAAATTGTAACCTTTTTCCTTCTTCAGCTGGTGCCATCTTCCCCTTGCTTATCTCACATTTCCTTCATCAAATTTCCTTTTAAAAATCCTTTAAATTGCCATTTCAAACTCTATCATCAAGTTAAGATTAATTTAGGTAAGTTACTAATCCTCTTTGCTTTGTTAATTTGTGAATTAAATGCTTTTATTTAGAGTTGATGTTCTTGTTAGTTCATGTTAGTTGTAAGGTTGTTAATGATGTTGAAGTTAGATAGGTGAAGTTGTGAGGATATTGATAGCATAAGCTTTAGTTTGTTTGTTAAATATGATGTTGTATATGGTTGGTGTAGTATATGTGTATTGATGTAATACCAATTTGAAGTTGTTTAAGGGACTTATGGATCATATAAGTGAGTGTGGAAGTGTATATGATGAAGTTAAGATCAAAACATGTGTTTGAGAAGTGTAATTTTCAAAGTTAGAAAATTTGGTTCATGGAAGGATGAAGTATGGGTGTGCAAATGGGTGTAGATGTCACGCCCCGGAGGGTACCCTAAATGTGGCAGTCCGCTGCATATAATATTAAAGCTAATGAATGACAACCTTAGTCATGTAGGAGCTTCGATATCACATGCAAGGCATGCTTTCAAGATAGTAGGAGACTCATAAGGGTATTACATATAAGTAGATAATAAAAGCAAGCAAGAACTTATATAAATAAACATAAGATTTCCATAAAATATCCTTACATCATCTTAGGGGCATTCCCTCACTTTTAGAAGTCTTTCCAAAATGATAACAACTATAACATAAGTCTACTATAGAGATTTTCCTAGAAGTCTATGTTCAAAACTTAAGTACATAAAGCTTCTCCCAAAAACTTCTAGTAGCTTATACTCGTACCTGGCATACGGAGCTCCTTGGGGCCAACCAAAGGTAATCGTACTGTAACAAAAAGCTATAAGGGTATAAGCAAAACTAGATTAGTGAGATAATTCCATCTATAAGACATTTCCATAATTCATACAAGTATTTTAATCAAACATATGAGAATGCATCATTTATATGAACGAACAAAATACACATGATTAACCGAAATCAAGTGTAGCATGGATTTTACGCCCTCCATGTCAAGGGTTGGGAGGTTACATGTAAACCCCCAAATTTTTGAATCGGTTTAGCATAAACCCTAAATCGGAAGTCCAACGGAACCCTAAAGGTCAACGAAACCCTAGTTTACCGTAACCAAACAAGTCTAGCATTGTCGTTTTCTTTGGCCCTAGAAAACGAAGTTGGAATAATTAGCTAGAATAGTTCGTAATAACTATAGATTATATAAAAATATTAATTTTGCGAAATTCAGATGTTCTTTGAACCCGATCGGACACAGTTTTCGAAAAACATGTCTGGGAGCTCAGAATAATAAAAATATTCTGAATACACCGTTAGACTCGTAAAAATATAAGGTTTTCAAAATATCAATTTCGGAATTTTTCAGTAATAAAAAATAACAGATATAGCTATTATACTCGTATTTTCTTACTACCGGTACTTATTAGTCATATCTATCTTACATTACACTATTCATTACTATTCTATACTATTCTTTTATCTCTACTTTTTCTTACACCTATTCTTACACACTACATAACCTATAATCCTTACTTTTTACCTTTCCCATAACTTTATTTCACATCTACCTTACACATTACATCTTTCATTTAACAAAAAGTCAAAAAAATAAATCACTTCCCCCTCTACAATAAAGTGGCCGGCGCGGGCCCATCCCCCCCCCCCCCCCCTCCCCCCGCGCTCTTTCACTTCTTTCACACATTCACTACTCACAAATTTCTTACCAAAACTCTCTCAAATTCTTCTCTCAAAACTCTCTCAAAATACCATCCCAAAACTCTCTCAAAATAATTCCACAACAACCTCTACCAACAACTAAAACCAATAACCATATAACCATACCAAAGTCTTCTTTAGGTAACCACTTCATATTATTTTCTTCTTCTTCATGTCATGTAACTTCACATGACCATAGTGTGAGTTTCCAAAGACTACAAGTTATGGAAGCTACATTATGTTCATGTATTGTTCTTGTTTCATGAAAATCTATTTATGTTTATGTTATTATTTTTGTTCATATTATTGTGAATATATCCAAGTATTACTATATATATATATACATATTCTTTAGAGCATATAAGCTCACTTGCAATTTATTTACTCCATGCAAAGCAATTTATTTATTTATTCCATTGCAATTTATTTATTCATTCCTTGTTATTTTAAGACTAGTCTCTAGTCTTAGACTTGTCCTCATCAAGTCAAAACAAGTTTTTCTTTCTTTCTTTCTTTCTTTTTTTCTTTCATTTTATTTTGGGACTAGCCTACTTCTTAGTCGCGGGAGCCTTGAAAAAGCTAAGACTCCAATACTTGACTTTATTATTTATGTCTTATGTTATTTTTGCTTACTATTATCCTCATAGTTCATGTTCATTTAAATCGTTGTCCAAAGTTTCAAGTTCTAAAAATAAATTGACAAAAAGAAGATTTTGATACTTAGAAATAATTTTATATAAAGAAGGAAATCTATGGTTTGAAAATAAGAAATAAAATTATTTCTTTTCAAGTTACAAGAAGAAACTAATAAGATTTTAGAAACTCCTTTTACTATAAAAAGTTCTTAAGTCACATATTGTTCCACATTGTTTTTATAAAAGAAAACAAATTTTTATGCATGGATGATTCCATGAAAAACATAAGATATGAGGAAAGAACGAGGAATTTTTAAATAAAGATTTTTGCAAACAAATAAACAAAGGAATTTGTACAAGAAAATTTTATAGGGATAATAGGGTATTTTCTAAAAATTCTAAATAATATTAGTGTAGAAAACTTAGAAGGAAGAAAAATTTTATTTTCAAAACGTTACTTGGATATATATGAATAAGCCAATATGAACTTTTTGTAAAATAGAAAGAAACAAAATAACTATTTCAAGAAGTTTACAAACATGAAATTCTTATTTTCCAAAAACAACTCCAAAACCGACATGGTTTTACTTAAGTAAAATAAATGGACAACAAAACACTTGAGCATGAATAAATATGAGCTAAGTAACCATAAAAAGAGAATTTTTCAACTATATAGATAACTAAGTATTTATCAAACAAATTTTGATTCCTTGAACTAAAGTTGTTTTGTGTTGGAAAATTCGTGGTGAACTTTGTCGCCACTGTTTCAAGGCCTATATGACCTTGTTTGTTAAAAGTAATTTTACAAATGGGTAGATCTTTTCGAGTAGGTAGAAATCGGTATATTATATGCACGATTCCAGGTTAAAATGACCAAGTTATGGCCATTTTAAGTTGGAACATTCCTTTATACGAACTTTAACGTTCTTTTGACATTGTTTTGTCAAATTTCAAGAACTCATCAAGGAATACTCATTGTGGTATTTTCGTTGGCTAAGTGACCCCGAGGAAGGATTCCTTACCCCGATGATTATTACGATTAAGAGGAGTGTGTGAACGACTTATCCGCTTAGAGGAATAGTCAACATGGCATCGTGAGTTTATCCGCTAAATGCTATACTTGTTATGCTTGTAATTAGTTGCATTAGAGTTAGGAAAAGATAAATCGATATGTATGTAAAATAATTCTTTGAAAGAATTTTTAAGAATATCGAAGCTAGAATTGTTTTAAGTGATTGTTTTAGCATAGTATTGATTTGTATGAAATTCCTTGATCGCCTTAAATTTAAAAATAATTATGCTATGACTTTATAAATAAATGAATTCATGCATACCACGAAGTGAGTCACATTGTATTTTGGGTTATTATCCTTGGGTGAGAAGGATAGTAAGCTCATATCGAAAGCAACACTTGGAGGGAGATCCGAAAGCGATTGCTTGGCGACTTAAGGGAATTGCTTGGCGGAAGGTTCGAAAGCAAGGTGAAATCAAGTAGATTCGGGATGCTTGGCCATGAGTGCTTGCAAGCTTAAAACTTTTTAAATTAAAACTACTTGTTTTGAGGATAAGTATCACCAAACCCCGCATGGAGGGTGCAAATCCATTTAACATATAGTTCCCGGAAAACTATATGCTTGGTTGCCCACGTGTTTGTTGCATTACATTTGTTTGATTAATCAACTTGTTTGAAATATTGCTACAAGAAGTTATTTATGAAAATAGTTCTTACTAAGCCTATTAGCTTATACCCCGATAGATATCTTTTGCAGTTTCCCTACTTATGGTTAAGGCCACGTGGACTCTGCGGGCAGGTAGTTTCTTTTTGGGTAATAGAAATTTAGATAAAGTGTAGTATTAGTAATGATGTACGAATATTCATGTAATAGATTAGGGATCAGGGAAAATGTCCCTAAGTTTGTAAAACTATTGATATTAATAAATGATTATTATGAATCCTCTTTTCTTAAATGTGTTATTTATATCTTCTTAAACTTCGTAATCCCACACATGGTCCTCTAAAGTTGTGAAAGCACGCCTTACACTTTATATAAAAGCTTTGAGAATGGCTAAGATTGTCATACTTAAGCTTTAATATTGAGTGTGGCGAACTATCGCGTTTAGAGTACCCTTTTCGGTGTGACATTACAGCTATACGACCAATCAATATTAGATTTACTGGCTCCTGCTGGCCTTGTAGACTTTCCGGCTCCTACTAGCCTATGTAGACTTTCCGGCTCCTACCAGCCACCACTACCGTTTCCTCGTTTCCCCACACGAAGAATAGTAGTGAAACAAATGTGACTCATGTGTATGATATGCATAAATTGATTTCAACACAAATTTAACAAAAAGTATTTAGTTCAAGTTAAAGGCGATCAACACAATTTTCATCATATCAATACAAGAATCACAATTTATTTATCAAACCAACTTCCGATATTCTTAACTTGTATTAAAACATTCATAATACCATTATCCATTTTATCTTTTCTTAATTGCTAGTGCTACTAATTGCAAGCACAAAACAAAGAAATGTAATTTAGTAAAAGGAATAACTCACTCCATGTCGGTAGATCCTAATCGAAGTAATCCTCCGAAAAAACGATCTCGGGTCCTTCTCCACCTAAACAAGATGAAATACCCAAAATGAGTCTGTCATGAAGTTTCTATTTTTGAAGATCTTAAACTTTTCTTAAAATTGCGATAAAATCATATAAGAGGAAATTCCAACTTAAAATGGCCATAACTTGCTCATTTTAACTCGGGATTTCGCATATAATATACCGTTTT
Organism: Combretum micranthum; assembly: GCA_024138025.1. Classification (NCBI taxonomy): domain Eukaryota; kingdom Viridiplantae; phylum Streptophyta; class Magnoliopsida; order Myrtales; family Combretaceae; genus Combretum; species Combretum micranthum. The sequence continues at coordinate 120,387 of JAMXBD010001368.1, read as the reverse complement.
CTATCTACTCAAAAAATCTACACATTTCTAAACTTATTTTCATAAAACTAAGTCGTTTGTGTCTCGAAAAAGCAGTGACTAGATTTACCACGAATTTACCAAAAACTTGAATTCTTCCTTTTATCAAAAGCTCACTTGAAGAGATAGATCTTCCAAATATTTTATAAGCTTTTTGAAAGGTATAAACACATATGTATTAACTCATAACAATGTATGAAGTAAATGAAGTTGTCTCAATTTATGAAAAGTAAAGTCTTGAAGGATTTTGAACTTAAGAATTTTTAAAGTGTTCATTTTACTTTGAAAAGATTTTGAGTTATTTGAAATAAGTATTTCTTCTTCAAATTTAATTGCTTTTAATTGCTTTATATTTCTAAAGAATGATTTTTATTTTCTAAGCTTAGATTCCAACAACTTTTTAAAATCAAAAACAATTTACTTGTGATCATTTTAAAAGAATTTCTAGCACTTAATGGAAAGTGAATTTTTTTAAAACACCTTTTGTTGTTTAAGGAAAATCATTTCTATCATGTTTATGAGCTTTTAAGAAACTTAATTTTTACATCTATTTCTTAGAAAAGAGTCTTTTAGTTTAAGAAAATATTTCCTCATATATTGAGACAAAAATCATTATGTTCATACATGAATATGAATCATAAAATTATGGAAATATGAAAGAACATATAATAACTTGAAGGAATAAACTATTAAAGAAATAAATCAATATTGGGACCTTAGCTTCATCAAGGTACCCCGGGACTAAGAAAAGACTAGTCCCTAAAAGAAAATGTTTTGATTTGATGAGGACAAGTCTAAGACTAGAAAGACTAGTCTTAAAACAACTTAAAATTAAATAACTTGCAAGGAAGTAAATAAATTGCAAGAAAATAAATAAATTGCAAGACAATGAGCTTATATGCTCTAAATAATATATTTAGTTATATATATATATTAGATAGTTATGAACATAAAGGAGACATAAAGGAATTTAGATTATGAACAAAAACAAAATATGAACCTATTGTTGCTTTCTTAACCTTCATGGTTTTAGAAAACACACACTAAGTTCATACTAAGTAGATGAACATATGAAAATCTTGAAGAAGGATTTCCTAAAAGAAACAAACTAGAGAGAACTTTCTTGGAAGAGACTTCTTGGAGAAATTTGAGAGAGATTTGAGTATAACTTTAGTGTAGAAGAAGTGTGAAAGAAGTGGAAGTATGAGGGGGTATTTATAGGAAAATATGGGAGATAATTTGTGTTAATTAAATAAATGAAAAACAAAACAAATTAGAGAGAAAAAGAAGGGGTCCGATGCTATTCTTGGTGTAGCAAGAGAGGAAAATTTATTTTTTTTGTATTTTTGATAATTAAAAGTAAGATATGAAAGATGTGAAATTATATTGGAAATGAAAATGTATAAGAAATAGGTGTATGGGTTGTAAGAGTAGGTTGTAAGAAAAAGTAGAGATAGATTAATAGTGTAGAATAGTAGAAAATAGTGTAATGTAAAGTAGACATGACAATTAAATATCTGTAGTAAGAAAATACGCGTATAAATGCGATATCTGATATTTTTAGCTACCAAAAAATTACGAAATTGATATTTTTAAAAAACTTATATTTTTACGATTCTAACGGTCTATTTGGAATATTTTTCCTATTCCAAGCTCCGGGACACATTTTTCAAGAACTGTATCCGATCGAGTTCAAAACGAGTTTCGGTTTTACTAAACTGATCTTTTTAGGCTTTCTTGGATAATTATGAACTATTCTTCTCACTAAACTTTTTCTTACTTTCTTAGGATTTCTTAAATGATGATGTCGGACTTAAGCGGCTACGGTAAACTAGGGTTTTGTTAACTCTAGAAATCCGGTTGACTTCCAATTGGGGTTTAAGCTTTAATTCGAATCTAAAATTTCGAGGGTTTACAGTAAAAGCATCTAAGATGAAGTTTTTGGTCAGTCACAAGAGTACTTAGGACCTTACTAGCCTCTGACCCTAGTGTTTCTAAGAATCATGACTGTACGTTGGACCTTACTTGTAAGCCCATAGATTTTATTGATACTCTTAGAAAATAATCCTAGAGCTAATACTAAAACAAAAACCTTGAAAATCAAGCTAAGTTAAAGCCGAACTTTAGAAACCTTAAATTGATCCTAACAAATTACAAGTTCCGAAAACCTTAGGCAATATCAAATAAATTGAATAACCTTAAATGTCCAATAATTATGATGGGAAAAGAAAACCCTAAAGAGCAAATAGTAAGAAAAAGAGTACTCTCAAAAATAAAATAAAAATCTACTAATCGCTCGACTCGGAATCCCTATGCTAAATAATTTGTCAATGTAATCTCTAAATCGATGCAATGTTTAATAAAAAAATAATATTCTATAATATAGAAATAATTTATCAAGTCAAAATTTCACCAGTTAAGCCAAAACTATTTCCATAGCCGGTCTTTGGCATGCAAATCGAGATAACATTACTAGATAACTAGTAATGGTAAAAATTGTAAACCCCTAGATTCTTCGGTAACTTTATAAGTGAATCTTAGAGTGAAAATTAAGACTAACACCTAAAAGTCAAACCAAGTCAACCTTTAACCTTAGAAGCCCTAAACTTGATTAGACAATCTCGAGAATCCTAAAATATTAAATAAATTACAAAAATAGAGTAAACTCAAATTGTAAACTCCTAAATTTTATAATCTTAAAGTAAATCTTAAAGCCGAAACCCTAAAAGCCAACTTAGGTCAACAATAATTCTAGAGGATCTACATCTGGAAAGGTTGCACTTGAAACCCTAAGATGATAGAAATGAGATAATCCTAAGTTATACTCCGAAAAAATGTCATATATACCAAAAAGATCATATTCGACAAAAACTCATTTGTTTTGGACTCAAACGGATCAATTTTCAAATTAGAGCACCGACACACAAAACAGGGTAAAATTTTTTGACAATCAGTTCTTACTAGAAAAATATTAAGATGTTCATAAACTATTAGATATAAATTTTTCGAGTCATAAAAATATCAAGTATAGCTCATATACATGTATTTTATCTCTACCGATAACTTATAAGATATTTTACCATTACTATTTTCTTTTATTTGCAGCTATTTCATGCTACCATTTTATCCCTATATATATATATATTTCTTATAAAACATAACTTATAACCTTTAATTTATATTCTTTAACATATACTACCCTATTACATCAAATCTACTTTTCTTTTCTTCTTTTCTTTTTCTCCTTCCCTTCCTTGAGAAATTTTACACCAGCTACCCTTTCCCCATGTAGCCCCCTTTTATTTTTATTTTCTATTTATTTTATGCACCTAAATTCACTAAACCTTCTCTATAAATAACTACTACCATTCCCTCTTCTTATACTTTACAACTTTTCACAAATTTCTTTCTTTTCTCTTATTATTTTCTTTCTTTTTCCTTGCCGCTAGTGTGATCCCCTTGCTACCCCCTCTCTTATTTTATCACAAATACACTTTTTTGATTTTCTTTTTAAGGTAAACACACTCCTCATATGTCACACCCCGAGGGTCCCTAAACGTAAGAATTTATCGTAAACAATATTAAAGCATAGGAATAAGTACCTTAGTCACTCAAAGAATTCCATATCATGCACAAGGCGTACATCACTATTAAGAGTATGCATCGGAGTAGTACAGTTTACATTAATAACAATTATGTACAAGCCAAGAGAAATATTTATCAATAATCATAAATATGGTCGATTATAAGTCTTAGGGCATACCCCTGCTAATGACTTCCAGTCTACATAAATACACTTCTTATTAATCATCAGAATAATAACATAACATATATTGCTCATAAAGAAATTTCAAGAAAGTGAATTTCCTTCTACGTTCCTACTTCTTCCACAAAAGCTCAATGATCCACCAATGTTTTTTTTTAATGTCGCGTCCTTGATTTGAGTCTTGAGCATACCTGCTTCAACAAAATCTATGGGGATATAAGCTTCAAATGTGCTTAGTGAGATATTTCTCCATTATTTGCACCAACAATCATAAACAAACAAGTTGGTTAGTCAAGCATATGCTATGTTATGCAACAATCGCTTGAAACACATATATGTATAGTTATCTTAGAATCTATACTTAGAATGTGTTTACGCCCCCATATCAAGGGTTATGGAATTGTTGATTAAGGTCCTCTTCTACTACTAGTCCCCAAGCACTCGCCAAAAGTGTTCGATTGGCATGGCTCCAAACCTAGAGTTGCATTCCGTAAGAGATATAGATTCCCTAGGAAGGAGCATGGCCTGTGTCCCAGCACGCTTGCGGCCCATCAAACTCTACGGGTAGGACTAGCAGCCTTTTAAAATGTGACTCGATGGATGCTATACGTAATCATTTTCTTATTAATGCCATTTCGTATTATGATTCATTAATGTTGATCAATCAAATTAAACACATATAGCAATCAAGCATATAAATGAATGAACATAGTTAAACAAACATTTTAGCATTGTGATATGCTTAATATCCACTTAATAAATGAGAAAGAAACACATGCTTAACCCTTGGTAGTCCCCCATACATGCTTATTCTTATCTTTTCTTAATGATGCTAGTGCGACAACCTACAAGCATAAACAAAGTAACGAATTTAGGAGGAAAAACTTACTTATCCATATCGCAACCTTTCTAGTCATAATAATCCTGAAGAAGGAGACTCTCATATTCCTCGTCACCTAGACAAAAGAAATATATGGAATGAGTATTTCATAGAATTTCTACTTAAACTTCCAAATTTATTTTGTTATTTTCATCAAATTTTGGATGAAGGAAAATTTTAATTTAAAATTGCCATAACTTACTTATTTTAACTAGGAATTTCGCATATTAGATATCGTTTTCTACCTACTCAAAAGAGCTATATATTTCTAAGGTTATTTTTTAAATTTAAATCCATTAGGTTTCAAAATGGGTCGGTACATATTTGACCCAGGGTTCCAACCCTCAAATTGTAATTTTTTGAAGTTTTTCTTCACTTGGACACTTATAGCAAACCTATAAATATTTATACTTTAAAAAAATTCATTTAATATTAACAATAAATCATACTATATGCATGATCCTAGTGATGTTGTCCAAAAATAAAATTTGTAAACAACCTCTTGAAAGATAGAGTTTTGTGAAAAGTCATTCTTCAACTTGTGATTAAATTGCTTAACAACCAAAATCATAATTCAATATATATTTTAGAATCTTAAAGGTTTTATATTTGTTCAAAGATTCTTATTTAACAATTTATTTTATAAAATATGGTTTTTTATTTGTGACATAAAACTCCAAGTGTATTTCCTTTTAGAATTTTCTAAAGTTTGATTCTTGTAATATACAAAAATAAAGATGAAAATATAATGAATTATGAATAATGAGATGATATAGGATGAGTTTAAGGTCAAAACAAGTAAATTGTAAATGTTTAAGTTTGGTTGTAACAAATGTTGAAGTTCGGATTTCTGCAATTTTTGACAGATTGTATGCCGCCTCCTGGAATCTACGTCGCCGGTGTAGAGACGCGTAGGAAGGGAATAGTAGAGTTTTTCTTAACGCTGGTGGAACACCGCTGGTACACTAGGGTTTCTCTCTCAACACCGACTGGGATTTCCACCGGCGTAGGGCATGATTGCCGGCATGTAGTAGGATCGAAGTTCTGGAATTCAAAGCCCGATGAACGCTACCAGCGCTCATGTGAATTTTGTCAGCATAGCATGTACGTCAGCAAGATCTACACGTACGCTGCGGCATGACCAAATTTATAAATACGAGATGCGAAAGATAGTTTCGACATATTTTTTTTATCATTTTCTCCTTCGAAAAGAGAGTTTTGGAGTGTTCTTGGAGATCTAGATTTGGAGAATCATCCGGAGGGTGTTTTTGATCCAAATTAAGTGATTTTAACCTTCTCTCATGGATTAAAATAAATTGTATAAGTCTTTCTGAGGTCTCATGGATTTTCATGAAGGTTTTTGGGGAAAAACCCTAGCTTTGTTGGAATCCGAAATTTTGAGAAAGGATTCGGGTTTGGTGATCCAAGTAGTAAGTAAAGTCTTTTAAACGTAAAGATTCAATAAAGGTTCATTCTTGATATGAATGTGATTGTTTTTGTTGTATAATTTAGGGTTTTGGAGGATTATCGAGTTCTAAATTGTTGTGGAAGATTGATCAAGTTAAAGGGTGCAACTTAGTGATTTCCTTTGTCAGTTAGGATTTTGGGTGTAAACCCCCAAATTTTTGGAATTGTTTTAGCTTAAAACCCAAACCAAGTCAATCGGATTTCCAAAGTCAACAAAACCCTAGTTTATCATAACCTTTTAAGTCTGGCATTTCCGTTTTCTTTAGCCCTAGAAAACGAAGTTGGAATAATTAGCTAGAATAGTTCGTAATAACTATAGGTTATATAAAAATATCCGTTTTGCGAAATTCGAGTGTCCTTTGAACCCGATCGGAAACAGTTCTTGAAAAATGTGTCTCAGCTCGGAATAGGAAAAATATTTCGAATATACCGTTAGACTCGTAAAAATATAAGATTTCCAAAAATATCAATTTTGTAATTTTTCGGTAAGTAAAAATAACAGATATTGCTATTAAACGTGTATTTTCTTACTACCGGTATTTTATTAGTCATATCTACTTTACATTACACCATTCATTACTATTCTACACTATCTTTTTCTCTATTTTTCTTACACCTACTCTTACATACTCCATACCTATAATTCTTACTTTTTACCTTTTCCATAACTTTATTTCACATCTACCTTACACATTACATCTTTCATTTATCAAAAATCAAAAAAATAAAATCATTTCCCCCTCTACATCAAAGTGGTCCGCCCCCCCCTCTCTATCTCCTCAATTTTGTTTCAATTTTTATTATTTTATTCATACAAAAATCACTCATCAATTTCCTATAAATACCCCCCTTCTCTTTCACTTTTTTCACACCACTATTACCCACAAGTTTCATACTAAAACTCTCTCAAATTCTCCTCTCAAAACTCTTTCAAAATAATACCACCCAACTTCACTACAACAAAAACCCATAACCACATACTACCACCAAAATCTTCTTTAGATAACTATCTTATATTATTCTTCTTCTTCATGTCATGTAACTTTACATGACCATAGTGTGAGTTTCCAAAGACTAAAAGTTATGGAAGCTACATTATGTTCATGTATTGTTCTTGTTCATGAAAATCTATTTATGTTTATGTTATTATTTTTGTTCAAATTATTGTTACTATATCTAAATATTATATCTATATTTATACATACATATTCTTTAGAGCGTATAAGCTCACTTGCAATTTATTTACCTTTATGCAATGCAATTTATTTTTCCTTTGCAATTTATTTATTTATTCTTTGTTATTTTAAGACTAGTCTCTAGTCTTAGACTTGTCCTCATCAAGTCAAAACAAGTTTTTCTTTCTTTCATTTTATTTTATTTTGGGACTAGTCTACTTAGTCCCAAGAGCCTTGAAAAAGCTAAGACTCCAATAGTTAGACTTTATTATTTATGTTATTTTTGTTTACTATTATTCTCATAAATCATGTTCATTTAGATTGTTGTCCAAAAAATTTTAAAAATAATTAAACAAAAGAAGATTTTGTCACTTAGAAATAAGTTTATGTAAAGTATAAAATCTATGAGTTAACAAAAATAAACTCATTTCCTTTCAAGTTACAAAAAGAACTCACTATAGTTTAGAAACTACTTTTACTTTTAAAAGCTATTTAAACCTTTATTATTCCACTTTGTTTTTCAAAAGAAAATAATTGTTGATACAAAAATGATTTTTATGAAAAAGATAAACAAGATGAAAGGCTAAGGAATTTTCAAATATAGACCTTTACAAACAAATAGGCAAAGAAAATTGTATAGGAAAAATGATATACTATAAGAGAACTTAGAAAATAGAAAATTGTATTTCCAAAAAGTTACTTGGGAAACATAATAAAACCAACATGAAGAATTTTTAGAAAAACAAAAAGAAACAAGATATTCATTTCAAGAAATTTACAAAATCAATTTTTGTAAACTATATTTTTCTAACAACTTTAAACCAACATTGTTTTATTCAAGAAATATAATTGGACAACAAAACACTTGAGCATGCTTAAATATGAGTTATATAGTTATAAAAGAGAATTTTTCAACTATATAGATAACTAAGTATTTATCAAGCAAGTTTTGAATGGGTGAACCCAAGTTGTTTTTAAGTTGGAAAATTCGTGGTGAATTTCGTCACCACTGTTTCGGGGCCTAAATAGTTTAGTTTGAAAAAAAATATTTTAGAAAGGGATAGATCTTTTCGAGTAGGTAGAAATCGGTATATTATATACGCGATTCCGAGTTAAAATGACCAAGTTATGACCATTTTAAATTGGAACTTTCTTTAGCGAATTTAATGTTCTTTTGACATTGTTTTGTCAAAATTCAAGAAAATCATTAAGGAATACTAATTGTGGGTATTTTCTTTGGCTAGGTGACCCTGAGGAAGGATTCCTTTATCCCGAAGATTATTACGATTAAGTGAGTGTGTGAACGACTCACCCCGTAGAGGAATAGTCAACATAGCATCGTGAGTTTATTTCCGCTAAATGCTATACTTGTTGTGCTTGTAATTTAGTTGTATTAGAGTTAGGAAAAAGAAAATGGATATATGTTAATTAATTCTTTGAAAGAATCTAAAATATCGAAGCCAGAATTGAATTAAATGCTTGTTTTAGTATAACACTTGCTTTGTATGAAATGCTTTCATCACCTTAAACTTGATAATAATAATGTTATGGTATTATAAATAAGTGGATTCACGCATACACGAAGTGAGTCACATTACATTTTGAGTTATTATCCTTGGTGAGAAGGATAGTAAGCTCATGTCGAAAGCAACACTTGGCGGAAGATCCAAAGCGGTTGCTTGGCGGCTTAAGGGAAATGCTTGGCGGAAAATCTGAAAGCAAGGTCAATTCAAGTAGACTTGGAATGCTTGGCGATGTGTGCTCGTGAGCATAAAACTTTTTAAAACTACTTGAATTGAGGTTATGTATCACCAAACCCCGAATGAGGGCGCAAATCCATTCAACATATAGTTCCCTGAAAACTATATGCTTGTTTGCCCATATATGTTGCATCACATTTGATTATTTAAACAACTTGTTTGAAATCTCGTTACAAGAAGTTATTTATGGAAATAATTCTCACTAAGCCTATTAGCTTATACCCCAATAGATATCTTTTGCAGTTTCCCTACTTATAGTTAATGCCACGTGGACCCTGTGGGCAGGTAATTTCTTTTAGATAAATGAATTTTAAGATGAGGTTTAGTATTAGAGATAATGTACAAATATCTTGTAATAGAATATAATCTTAGGAAATGTCCCTAAGTTTGTAAAACTATTGCTATGAATAAATGTTTATTATGAATCATCTTTTCTTAATATGTTTTTATATCTCCTTAAGCTTCATAATTCGATATATGGTCTCTAAAGTTGTAAAAGTATGCCTTACACTTAATATAAAAGCTTTTGGGAATGGCTAAGGTTGTCATACTTAAGCTTTATATTGAGTGTGGCGGACTGTCACGTTTAGTGTACCTTTGGGGCGTGACATCGGGAGTTGTAGTACATTAGGGTTTTGTTTATATCGTGTTCTTATATGTTCTATATATGTATGTTGTTGACAGGAATTTGGAGATTTGGATTGTTACATTGTCATTATTGATTGAAGTGTTGTAGAGATTCGGAATATTTGGTTGTGGTTGAGTGTTGTCGATAAAGGATTTTTAGGAGATACAGATTGAAATTTCCTAAAACTGAGAAAGGTACGACCAATCCTTGCTTGCTGTTTTTTCCTGTAAGTTTAGTATTGATTGAATGCTTATAGGAACAGAATTTCTTAATAAACTTAATCTTTATTCGTTTAATAATTGTATGTTTTGGTTGTATTTGGCTTTGACCAATAAAGACCTGGCAGATAGTGATACTAGTGAGGCACCTTGATGATCTTGGTGTGAGGTTGTCCCTCGTGGACTCGTGCCTTGATATGATTCCGGTAGAATTAGGTGTTCTGGTTTCGGTGTTTGGGAAGTACCCACTCATCCATATATGTATATGATTATTATTTTCAAAGAGTTGTATGATTTTCAATGGGGTCTGAGTAACTCCGAGTTCAAGATTAGAGTATACCTAATACTGAACTGTGTTGTTTTGTTAGCTTAAGAAAGATAATAATATGACTGCTTGCATTAGCTTAAGTTGCATGAATTACCTGTCTATTGTATGTGCATATGCATCTGTTTTTGGATTGGAATTATCGTACTAAGCGTCGCCGCTCATTCTTTTAAATTTCAGGTATAGGTAAAGAAGATATAGTGTATGATCTTTCCGGATATGACTTATTCTTTGACAGCGGGGATGGCGATAGTGGACCTGACTACTCAGCCGAGAGTTAGACTTCATATATCAAATTTCTAATAGAAGACATGATGGATCATTTAGAATTGTAGTTGGATGCTTTTGTTAGTTTTACATGAAAAGATTTTTAATGTAAACAGTATTTAGTTTCTGTTGAATTTGTTAACTATGATGTCAATTTGGCTTTTATGCTTGAACAAGGAGTTTATGTTTTATGAAGTATGAGTTTTTAGTTTTAACAGGTTTCGTATCCTATGAGATACCCTATGAGTATTTACAAGTGATGATTGTATTATTGTGGATAATAGACCTTTGTGTATCCTATATAAGAGGGGATACGTGGCGGGTTGTAATGCCTTATTTTAGGGTTACAATTCTTAAACAAAATTTTAATTTTAGATTTTGTAAATAAGAAACTTAATTAAAGAAAATCATGATTTTATATCAACTTAGAGTTCATGAATATTTTATTTTCATACTAAACTTTTAACTAAATATTTTCCAAAACATGAATCTTTATATGGTTATGAAGAAAAATCATTGTAAGTTTTATTACCTCTAACATGTTTTAAGTTTTAGCTTGAGGAAAATTAAATGAATAGGTTGTTCTGAATCTTTATTCTCATAATAACTCTTTCTCTATTAATAGTTTTTCAACATTTGGGTATTTAAGGGGTTGTTGGAAGGAAACTATGATTTGAGTTGTTACAAATGAGTGTCTTCTTATTATAATTATTGTTTTCATATTTTCTTAACTTCATAAATTTTTATATTCTTAAAAATTGGATTCCTTGGTTGTCTATCAATTTTATTTTTGAAGCGAGTTTTTAAGTAGTGGGTTGATTTTATACTTAACTTGAAAAATAGTTTTGTTTTTAGTGTTCATCAAAGTGTTGTTATAAACCATCTAAATGAATTTTTAAGAAACTTTTGTATAGTAAAGAATTATCAACTTTAAAATTTAACAATAAATTTATTATAATATTTTCAAAAGGTTGTAATTGAACCATTATCCTAAGTCTTAGTGTAGGTTTCTTCTAAATGTTAAAAAAAATTATGTTTCTTGGGAGTTTAGTCCTATTTTTTAAGTAAAAGAAAATAACTCCTTTTATTTCTTTGAAAACCCTATCAAGACAACAACATTATGATCATGCATGAATATGAACTTATAGTTATGTAAGAAAAATAACTTATATGAAAAATAAAAGACATAGAGAATTAAATAAGCATATATATAAGAACAATTTTTTTTTTTGACGTCTTAGTTTTATCAAGACTTCCCAGACCTTAGACATGGAAAAGTTCTGTAAAAAGAAAAGAAAAGCATAAGAAAACTTAAGGAAGAGAAAAAGAAGAAAATTATGGAAGTCTTAGATTTATTTCAAGGCTTCCTGAGAATAGAGATGGACAAGTCCCATAAAAAAAATAAGGATAACAAAAAATAATCATGGGAGTCTTAGATTAATTTTCAAGCTCCTCGAGACTTAGATTATGGATAAGTCTCCTTTTTATTTTTGATTTGATTAAGGACAAGTTAAGACTTAGATTAAGGGCAATCTCAAAATATACAATAAGAGCATGAAATAAATAAATTGCAAAAGATAAAATAAGTACAACGAAAGAAATGTTAGATTAGTGAGCAATAGACTTCAAATAATATAAATATGATATACATATTATAGTATTAAGGTTAGGTTAGTAACATGAAATAAGAAGAAAGAACATATTATGATCATGGATATAACATTGTGACATGAATAACATGTGTCTTACATTTCCATTTCCTAGCATATGTATCATGGGGATTTCATATGAAAAATAATTAAAGACAAACATTCATGCCACTTGCATAAAAAATATGTATGAGGAGGGTGTTTAGTGTTTTTACCTAAAATAAGAGATGGGATATGTGTATGGATGAAAGTGGGAAGGAAAGTGTTTGAGAGAAGTTTTAGTGAGAAAAGTTGTGAAGAAAAATTGGTAGAGTTTGGTTATAATGAAAGAAAAGTATGTAAGAATGAAGGAGGAAATGCGTATTTATAAAGGTTAAAAGGAGGGAATAAAAGATATAAAAATAAACGAAAAAAATAAGGGGAAAAAACTAATCTAAGTAGAAAAAGTATAATGAAGTATAAGAAAGTTAAGTAAAAAGTCTAGTAAAGTTTTATGAAAAAAGAAAATTGTAAGAAATGTAAGAGATATGTGTAAGAATAGATATAAGAAAAAGTATAGAGGAAATAAATAGTAGTAAATAGTAATTAATAGTAAACAAGATAAATAAATTACTGATAGTAATAAAAATATGCATAAAGAAGCTATATTCGACGTTTTTGGAAGCCGAAAAATTTGTAACCGATATTTTTATGAGACGATAAATTATTAGATGATATTTGAAAGATGATTTGATATTATTTTATCATTAATTGTTATCACGTTTTGTTATCTTGATTTGTGTGCTAAAGGTTGGGTACCAAAATAGTCTTTTAGTCTTAACTATCGAATTTTTGCTGAAAATTTTATATATGGTATCTTATGAATATCTTAATGTATTTCTGGTGTAAATTTTTTGTCATAATATTTTTATTGTTTTCCGTGCTAGGACCCTTTTTTCAAAAATTGATCCCGTTTGGGTTCGAATCAGATGGATTTTTGTCGAATTAGATCCTTTTAGGTTATAAGACATTATTTCGGACTATAATCTAAGGTTATCTCATTTTTACTGTCTTAGGGTTTCAAGCGCAAGATTACCGGATCTAGTTTCACTAGGGCATGTTATTGATCTAGTTGACTTTTAGGTTTCCAGTCTCAATTCCAGTTTTAAAATTTGCTCCTAAAATTTTAAAATCTAAGGGTTTATGTCATACTTATGTTTTTGGTTAAAATTTAAGTTTACTTTATTTTTATGGTTTATTTAATATTTTACAATTCTCGAGATGTTTAATTAAGTCTAGGGTTATGTGTTGACTCGGTTGACTTTTGGTATTAATTTAGATTTTTATTCTAAAATTCGTTGAAATTTTTAAGTTTATAAATTTCTCATTAAATAATATTTAGGCATCCTATCTCGATTTACGTGTTAGAGATTAGATAAATGAATTGTTTAGCATATAGGTTTGAATCGAAAGATTATTGAACTTTTCCATTTTGTTTTTTAAGGTTCGCTTTTTCTCAAGGTTATGAATCCATATTATATCTTGTTTAGAGTTTATAGAGTTAGTTTTAACTTGAGTCGATTTTAAGGTTTTGATTTTTGTTTTTAGCTCAAGAATTATTTCTTTTTAAGAGCTCTAAAAATTTCAGGGATTTACACCATACATCTATAGTTAGTATAGGTGTTTCATGCATTATCCATGGACAAAATCTCCCCATGATGCATAAAAGCTAGGGATGATAATGCCAAAATGAAACTCATATCTTGTTTATATTATGATCATATTGATATTATGTTTATGTTGATATATTCATGTCATCTAATCTAACTATCTATATATAAATATGACTATATACTTATGTATAGCTATTTAGCATATAAGCTCACTAATCTAACATTTTTTTCCTTGCACTTATTTTGGTCTCTTGCAGTATTATTTATTTCATGCTCTTATTATATATTTTGAGACTTGATCTTATCTAAGTCTTAGGCTTGTCCTAATCAAGTCAAAAATAAAATAGAGTCATAATCTAAGTCATAGGAATCCTTCACCAAAAATTCCAAGGCTTCTATTTAATTTGTTTTGCTCTTGATTGTTTCGTTTTTTTTTTTTTTTATGTGAGACTGGATAATATTCAAGTCACAGAGGATCTTGATAAAATCTAAAACTCCCATATTTATTTATTTTATAATTTTGATTTCTTTATGAGACTAAAAATTAATTCAAACCTTGGGAAGCCTTGAAAAAGATCTAAGGCTTCTATGTTTTTGTTTCTTTATAATTTTCTATTTTTATGGTGACTGGAATTTATTCAAGTCTCAAGGAGTCTTGATGATAAGCTAAGACTCTCATGCCTTTATTTTTTATATTTGGTTATTCTTGGTTATCTATCTTTAATTTTTATGCTTTGATAAGTCTATGCTAGTGATTTTATCTTTAAATATATTGCTACATTTTTACTCAATAACTATAAGTGATGTTGTGATGGAAAAATTTCAAAAATATGGATATTAATGAATTCTTGTTTTATAAAATGACTTTTAAAAATTAAATTTTAAAACACTTAAGGAATATTATCTTTCCAATTGAAGGAATAAATCTAGGCACTTAACTAAATTTTTGAAAGTCCCAAAATGAGTTTATCCTAAGATACAAAGGTTGATAATTCTTTTTTATGTAAATTTTTATAAAAACTTATTTGTAATAATCTTTTGTTAAGATGAAATTTTAAAACAAGTTAACTTTCTAAATTCTCTCATGAGACAAGTTTTAATATATTTTTTAAGTTAAATCCACTTAGAGCAAATTTTCTCTACAATCACATAAAGACTTGTGTTTTAGAAAAATTGTTAGTAAAAAAAAAAAGTTATTATAAAAATCAGGTGATTATGAAATTTAAGGAATAATAAACTAAGGAATAATAAACTATAATTTTTCTTAGTTAAGTATAACTTTTACAACAAACTAAGGTTGTGATTTTATTTAAAAATCTAAAAGAAGATTTTCATAAACTTAACTTACCACCTTCTATAAGAGATTGTTTGCAAAATCTATTTTTATACAACATCACTAGGATCATGCATTTAACATGAAATAATATTGCTATTATATGATTTTTGAAGACCAAAATATTTTAATGATTGATTTAAGTGTCGAATGAAGAAAAAATTTGAGAAAATAAATAAAAACAAGGGTTGGAGGTTTAGGGCGAACTGTACCGATCCATTATGACCCTCAAACAACTTAAATGTTAAAAATAACCTTAAAAATAGATAGATATTTCAAAGTAGGTAGAAAAAGAGTACTAATATGTGAAATTCCAATTAAAATGAGCAAACCAGTAAAAACTACATAAATTGATGGCTAGTAGGAGTCGATAATAACTATGTGTTTTTTATGGCGAATAGGAGCTGTAAGATCTATAAAAACGATTTTTGAAAAAAGAAGTAATGGACGTAATGGGCCATAATACCTAACCCCATGAAGGCGTAATTCATTCAACATATGATTCTCGAAAAATCATGTCTTATGCTCATGTGCTTGTTGCATCCCATTTGCTTGTTTAATAAACTTAGTTGTCATTTTGTTTCAAGTATAATTACTGGGATTATACTCACTAAGCCTATAAGCTTACGCCCCTAAAGGTATTTGAATTCATAGAATACCTGTTTTTGTACCAAGGTCTTCTCTTAGCCGCGTAAGTTTTCTTTTTGGAGCTTTTGAAGGAAATCTACTTGAAGGGTTAGACTAGAATTCCTTTAAAATCTTTTGATGTAGTATTTAAATTATTGTACAGACTATAGTGATTTCAATCCTTGGAGTATTAGCAAGGGTATGCTCCTAAGAATCATGTAATGATCATTAATTATTATTATTATGATCTATTTTATTTTTAGATTCTTGTATGTTCATTATTACCTGCTTAGACCACACTTCCCAAAGCATCTCCTGTTATCGTGTTACATACCATACATGTAATACCAAGACTTTCGCTTGACTAAGGTAGTCATTCTTAAGTCTTGACATTATATGTGGCGGACTGCTACGTTTAAGGTATCATTCGAGGTGTGATAGTTTAAGTTGGTATTAGAGCAACAAGTTTTAAAAGAATAAAGGTAATAGGAATGAATCTAGAAAAGGAAAAGGGTAGATAAGTTAAAAAAAATTAAGTAGTCAAAGGCCTAGACCTAAATAAGTTAGACAAGATTAGAATTTTCTAAAAAGAGAATTAATGGCCTTCCTTGTTTTTTATAGCTTACTCTTGGTGAAGTTAGAGCTAAGGGCCAACGTTTGAACTTGAGGAGTAACGAGACTCTTGTAGACTATCGATTGAAAGTAAGAAGCCTATGTGAGGATTTTGCCCTAGTAAGATGACCTAGTTCCGCCGCTTGAGAAATGTATAACATGTGGAGAAGAGGACTCCGTGACACTATATGGATCATGTGATAGATGGGTTAAGATATGGCACCATAAGATGCACCAATGGGACCGACATGGAGGTTATATATGGAATGGAGCGACTCATGTGCCATTACAACCACACCCCTATGCTCCAAGAGGCTACATTCATTTTTCGAAACGACGGATGTCCGGTCTTTCCTGACTTTCGAACCTGGAATTCCATAAGCCTAGTATATCTATGCCCACGACAAGCTAGTTGATAACACCGATTGGGGATAAGCAGATGAAGAGTCTTACTTCTTTTGTACGGATGGCCGCACCCTGATGAACCGCCTCCACTACCATCACCAGAATAAGGAAGATATGAACAAGTCGAATGGGGAGAAGATATGGAAGGAGAAGAAGTGAATCAAGGAACGAAACCTGTAGTGCCACAAGCAAATCGTGGATAGGATGATGATGTTTTCAACGATCAGGAAGTCAATCATGATTCCGGATGGCCTGTTGAACCAACCCTGGATGAGAATATTCCAAATAGAAGCTGATCCCACACTCCCTTAATAAGAGATCAAACCAAGGATGTAATAATGGAAGTTTCTGATAGAGAGCATGCACTACAAATGGTTTCTGATCAAGGAGGGCCTAACACATCTAGGGATCGACCTCCTATAGGGGAAAAAGGATGACAACTCGAAGCTACCTAAGGCAATTCGTTGCAAAAAGGCCAAGGATTACTCCTAGCCCCAATCACCATAACATGACCCCCCACCATGATGGATGGTTGAAGAAGGAAGGAAGGATCCACTCAAGCAATTCCCATGTGTCCAGCAAAAAATTTTGTAAACCAAATCGACCTAAGATATAGGATCGAGAAAGTTTGATTTATGTTTTCAAAAAGGTGTTTAATGTTGTTGTGTTTTGAATTTCTTTTGTAAGCTTTGATTTCTTCTATGTACGAGGTTTCATGCCCTTAACTGCTTTTGATTTAATGAAGTATTTTGGTTTGAACAAATTTTATTTCTTGACTTAATTGCTTAAATTCCTTTTATATGATGTATTTCTTTACATGCTTAATTTATCAAAATTTCTACAAATTTTGTAACTTAGCATGTAAAAGACTTAATAATCTAGTATTTACGTAAACAAAAATTTAAAACAGCCGACCTAGAAGAGGACGACCAAGACAAAGGCGTGCATCGAATGATCTGCTTGAGGAAGTAAATCAACTAGAAGTGCCCCTTATGGCTCCGCCCTTGAACCCATAAGGCGATCTACAAGCCACACTTGGTCAATTAACATGGCTTATAAATGTGTTAGTTCAGCAACAACAAATGAATATGCCACCACCGACACCAGCTCAAGCACCAACCTAACAAGCATCTCAAGCATCTGTACATGGACTGGCACCCCCTGATGCTCAATTGCATACCACACCTTTGCCACCTCCACTACAACCCCGACCATACAGGACTTCACTCCCAGATTTCATCAAAAGTAACCGTTAATTTGACAAAGCTTTCGGAAAACCAGATGAAGCTGAGGATTGGCTTACACAGATAGAGCGATGTTTTGCCGCCTATGAAGTTCCCCATCATCTTCAGCTAAGCTATGGTACCTACATGTTGAGGTTTAATGCTCGAAACTGGTGGGAGTCAAAGAGTAGAGAATTGCCATCACCATCACCTGGATATGTTTCGGAATGAGTTTTTGAAAACTATTTCCTGAGAAGTCTAAGAGAGTGATGTATAGTGGATTTCTTGCACATGTCTTAAAAAAAGATCCATAGAACAGTATGAGACGGAGTTCAGTCGACTCCTACAGTATGCTCCTGATTTGTAAACCCCTAAATTTTTGGAATCGGTTTAGCATAAAACCCTAAACCGGATGTCAAACGGAACCCTAAAAGTCAACAAAACCCTAGTTTACCGTATCCATCTAAATTCGGCATTGCCGTTTTCTTTGGCCCTAGAAAACGAAGTTGGGATAATTAGCTAGAATAACTCGTAATAACCATAGGTCTTATAAAAGTTTCAGTTTCGCGAAATTCGGGTGTCCTTCGAACCCGATCGGACACAGTTCTCGAAAAACATGTCTAGAAGCCCGGAATAGTAAAAATATTCCGAATATACCGTTAGACTCGTAAAAATATAATTTTTCCAAAAATATCAGTTTCGTAATTTTTCGGTAAGTAAAAATAACAGATATAGCTATTATACCGTATTTTCTTACTACCGGTACTTTAATTGTCATATATACTTTACATTACACTATTCAATACTATTCTATACTATTCTTTTATCTCTACTTTTTCTTACACCTATTCTTACACTCTACATAACCTATAATCTTAACTTTTTACCTTTCTCATAACTTTATATCACATCTACCTTACATATTACATCTTTTAATTTCCAAAAAGTCAAAAAATAAATCAATTTCCCCTCTAAAGGACCATGGCCGGTGCCCATCTCTCTCTTCCCTCTCAATTCGTTTTAATTTTGCATTTATTTTAATCACACAAAAATCACTCCTCAAAATCTTATAAACCCCCCCCCCCCCCCCCCCCCCCCCCCCCCCCCCCCCCCTTCCTCTTTCACTTCTTTCACACCATTCTATACCAAAGTTACTCTCTCAAAATCTCTCAAGAATTTCTCTCCAAGAAGTTCTTCAAGAAGTCCTCTTTAAGCTCATCTTCTTTAGGTAAAAGTTCCTCAAGAAGTCTCCATGTTCATCTACTTAGTATGAGCTTAGTGTGTGTTTTCTAAAACCATGAAGGTTAAGAAAGCAACAATAGGTTCATACTTTGTTTTTGTTCATACTCATAATTCCTTTATGTTCATATTCATTTATGTTCTCTTATGTTCATTTATGTCTCTTTTATGTTCATAACTATCTACTATATCTATATAGCTATATATACTATTTAGAGCATATAAGCTCATGATCTTGCAATTTATTTACCTTTCATGCAATTTATTTACTTCAATGCAATTTATTTATTTCAAGTTATTTTTAAGACTAGTCTCTAGTCTTAGACTTGTCCTCATCAAGTCAAAACAAGCTTTTCTTTCTTTCATTTTATTTTATTATGGGACTAGTTTACTTCTTAGTCCCGGGAGCCTTGAAAAAGCTAAGACTTCAATACTTGACTTTATTATTATGATTTATGTTATTTTGGTTATTATTATTATTCTCATAATCTTGTTCATTTAGGTTGTTGTCCAAAAGTTTTATTTCTAAAGATAATTAAAATAAAGAAGGCTTTTTGTCACTTAGGAATAAGTTTATGTGAAACATAAAAATAAAGATAACAAAAATAAACTCATTCATTTTCAAGTTACAAAAGAATTCACTATGAATTTAGAAACTATTTTTGTTATTCTACCTTGTTTCCAAAAGAAAATATTTGTTGATACAAAAATGATTCCTTTTATAAGAAGATGAATGACTAAGGAAATTCCAAGTAAAAGACCTTTGCAAACAAATAGGCAAAGAAAATTTATGATTTGAAAAATAAAGTTATTTCTTTTCAAATTACAAGAGGAAGTTAATAAGATTATAAAAATTTGTTTTTCTACAAAAAGTCCTTAATTGTTCCACACAGTTTTTATGAAGAAAACAAATTTTCATGCATGGGTAATTATTTTTGAAAAATATGAGATATGAGAAAAAGAATGAGAAATATCAAGTAAGGATTTTTACAAAACAAGTAAACAAAGGAATTTACACAAGAAAAATGAAGAATAGCATATTTCCTAAGAAAACTTATGTTGGTTTCTCTCAATCAAGGATTTTGATGATAACAAAAGTAATGAAATAACGATTATCTTAAGTTATGTTTTGTCAGAAAGTTATCCAGAAAGTTTATTCAAGAGGATTCGAATTTTTTATAACAAATAGCAGAAGGTTTAGCAGAAGGAAAAATGAATAGTCAGAAGCTTCGGCAGAAGGAACGTTAGTTATGAACAAGTAAACAGATAAAAGACAGAAGGAATGTCAGAAGGTATGATATGAAGAAAAACATGTTATTTGATATGATGAAGACCTAGCTCCAATGATTGAATATATTTGGGAAATATATTTAATCTGTTTCACAAAAGTTGGTTCATAATCCACAGGGTATTATTATTTTATTTAAACTAAAATAATTTGAGAAAATCTAAGTGATTTGAAAATTAAATTGGAATAAGATTATACAAATAATGTTCGAATTTTTAATACATATACAAGATTTCAGGAGCTTGTCGAAAAGTTGAATTTCAAAACTTATGAACCAGGAAATTCGAAAAATAAATATTTCAGACGTGATATTTTGAACAGATTCAAGACGTGATTAACAAGAAGAATATTTGAATTTGTTTGTTTTGAGATTTTTATGCAAGATCTGAAGTTATCTCAATCTCAAGGAAGCCTATCAGATGTTCAAATATTCAAATACAAGTGCAGATAGACTTGAAGAGATTTTGTATTCGAAATATCAGGAATCATATCTTTAATTTTGCGAAAGATCAGGAAATGAAGTTTATCTGGAACGGCAGCAGATTGTTTTCAATTGTCGAAGAGAACAAATATATACGAACAACTTCAAAACAGAAAGAAGCACACAAGAAGAAAGAAAACGAAAATTCAAAAAGCATTCAAGAGCGAAATTACTGTCATATTCTTTATTGTTCATTTGGATTGATCAAAAACAGTCGAGGATCTTTACTATATTTTCCTCAGATTTTGCTGAATTATTTTTGAGTGATTGTGAGTTGCAAGTAGGCTCAGTAGATTGGTTGTTAAGAGAATCAAGCTGAGTGAATTGTGAACTTCTTGTAACTATTCTTATTGATTGGATTAGTGGAACAAAACCGGTGTGGATTACCGGTGACCCTGGCTTGGAGCTGGAAGAGAGGATTGACGCTCAAGGCGGAACCTCTATAATTCGTTTTGCATTTCTCTCTTACTCATCTCTCTTTAATTAGTGCAATTTTAATTTGTTTTATTGCATTTGTTTGTCGGTCAGAAGGTCAATCAGAGAGTATTGTTCTTATTGTTTGAGTCAGAGAGTTGGTCAGAAAGTTCCGAGAAGAAAGTTTTCAAACTTGAGTTTACATTTCGTGAGATTATTTATATAGGATTATTTTGATTTATTCTTTTAAAGAAGTTATACATCAAATTCATTTATTTTATAAAGTTCAAAAGCCATTTTAGTAGTATAACCAAGTGTTTGAAAATTTGTATAAAATTTTCAAAACAAAGTATTATAACCAATTCACCCCCCCTCTTGGTTATCATTTCGGGACCAACAATTGGTATCAGAGCGGTTCTCATCTATTTTTGAGTGATCTTTTCAAATGGCTGATAATAACATTGCTATCAATCGAGCTCCATATTTTGATGGAACAAATTATCTATATTGGAAAATGCGCATGTCTACCTACATAAAGGCTAATGATTATGCATCTTGGCAGGTGATTTCTTTTGGAGACACACAAGTGGTTATGAATGAAGATGGCAGTTTTACTGATGAACATTTGAAGCACATTGAGAAAAACAATAAGGCTAAGAATCTCTTACTCACTACTATAGCTCCTTCTGAATTCTATTTAATTTCTTCTTGTGATACTGCAAAAGAAATTTGGGATACATTATCCAACACTTATGAAGGAACTAATACTATTAAGGAAACAAAGATTAATTCTTTGTTGCAACAATATGAATTATTTAAGATCAAACCTGAAGAGAAAATAAAAGAAGCTTTTAATCGTTTTACTGCTATAACTAATGAACTAACTTCTCTTGGAAAGAAAATGGATGATTCTGATTTAGTCAGGAAAATACTCAGAATATTGCCAAAGTCATGGGATGCTAAAAAGACAGCAATTGAAGAAGCCCAAGACCTGAACAAGCTAACTCTTAGTCAACTAAGAGAGAAACTATTAGCTTATGAGTCACACATTAACACAACTGAAGAAGCCGAAGGAAGCTCAAGAGCAATAGCTTTCAAAGCAAGGAAAATCACAAATGATGAAATTGATTCCGATGATGACAACATGGAGGAAAACATTGGAATGTTTGCAAGAAGATTAAGCAAGTTTTTCAAAGGTAAGAAATATAATAATTTCAATAAATCTAACAAAGCAAGTGCAGGAAAGAATTACAAAGAAAAAAAAAAAAAGAAGGAACTCGTGTGTTACGAATGCAAACAACCTGGTCACATCAAATACGAATGTCCTGTATTGAAAAAGAAAATGAAAAAATTCAAGAAGAAAAGCCGTGCTATGATGGCGACATGGAGTGACCTTGATGAATCAGAAGGTGAATCAGAAGATACAAGTGACAATGAAGAAGAAGCAAATTTGTGCTTGATGGCTGCATCTGAGGTACATTCTGATTCCGAAGAAGATAAATGAAAATGACATTTATTCCGAAATGAAGAAGTTACTTAAAGCATTAAAAAGGGAGATGTAAAAATCATGAAATTAGAAGTAGAAAATAAAGCTCTTAAGAATGAAAAGGACGTTTTGCGTCAAACTAATAAACTTCTTATTGATGAAAATGATATTTTGAAAAATGAAAATGAGAAGTTGTTTGTGAAAACTGACGGTGTCAAAAAGGAAAATGAAGTTTTGAAAACCGAAATTAAAGAATTAAAAGGAAGGGTTGAAGATCTTTCTCAATCGATAAAGAACACGTTCAACAAATTTAATGAAAGTGATAAGAAGTTGAACATGTTAATTGGGAATCAAAGACCACCTTTTATCAAACATGGGTTAGGATATGAATCTGAAAATTCATCAAACAATATGAAAAAGACGATTTTTGTGAAAGAAAACAAACCAACGAATAATCAAGCTGCTGTCCATAACGAGAAAAGCAAGAACAGTAACAAGAAGGTACATCAGAAGGTATGTTCAACCAAGCTATCCAAACAGAAGATACACCAGAAGGTACAGGTATGCTTATAATGATTATCCGACACATTATAATTATAAAAGAGGAAATCAAAGGTATTATCAACAACCATATGCATGTTCATTTTGTAATAAAGTAGGTCATATTGAAAAATATTGTTTCTATAAAAGAAACAAGCTCAGTTCATATCAAGTTAAGAAGCAAGATAAAAAGCTTGACTTATCAAGGACCCAAGTTTGTTTGGGTTCCTAAAAAGGTTTAATTACCTTATTTTTTATTGCAGGAACAAGGAGCAAAAATAAAAGGAACATGGTACTTGGACAGTGGATGTTCAGGTCATATGACAGGAGATCCTACCTTGTTCACTAGCATAGTTTGGAAAGAAAAAGGGTATGTAAGATTTGGTGATAATAGCCGTGGTAAAATCATTGGAACAGGTACAATTGGTTATCCCCCATATATGATTGAAAATGTTTCATTAGTTAAAGGATTAAAACACAATCTATTAAGTATAAGTCAATTATGTGACAAAGGATATCAAATGAACTTTGAGAAAAACAAATGCTTTGCATATAATTCTGATGGAATTAAATTGTTTGAAGGATATAGAAAAAGAAATGTATATTTAATTACTCCATCTGATATGAATGTTGAATGTTGTTTTTTGACTATGAATGATAACATTTATGTATGGCACAAAAAATTAGGACATGTGAATTTCAATCATTTGGAAAAATTATCTAAAAAGAATATTGTTGTTGGTTTACCTAAAATCAATATAAAGCATGATGTTAAGTGTTCAACTTGTTTAAAGAACAAAATGGTCTCAATTTCACACAAAAGTATAAATTTGATAACAACTAAAAGACCACTTGAACTTTTACATCTTGACTTATTTGGACCCACTAGAACATTGAGTCTAGGAGGAAGCAAATATGGTCTTGTAATAGTGGATGATTTTTCAAGATATACATGGGTATTCTTTTTAAAACATAAATCAGAAACTTTTGAGATTTTTCAAAGATTTGCTAAACAAATACAAAATGAAAAAGGTTTTTCCATTGTTTCTTTAAGAACTGATCATGGAACAGAATTTGATAATGCATCATTTATATCATTTTGTGAGGAAAATGGAATACAACATAATTTCTCTGCTCCATATACACCGCAACAAAATGGAGTAGTTGAAAGAAAGAATAGAACAATTCAAGAAATGACACGTTCTATGTTGAATGAAAGTAATATAGCTAAACATTTTTGGGCTGAAGCTGTAGCAACTGCATGTTATATCATGAATAGAGTATACATTAGACCTCATACTACAAAAACATCTTATGAATTATTTCGTGGTAGAAAACCATCTGTTTCATACTTTCATGTGTTTGGTTGTACATGTTATGTGAAAAAGAATATACATAACCTTGGAAAATTTGATGAAAGATCAGATGAAGCAATTTTTCTTGGATATTCACTGTAATACCCTTGATTTTATATAACCCGGTTATAATAAATATATAAAAATAAAATGTAGAATCATAAAAGAACTATAACAAAAATATTAGAAATCACTCCAAATTTTTCGCGATTTAAATTTTTAAGTATGAACAAATTAGAATAAAGAATCTTTTTCACTAAGACTATAAAAGTTCATAATAAAGAATAAAGAAAACTATTTAATATTTACGAACTTAAGTTTTAATGTAAAATATATATATATATATATTAAAACATTCAAGTTAAATAATTCTGAGTCTATAAAAACTAAAAGTCTGATCTAATCCAGTAATTTATAATTAGTAAAAAGAACTGAGTAACAAATATAAAATTAAAATTAAATTTCTAATCTATTAAAAACTCTAGAATAAATTTATAAATAGAAATGAATTCATAGGTAATTTCAAATCTTAAGAATTTATAAAGTCAAATTAAGGGTAATATAATTATTAATTTATCAAAATATCACGAAACTAAACTTTTAAATAAATAAAATATAATTTACGATAGCAGGTATAAAAACAGAAAAGTAAAAGTATTAAACCAAAGATTCTATGTATACGATCATATTCAGAATATTTAATATCGTTAATATGTAAATTTTTATCCAAAAATATTATCAAATCAATATTTATCATACGTGTCATTTAGATCCACAAAATTAATTTTTTTCACCAATTTATATTTTCCCCTACTCCTTACATATTTATTGGTTATAAATTTATCATCTTCTTTTTATTTTTATATTTTCATACATCAAAACTCATTTGCATTTTTTCTCTTTGTTTTCTTTTGTTACGTATTACGGATTAGAATGGCATTTCAAATTTGAACTCCCTGCACGCGAGCAAGATTCAAACAAAAAGCAAAAATTCAAACACATATATACAAACTTGTAATAGAAATTCTATGTATACCATAGTGTTCATAATATTTAATAACGCGAATATGAAACTTCTCATCTAAAAATATTACCAAATCAGTATTTAACATACATGTCACTTAAACCCGCAAAATTGATTTTTTCACAAATTTATTTTTTACCCCCTCCTTATATCAATGTTGGTTATAAATTTTTCATCCTCTCTTTATTTTTTTTATTTATATATACCCTAAATCTAAGATAATTATTAACTAACGAATATAGTAATATTTTTCTCTTCAAACTTAGCCAAATTCGGTGCAAATTGGCTTGAATATGTGGCCAGGAATGCATTGGAGGTCCAGCCGCCGAAATCCTTCTTCAACTTGCACAAATAATGCACAATGAAAGAAAACAAAACACACGCACACCCCAATCAAATGGAGCCAGCTTGATAATCTAATAAATGCGATCCAAATTCCAAATCTCATGTTCAAATATAGAACCAAATGGAAATAGCATCTCCTGGGAATTTTTTTTTACGAGCTAAACACAATGATATGCTAAAATCCTTATAGATAAAATAATATGATCGACCTATAAGTCTAGAAACTTAATTGCAAGGTTGAAAATACTTAAGACCATAAAAATAAATTAATTTAAATATGATGTGCGACACGTTTAAGTTCTAGAATAATGTAGAAACGACCAAAACCTCCAATTCATACTTCTATATACCGAATATTCTAAAATATTATATACTACTAACTTCGTATACATGTCTGGATAACTAAAAAGGGAGTAACCTAGACATCATCAAGGGTCGGTTCCGAACCGGGAACCGACCTGACCCGTCACCGGTGGTTTCTAAACCGGGAACCGGCCCGGCAATGGCGGGTCTAAACCGGTAAAGGACCCGGTGATTCTGACGGATACTTACGGTTCCATCCCTAAAAACCGCATGACCCAGCGGTTTTGGAACCGTCGATTCAAGAACCGGCAGAACCGGCGGTTCTACACCATAAAAATTATAAAAAAAATAAGAAAAAAAGAAAAGAAAATTATAAAAAATTGTAATTATAAAATAAATATTTAAAACTATTTTTGCATAAATAATAAAAAATTTATTTCCTATTCACAATATTAAATGTGTTATTATTAACAACACAAGTAATAAATACATTTGAAATCATATATTGTTAAATTTATGTAGACTTCTAATCAAAGTAGACTTTCTTTCTTAACAATGTGTGATTCGTTTTTTGTTATTGAGAATTATTTATATCTTTGAATATTTTATAGTGTCACATTGCTAATATAACAACTAAAAAATGCAAGTGATTATATATAAATAAATACATAATTATAGAATTTCTTTTAACTAATGCTATGAACAATTATTGTTAAGTTCAATGTTATTTCAAGTTAAAAATTTATTTTGTATTTTTTCTTAGTTATATTAAGTAAATTATTTAATTGATTTTTTTATTTTTTTTCATGGTTCCCGGTTCCTCTAGAACCGGAACCAAACCGTGAGAACCGACGGTTCTT
The DNA here is from genome assembly GCA_024138025.1 of Combretum micranthum. NCBI lineage: Eukaryota > Viridiplantae > Streptophyta > Magnoliopsida > Myrtales > Combretaceae > Combretum > Combretum micranthum. The sequence continues at coordinate 93,047 of JAMXBD010001368.1, read as the reverse complement.
AAGAACCGGGAACCGGACCGGCTCCCACGGGTCCGGTTCCTATTCCACCACTTTTGGAACCGGGAACCGGCGGTTCGGGTCCGGTTCCAAACCCGAACCGGACCGTGACGATGTCTAGAGTAACCTGCCTCGAACCTATTTCCATAACTATCAAAATACACAAACTTTCAATATTTTGCAAAAAAAAAAAAATCCATGTTATTAATGTCACCATTCCTATTCTTTCTTTTTTTCATTTCTGTGTCAAAGGAGAGAAAGCTATTCTTTTCTTTAGTTTTAATCTTTAATAATATCTCTAGTTATAAAACTTCGAATGGAAGCCAAACACCAAAGGCTCCTCCACCGCCATAAATAAGTTAGGATAAGCATCACATTTATATTCCTTAAACTGCCCTTTTCTTGTATGAAAGTTACATGCCCCAACACCATTTATCTCTTTTTCTTCGTTTTCCATTTAAACAACCCATCGGTCACTACTTTCTCTACAATATCAGCAACACGCAAAACTCTATCAATATGTCTTTCTCCGTCTTCTTGGATTGACGAAGCCGCTAATATGTCAATCGACTTCAACCCATCTATTACTCTACGGTGACGACCTCAACAACAACACAACGCTTGGTTTCTCTCTTAAATTCAGCTCTATATATCTTGTTCTCAATCTTGTTCTCTCTCGTCTCTGTTTTCTGTAGAAATAGACAGAACATACACCATCTCCTTCTTCAATTTCATTTCAGGAACCACTACCAGACATCTACGCCGAGGCCAGTGCATAACCTCCATCTCTATCCGATGTTCGTTCTTTTGTCCTTCGCTTTTTGACCAGCTTCATCGCAACATGGACCACTTGTTGCTATGTTATCGACGTCATTTATTATCTGAACAACCATTAACAATACAGGAAAGGTACAAGAATTATGTCAGGTATACCTCTTATATTTACACTTAACAACAAGACTATCGGCGAACTGAGAAAAATCAAAACAAATAAATAAATAGAAAAATAGAGGATAAATAATAATGATTCATATTAGAATAATAGTCGGTTGACTGTTTGATGGTATTGTTTTATTTTTAACATTAGATATCATATTTGATATACTTATAAAACTCAGTATATGTTAGATTCTCTAGGATGGTTGCGAAATTGATATGCTAAAAATCTTGAACTACGTCATCAGGAGATTGTGACTTTGAAAAGTTTACTTTCTTGAAATATATTTAATTAGATTTAGTAGATAAGGCTATAGCAATATACTATTTGATAAAAGGTCATGTTAAAGATAAAACTCGTAAGGATTTTATTTGAAAGATAATATACTAGACTAATAAATAAAATAGAAAAAAAAATTAAATTAATTAAAATGAGTACAATAGGCCTAGATTAAGATTATGCTATTAAAATCGGTATTTAGAATCATTTATGGTAGTTTTCTTAAGAAAATTGAATTTATACAAATTTTATAATTCAACCGGAGAAACTTAACACCCATAATATTTAAAACCCATCTTCAAATGAGTAAAATAGATCCATGATAGTAAAGCTTGAGTTTAAGGCACAAAAGACGCAACTAGGATTATTATGCAGATAATAGCATAATAATGAGTATTTATTATCTCATTTTATAGGAGAAACAGATCAGTTATGGAACTTCCCAGTAAATTATTACGACAATTTAGCAAGGACAACAGGTAAGGGACTTTGACCTTATCATATTGTTTGTGCTTGTAGTTAGTTGCATTGATAATAACATATCAAACTGAATTACATGTGGGTTTGGGTAAATTGCATGCTGCTTGGTGTATGTATGATTGCCAAAACATCTTATTATAATTAACGATTTCTTTGTATGATGACAATTGTATGGAGCATGTTGATGTTTATCTGTAATTGTATTATCGCCTTGAACCTGACTAAAAACTATTGGTACCATAAAATGAAATGGGCATGCATCGCATATATTGCATATTTGCATCTCTAAAAGCGTAGTAGTCTATTACGTATTGGCCATTCGGAACTTTGATAATGCTTGGTTGACCTAGGCTAAAGGCTATTAGATCAACGCAAGGTTACCTTTGATTCTATTGGTACCATAAGAACTAAGTGGTAAATGAAGGACGCCGCTTATGGTATTGTTTGGATGACTAATGCTTAGGGAGTTGCTAAAGGTATGTACATGGGATGGTCTGTTAAGCTATCATATTAAAAGTGATAACCCTAATACTAGAAATCGTAGATTCCCTGTATGCTTGGCTTCTTCTGGATAGACTATGTACTACTGGTTCCTTCAACCCTGATGAGAGGGGTAAATCTCCATCCTGCTTTGGACTCCGGATTCTCCAGGCTTGTATTTGTTCATATGCTTGATTGTGGCAATACATATGTTTGCTAAGTAAACTTGATTTCCATTGTTTGATATGTGGTCCTGGTCAGGTCATCTCACTGAGCGTGCGGTTTTGCTCACCCTCCAACAGTCTTTGTGCAGGTATAACGTTAGCTGGGATTGGGTTAAGCATGAGTGAAGAGTGCTACATCAAAAGACCTTGCTGAAGATAGTTTCACAGATTATATTGGTCTCAAAGAACAAATTAGATAAATGGTATAATTGATTACAATCTTGTATTTTATAGGTTTGATCTCAATTTCATTATTTGGTAGGGGATACCGATTCTCTGCGGTTCTGGCAAACTAAGGAAAATCGGAATCCTTAGTATTTATATAATATAGTAGTTTGACTACATTACATGTAACAATTATAAGATAGAGTCTTATAATATCTGACTTGCAAGACGGTACTCATATTACGGGTGCACACGTGGTATGATGACTATAGGATGATACTACTAGGCCCTATTTTGGGGCGTGACATTCACAACATAGTAAAGCATATCGTGTGTTTAACAAAACAACAAAAATAGTTGAAGAATCTATAAATGTAAGATTTATTGACATAAAAGATGATTTTGATGATGATGATGTTTTTACTTTTGAGAATAAAACTAATAATGTAAATGAGAAGAAGGTTGATACAGCTGATATACATAATTATGAAATCTTACAAAATCTGCTGAGGCAGAAGGTCAGACAGACAGTCAGACAGAAGGTAAGACAGAAAATAAGACAGAAGGTAAGCAAAAGTTAATTTTTGATACTCCTGAAAGTTCAAAGAATTGGAAATATAAATCCTCTCATCCATCAAGTTTAATTATTGGTAATATTGAATGTGGAACTAGAACTAGATCTAAATTACAAGAGCTTGAAAATCATTTTGCTTTGATATCTGAAATAGAACCAAATAACATAGATGAAGCATTGCATGATGAAAATTGGATAAATGCTATGCATGAGGAATTAAATCAATTCCAAAGAAATAATGTTTGGAATTTAGTCCCTAGACCTGAAGATAAATCAATTATAGGAACTAAATGGGTATATAAAAATAAATTAGATGAAAATGGTAAAATTATTAGAAATAAAGCAAGACTTGTAGCTAAAGGATATTCTCAAGAAGAAGGGATAGATTATGATGAAACTTATGCACCTGTAGCTAGATTAGAAGCAATAAGGTTATTACTTGCTTATGCTTGTTATAAAGATTTCAAATTATATCAAATGGATGTAAAGAGTGCATTTTTGAATGGTTATATTAAAGAGGAAGTATATGTTGAACAACCACCAGGATTTGAGGATGCAATTAAACCTGATCATGTTTTCAAATTAAGAAAAGCTTTATATGGCTTAAAACAAGCACCAAGAGCATGGTATGAGAGACTTAGTGAATATCTCATAACAAGTGGATATCAAAGAGGTGCTATTGACACAACTTTATTTTTGAAATATTACAATGATGATATAATTGTTGTGCAAATATATGTTGATGACATAATTTTGGATCTACTAATGAAAAATATTGTCAAGAATTTGCAAAGCTTATGCAGGCTGAATTTGAAATGTCCATGATGGGAGAATTAAATTTCTTTTTGGGATTACAAATCAAGCAAACAAAAGATGGAATCTTCATTCATCAAGAAAAATATATCAAACAAATTCTGAAAAAGTTTGGATTTGAGAACTCAAAGGAAGCTGCTACACCAATGAGTTCATCTATAAGGTTAGATGCTGATTCTAAAGGTAAGAAAATCAATGAAAAACTTTATAGAAGCTTAATTGGTTCTTTGTTGTATTTGACTGCATCTAGGCCAGATATATTGTTTTCTGTGTGTATTTGTGCAAGATTTCAAAGTAGTCCTACTGAAACTCATTTAAAAGCTGTTAAAAGAAATTTAAGTATATTGCTGGTACTGCAAAATTAGGAATTTGGTATCCTAAAAATGAAAATTTTGAATTAATAGGATATTCAGATGCTGATTATGCAGGATGTAAATTGATAGAAAAAGTACTTCTGGAACTTGTCAATTTTTGGGAAATAAATTAATTTCTTGGTCTTCCAAGAAACAAAATTCAGTTGCTTTATCTACAGCAGAAGCTGAATATGTCTCAATTGGAAATTGTTGTGCACAAATTCTTTGGATAAAACAACAATTACAAGATTTTGGTTTGAATTATAAAAATATTTCAATAAAATGTGATAATACTAGTGCAATTAATTTAACAAAAAATCCTGTGCATCATTCTAGATCTAAGCATATAGAAATTAGACATCATTTCATTAGAGATCATGTACAAAATGGCAACATATGTATTGAATTTGTTTCAACTGAAAATCAATATGCTGATATTTTTACAAAACCTTTGGATAAAATAAGATTTGAATTTCTCAGAAATGAAGTTGGAATGTGTTTTCCTTTTTAAATTTACTTTATAAAATAATAATACATAACAAGTGGTTTTTATATAAACGATTTTAAAATAAAAAAATAAAAAAGGGAATAATTCAATAATAGGCGGCATTTTTTTTAGACTCTTCGTATCCCACAATACACTTCTTTTTCTTTTCAAAAACAATTCTCTTTCTTTCTTTCTGACATATGCAAACCCTCTCCAAATCGAAACCCTAAACAATGGCAAGAAAATCCTCACGTCTCCTCTCAAAGGGATTCAAATCTAAGAAAACAGAAGAAATCGAAATTGAAGAAACACAGTCCATCTCGGAAAATCATGAAGAAATCACAACTAAAGAAGGAACTCTACGAGAATCTCGTTCAAAAGAAAAGAACGACGAATCACAAACTGGAAAACAAACAAATGTGGATCCTCAACAGGCTGAGGAACGACAATCTGATGTTTCAATGCCTGAGTCAGAAGATGACTCAGAGCATACGGTATCTCAAGAAGAACGAGTGCAAACCCCAGCCAAACGGAAAAGAGGAAAGAAAACTTTGATATCTTCCTCCAGATTATCCAAAAAGGTACGAGAATGTTCCTACATCGATTTCAAGTTTTTCTCGAACAATGGCTTTTATTGGAATCATTGGCTGAATAGGATTGGTTGCAAGAACCTGTGTCATGTTCTTGAAGTAGTAGATGAAAAGATGATAAAGGAATTTTATGAACATTTGACTCAGATAGATGAATTTCTTTAAAATCTAGAGCTGGAGGAAAAATGGTTAAGATCACTAGGAAAGATCTTATAAACTGTTTTGAGATGAAGGATATGAAGGATGATAGGAAATTATTGACTCTGTCTAGGAATGAAATATTTCAAGAATTAAATGATGGGGTTGGAAGTTTCAAGGAGAAGGATATTTTTTCCACTGATTTTGAATTGCTTATTCGGTTGTTACATAAAGCTGTTGTCGACTGTATCTTGCCAAAGAATGGTAGTACCACCACCATTTCAACCGAAGAGGCTTTAATTGTTTTAGCAATCAAAAAGAACTTAGAACTAGATATACCCACCATGATTTTAAAACATATGTGGAGAACACGTGGAAACAGACCTTATGGAAATATTTTAATGAAGCTTTTCAAATACAAGAAAGTTACTTTGTCCCTAAATTTTACACCTACTGTTGGATTGAAGAAATTTGGAGAAACAAATTTAAAGAAAATGGGGATTCTCGTATCTGAAAAACTTTGGTTTTCCAAAGATGGTGCATGGTATAGACATTCTAAGTTTAGTAAATTCAGATTTGATGGGAAAAGATAAAAGCTTTGGCTGAAGGAAAAGTACTTCTTGATCCAGAAAGTGGGACAGAGAGTGAAGCAGAGGATATTGCAGAAGGTAGAGAGGCAAATTTATCTTCTAAAAATACTGGAAAAGAGAAGATGAAAGACAAAACAAAGAAATCCTATCGTGTTCGCACTGGTGGGAAGTTTGAGATTAGGGAAGGAGAAACTAGGTCTGTTGAAAGTGAATCAGAGAGTGACTCAGAGGATGTTGTTCCTCCACCTCCAGGAGAGACTTCAACCTCAGGCCTCGAATCTGCACTGCTAGGCATCATTGATAAGAAAATCAATTATTTGAAAACAGATTAACAAAATCTATTCTTCAAACCATTGATTCACAGCAAAAGGTCGAGTCCCAGCATCTTGATCCACAACAGGACACACATCCAGAGGTTGTTATGGATGATCTACCTCCTGAGAATCCTGATCCAGTTGTTCCTCCCACTACCAGTGAACCACAGCTGTCTTCTCAGTTCCACCCTCTGAAGCTTTGAATCAACAGACAGAAGAAGGTGTGCAGGCTCCATCTGATGAAGGAATCAAAGCTGCCTCTGCTGAACATATCGAGTCAACTCCCTCTGAAGATTTGGAAGCTCTTCATAAAGTTGCTGAGGATATTCTCACTTTGACTCAAACTGAAAAACCTGATCAGCCACCTGAACTTCAATCTCAACCACCTATTCCTCCCAAAAAGACTTTCCCTCAAAGGAAAAAACAACATGCCCGAAAGACAATCATAACTCGACAATCAAAGAAAAACTATTTGCATTTTCGTTTTCAGAACTCCTTGAATATGTCTGTATTTTGATTTTCCAGACTCTGCACGTTTTATTTCAATCGCATGAATGCTTGTTCTAAGGGGGAGCTTTTATTTATTTAATATTGGTTTCTTTGATGCTAACAAAAAGGGGAGAAAGATAAACAAAATTTTTACTTGAAATATGATTGATTAAATATGTTTTGCAGATTATGTTTTGCAGATTATAAGTTACAATTTCTGGTTGAATGCGTGGTTGAATGTGTTTCTGGATGAATATGTATGAATGCGTAATTTTTATTTATTTTGTTTACATATGGGTTTTGTTATCATCAAAAAGAGGGAGAATGTTGGTTTCTCTCAATCAAGGATTTTGATGATAATAAAAGTAATGAAATAACGATTATCTTAAGTTATGTTTTGTCAGAAAGTTAACCAGAAAGTTTATTCAAGAGGATTCGAATTTTTTATAACAAATAGCAGAAGGTTTAGCAGAAGGAAAAATGAATAGTCAGAAGCTTCGGCAGAAGGAACGTTAGTTATGAACAAGTAAACAGATAAAAGCAGAAGGAATGTCAGAAGGTATGATATGAAGAAAAAACATATTATTTGATATGATGAAGACCTAGCTCCAATGATTGAATATATTTAAGAAATATATTTAATCTGTTTCATAAAAGTTGGTTCATAATCCACAGGGTATTATTATTTTATTTAAACTAAAATAATTTGAGAAAATCTAAGTGATTTGAAAATTAAATTGGAATAAGATTATACAAATAATGTTCGAATTTTTAAATACATATATAAGATTTCAGGAGCTTGTCGGAAATCAGTTGAATTTCAAAACTTATGAACCAGGAAATTCGAAAAATAAATATTTCAGACGTGATATTTTGAACAGATTCAAGACGTGATTAACAAGAAGAATATTTGAATTTGTTTGTTTTGAGATTTTTATGCAAGATCTGAAGTTATCTCAATCTCAAGGAAGCCTATCAGATGTTCAAATATTCAAACACAAGTGCAGATAGACTTGAAGAGATTTTGTATTCGAAATATCAGGAATCATATCTTTAATTTTGCGAAAGATCAGGAAATGAAGTTTTTCTGGAACGGCAGCAGATTGTTTTCAATTGTCGAAGAGAACAAATATATATACGAACAACTTCAAAACAGAAAGAAGCACACAAGAAGAAAGAAAACGAAAATTCAAAAAGCATTCAAGAGCGAAATTACTGTCATATTCTTTATTGTTCATTTGGATTGATAAAAAACAGTCGAGGATCATTACTATATTTTCCTCAGATTTTGCTGAATTATTTTTGAGTGATTGTGAGTTGCAAGTAGGCTTAGTAGATTAGTTGTTAAGAGAATCAAGCTGAGTGAATTGTGAAGTTCTTGTAACTATTCTTATTGATTGGATTAGTGGAACAAAACCGGTGTGGATTACCGATGACCCTGGCTTGGAGCTGGAAGAGAGGATTGACGCTCAAGGTGAAACCTCTATAATTCGTTTTGCATTTCTCTCTTACTCATCTCTCTTTAATTAGTGCAATTTTAATTTGTTTTATTGCATTTGTTTGTCGGTCAGAAGGTCAATCAGAGAGTATTGTTGTTATTGTTCCTGAGTCAGAGAGTTGGTCAGAAAGTTCCGAGAAGAAAGTTTTCAAACTTGAGTTTACATTTCGTGAGATTATTTATATAGGATTATTTTGATTTATTCTTTTAAAGAAGTTATACATCAAATTCATTTATTTTATAAAGTTCAAAAGCCATTTTAGTAGTATAACCAAGTGTTTGAAAATTTGTATAAAATTTTCAAAACAAAGTATTATAACCAATTCACCCCCCTTCTTGGTTATCATTTCGGGACCAACAACTTCAAATATAGTATTAATGTAACTTAGAAAGTAGAAAAGTTTATTTTCAAAGGTCACTTAGAAAAAGATAACTAAAACCAACATAAAACGTTTTTAGAAAACAAAGAAAACAAGGTATTCATTTCAAAGAAATTTACAAAAACAATTTCCGAAAAGCTTCAACCCGACATTGTTTTACCTAAGAAAAATAATTGGACAACAAGACACTTGAGCATGCTTAAATATGAGTTATATAGTTATAAAAAGAGAATTTTTTTACCATATGGATAACTAAGTATTTATCAAACAAATTTTGATTTCTTGAACCAAAGTTGTTTTCACTTGAAAATCCGTGGTGAATTTTGTTGCCACTGTTTCGAAGCCTATATGGCTTTGTTTGTTGGAAATAATTTTGGAAATGGGTAGATCTTTTCGAGTAGGTAGAAATCAGTATATTATATGCGCGATTCCGAGTTAAAATGACCAAGTTATGGCCATTTTAAGTTGGAATATTCTTCTATACGAACTTTAACGTTCTTTGATATTGTTTTGTCAAAATTCAAGAAAATCATCAAGAAAAACTCATTGTGGGTATTTTCTTTGGTTAGGTAACCCCGAGGAAGGATTCTTTTACCCCAAGAACTATTACGATTAAGTGGAGTGTGTGAACGACTCATCCGCTTAGAGGAATAGACGACAATGGCATCGTGAGTTTATTTCCATTAAATGCTATACTTGTTGTGCTTGTAAACTAGTTGCACTAAAGTTAGGAAAAGATAAATCGATATGGATGAAAAATAATTCCTTGAAAGAATTCTAAGAATATCGAAGCCCAAATTGTTCTAAGTGATTGTTTTAGTTTAATATTGATTTGTGTGAAATTCCTTGATCGCCATAAAGTTGAAAATAATTATGTTGTGACTTTATAAATTAATGAACTCATGCATACCACAAAGTGAGTCATATTGCATGGTTGGGTTATTATCCTTGGGTGAGAAGGATAGTAAGCTCATGTCAAAAGCAACACTTGGCGGGAGATTCGAAAGCGATTGCTTGGCGGTTTAATGGAAATGCTTGGCGGTTGATCCGAAAGCAAGGTCAAATCAAGTAGTTTCGAAATACTTGGCGATGAGTGCTCGCAAGTTTAAAACTTTTTAATGAATGCTTGGCGATGCGTGCTCGCAAGCTTAAAATTTTCTGTTATTAAAACTACTTGTTTTGAGGATAAGTATCACCAATCCCCGAATGGAGGGCGTAAATCCATTCAACATATAGTTCCCGGAAAGCTATATGCTTGTTTGCCCACGTGCTTGTGCATTACATTTGCTTGGCTAAATCAACTTGTTTGAATCTTGTTACAAGTAGTTATTTATGGAAATAGTTCTCACTAAGCCTATTAGCTTATATCCCAATAGATATCTTTTGTAGTTCCCGTACTTATGGTTAAGGCCACGTGGACCATGCGGGCAGGTAATCTCTCTTGAACGTTAGAAATTTGGGTAAAATTTAGCCTAGTATTGGCATGCATATATGTAAATAATAGATTAGTAATTTAGGGAATTGTCCCTAAGTTTGTAAAGTCTTTGCCATGAATGATTAATTATTGTGAATCCTCTTTTCTTAATATGTTTTTATATCCCCTTAAGCTTCATAATTCCATATATGGTCCTCTAAAGTTGTGAAAATACGCCTTACACTTAACATAAAAGCTTCTGGGAATGGCTAAGGTTGTCATACATAAGCTTTAGTATTGAGTGTGGCGGACTGTCACGTTTAGGGTACCCATTGGGGCATGACATGATTCCTATAAGTATAGTGAAGAGTTGAAACGTCAAGTGTTCCTAAATGGGCTAGATGAAGATTTGAGGATGTGGTTAGAAGAATTTGATATCTACATGTTCAGGGAATTAGTTGAAAGAGCAATAATTGTCAAAGAAGCCAAGAAAAGGAAAGCTTGGACTTCTGAGAGAAAAATAAATGTATTAGGAAAGAAATTTCAACCAGGAACAAGCTCTCATTTTCCTTCTAAGAGGTTTAAGCCTATTACCCATTTTAAGGGAAATTTTAATGGATGAAAAGACGTTTCTAAGGCAACAGTAACTTATTGGAAGTGCAAAGGAGAGCACTACCTAAAGAGATGTCCCCTCCTTCAGAACAAATGTTATTTCTATGGGGACCCGAGCCATAAGATTCCAGATTGCCTAAAGAAGGCTTCTACGACTAGTTTTGATGCAAGCAAACTTGACATTTTTCCAATGAGTTTTCTTAAAGGAAATTAACAATGGATCGTCTTGTTGGATCTTCCAGAGACTTGCTCCGGCAAGTTGTGGGAATTGAAGTGGAAATCGCTCGGCATCATTTATGCATGGGCTGAGAATCTACAACCTTAAAGGATAATGGCTTTGTAAAGATGCTGAGGAGGAAGGAGTGGAATTAGCTGCCCTAGATAATGGAGAGGAGTACTGTAAACCCCCAAAAATTTTCATAATTCATAGAAAATAAATCTAAAAGTTTAAAATTGAAATCCCAAAAATCGACTCAAGTTAAAACCAAATTCTAAATCAAGACAAACACCAGAAACGAAACCCTAAAACGCAAACCAAGTTAAAATTCTAAATAACGATAAAAAACGAGATTTTTAATATGAGAAATAGGAAACCCTCAAAAACAAAATAAAAAAATCTAACTATCGGTTAAAACAATATTCGTACATCAATCAAATCACCTAACCGTTTCCTAACACGCAAATCAAGACAATATATTCAAGTAACGATCAACAACAAAATCTTAAAGTCCTCGATAAATTTCAGAATCAGAAATTTCAATTTTCGCCAAAAGTCAAACCGAGTCAACTCATAACCCTAGACTCGGTTAAACGATCCTGAGAACTAAAACTGTTAAGTAATCACAAATAAAATAAGATAAACCATATATGTCGAGCTAAAAATATAAAACAATCAAAACTCGAAAATTATACGATCTTATGAATATCTCGACGAAACCGGAAGTTAAACTAGAACCCTAAAGTCAACAAAGTCTATAACGAACCCTAGTATTTAAGATCCGGCAATCCCGCGTTTTCAAACCCTAGAAAACGAAATTAAGCCAATAGCTTAAAATAGTTCATAATAATATAGGGTAACATAAAAATATTAGATTCGCGAATTTCAAGTGTCCTTCGGACTCAAACGGGACCAACTCTCGAAAATCGTGTCACGGAGCTCCGAATATTAAAAATATTCCGTTTATACCAATAGACTCGTAAAAATATAAGAATTCCAAAAATATCAGTTTTAGGATTTTTCGGTAGCTAAAAATTACAGATATCGCCTTATTACACGTATTTTTATTACTACCGGTACTTTAATTGTCTAGTCTACTATTCATAGTACTTTTCTACTATTCATTACTATTTCACTATCTCTACTTTTTCTTACACCTATTTCTTACACCTACATATCTATTTTCTTACTTTTTTCATTTTCAATACAACTTTATTCACATCAACTTTACACATTACTTCTTTATTACACAAACAAATAAAATAAAAACATTTTTCCCTCTCTAAAGATGCAAAACCAGTGCCCCCCTCTTTCTCTTTCCACAATTTAATTTTTCTTTTTCAATTTATTTTATTACCTCTTAATTCCCTCCACAAAATTCTATAAATACCACATCTCCTCTTCTCATTTCTTTACACATTTCTCAAGTAGAGAATTTATGCAAAAATTCTCTCTAAACACTCTCTCCATACTCTTATAAGAATTCTCTTCTTGTAAGAAGAAAATCTCTCCTACCAAAACCCTCTTATTTCCAAAAACCCATTTCTAAAGCAAAAGCCTTCAAGAAAACAATTCTTTCTTCTTACCTATTTAGGTAATGAAGAACTCATGTTTTATTCTTTCTATGTCAAGTAACCTTATATGGTTTTGATGTTGTTTCTTAGGTTGAAAAACTAAAGAAAACCACATTAATTTCATGTTTGGTTCTTGTTCATGGAACTACTTTCATGAATATATATACTACTTTGTCATTTATTACTTGTTTATATTTTGATCTTTTGCTATAACTTGCTAATAAATATATATATATATATAGGTATATATATCTTTTAGAGCATATAAGCTCACTTGTTATTGTAATTTATTTATTTCATGTTATTATTAAGACTAGTTTTTCTAGTCTTAGACTTGTCTATATCAAGTCAAAACAATCTTTTATTTATTTTCTTTAATATTTCGGGACTAGCCCATTCTCAGTCCCGGGATGCCTTGATGAAGCTAAGGCTCCAATACTTGATCGGGATTCCTTGATGAAGCTAAGGTTCCCAATACTTGATATTTTATTTTCTTGCTTATTATTTGTTTCTAGTATTTTCCTATGTTCTTATTATTTTATGTGCTCATGATATTTGCATCTACATAATGTTAATGTCTCAACTAATTCAAAAATAGAATTTTATTTCATTAAAAGAACTTAAGAACCAAACTTCCTATTATGTGACTTGTCACAAAATAATGAAGTTATTATCAAACAACATAGAAATAGATTAATACAAGTTTTCTCAAAGTGTTCTTAAGTATCAAAGATAGTTTTACCAAGGAAACGTAAGAAATAAATATTTTTCATTTTACATTATGGGAACCTAAGTTCTAGTAAATTAATTGGTTAGTTTTCAAAGTCCTTACAAAAAACTTAAAGATTAAACTTTTTTGGACTCCATGACCAAAACCAAGAAACAACTAGATTTCAAAGTTAAGATAAAATCAACTCATAAAGTTATGTACCCATTTAGGAAAATAATGATTTTCAAGTTCCTAAAGAAGAGACTTGTTTTCAAATAATATAAGCAAGATAAGATTAGAAACAAATGATTTTTAGCAATAAAAAGGATTCTTTTCAAAGGAAATAAAAGAACAAGTTTAGAAAACAAAAACTTATATTTTAAAATAATAAATATAAGAAGACAAGACTCATTTTTCTAAAACCATCTTAAAAACAAAATTATAAAAAGGTTTTCAGCAACCTAAATATACTTTTTGATAAAATTGATCTTTTATCACTAAAAGTGAAATTTATGAAAGACCAATGTTAAAGGAAAATTTACTTGTTTTGGAAAAAGGAATGAAGGAAATAAAATAAGAATATACTCATTTATAATATAAAGTTTCTTCCAAATACTTGAAAAGGAATTTATCAAGATAAGTTTTAAACTTTAAAAAGAATTATTTTATGAAATAAATTGTTGAGACACTACCATTAGAAATGTTGCATATAAAATGAGCTTATCTATATACTCAAAGTATTTATCAAATATATGTTCATATATATATATATATAATATTGTTACAAAAGGATTTTCTTTAAAATGAAGTTGAGTTAGAAAACGGATTTGCAAAAGTTTAGAAAAATTCGTTTTAAATATGTATCCAATGTTTTTGGAACCCAAATGACCTTATATGACAAAGATACCCTTATAAACAGATAGATCTTTTCGAATAGGTAGAAAACGGTATATTATATGCGAAATTCCTAGCTAAAATAAGCAAGTTATGACCATTTTAGGTTGAAATTTCCTCTTATACGATTTTACCGTAATTTAAAGAAAAGTTTAGAAAATCCAAGGATAGAAATTTCATGAAGGACTTATCCTGGGTATTTCTTTTGTCTAGGTGACGAAAGATACGAGATTACCCTACCCGAGAATTACTATGACTAAGAAAATCACAAATGGACGAGTGAGTTATTCCTTCTAAGTTCGTTACCTTGCTTGTGCTTGTAAAGTAGTTGTCACGCCCCGAGGGTACCCTGGTAGTAATATACATAATAAGATACTGTCCAATGCCTTGATATTGGATTCGAGAAGTTCAAGACACATAAGATAGTATCATATATACATATTATCACTAGATTACCTTGGAAAGTGACAAGATTTTATAAAACAAGATCTTTTTGGTTGCTTGTTAAGAAATGATGAACGTAAATAAAATCACAATACCATAACTGAGCCTCTATCTGAGTTATGACTATTACAAACCATGAAACGTATCTCGGATTATCATATAAGGAAATTGATGATTAAACATCAACTACTACATATAAGTAACTTTACTATTCTCACTAATCCCATGATTCTTCTAGCCACAGGATCATACCGGTGTAATATCCGTGGAGGCTACCAACCAAGGCTGTTGCGTTATCCTGTAAGGACTGTAGGAGTGTAAGCATAAACCACGGCTCAGTGAATAACTAGAACATACCACATAACAAACAAGTCATTATCAATCATATGAATGCAACAATCAATCAAATGAACAATTACAAGCTTGGATAACCCGGAATCCAAGCAGGATGGAGATTTACGCCCTCTCATCGGGGTTGAAGGAAACCACATCTATGACCATACCTATCCAGGAGAAACCAAGCATACAAGAATCACAACACTCATAATAATTCTCTCTTTTAAATTTCTTTTTCCACTCATCATATTTTGATCACTCAATTCCTGTCCTCCCATCTTAGGGTCTCCACTAAGTGTTAGTTATTTCCAAGTGATACGATGGGCGGTGTCCTTCAATTACCAAATAGTTCCCATGGAATCAACAGAACAAAGGTAATCTTGCGTAAAACTAATAGCTTCTTGCCTAGAAGTATCAAGCATTACCAGAGATCCGAAATACCAACACGTGATAGGCTGTCAATCATTCTTGGTATGCAAATATGCAATTCATGCAATGTATGTCAATTTCTATTAAAGTGCCCATAATTTATTAATCAGGTTGAGAGTGATCATCCATTATACAAACATACAATATGCCAAACAGTCATTGCCTTTATCAAACATGATATTATAAATTTTATTAAGGTAATTTAGCAATCACTCACTCATACAACAAAGGATAACTACAACCAACTCCAATACAGTTCAATTTCTCTCTTATATTTCAGTGCAGCTAAACTACAAACACATACAATGTAGCAAGTCTGAGTTACTCACCTACTCATATTGCTTAATCGTAGTAGTCAACGGGAAAGTCTTCAACTGTATCACTTTCACCTATTGAGATGAATAATTATATTCATCAATACAATATAAATTGTATACTTGATTCTTATGAGTTGTCTAAGTGTCCTATGTTGGTATTTGGTTTCCTATCTAGTACTATATTGGTCCTTCGACGATCCTGTGACAACAGTTATTTATTTAATATTTGGAATTGTTTTATTTTTCTTGATTTTATTTAATATTTATAGATTCCCGTTAGATGGTTGTACAACATATATTTAAAGATTTTTGACTACTCAATATTACAACTATTATCAATTTTGTAACATTTCTCGGTTTGTTTAATAAAATAATTATTATTCGATTTTTAATGTTTAACTCTATTGTACTCTTCTTAGTCCATCTTATATAATTATTTTGTTATTTTTAGTAATCATATTGTTCACGATTTTATCAATTGAAAATTTTCCATTGATGTATATATAGTTATATACATATAAAAAGTATTTAATGACTACTTAAATTCTATTCTTATTTTTGTGAAATGTAACAATTTTACTAACATAGAAATTAAAAATATTATAAAAATAATATTACGATATTTTACTTATTTTTGAAAATAGTAGGAATCATAATAATAGTTGTATTAGAAATAATTAATTTAAACTAACAATTTCTATTCTATTCTTAATAATAGTATAAATGTGATGAGGAACTAATTTTACTAAGATACATAAATGAACTCCTATGCATCCAGGTTTTTTTTTTTTTTTTTTTTTTTTTATAAATAAAAGAAACTTCAGCAAACTGAAGTTTGCATTTGCTTCTTTCCAGGGACGTTGCTCCAGCCGTAGTCCTGTTTTTCCTTTTTTTTTTAATCAACGTTATTATTATGATTATTAAAAAAATTAAACAAAACAAATTCTACAGACCAACGTCTGCAAGATGTGCCCCTGGAACGTTACTACGTTCTTTTTTTTTTTTATTCAACGTTACTGTTTCTAAAAAAATTTTAAACAGTAACAATTTTTGCAGACTTTCAAAGTCTGCGTGAAGGAGCTCTCCGCTGGGAACGTTACTACGTTCCAACAAATATATTTTTTTATTTTTTTATACAGATATATGTACTATTAATATTATATTTATTAAGATAAAATATAGTAAAATCAAATAAAATAAAATAAATAAAACAATTCGGAACAGTATCCACGTAATTCACGTGAATTTTCTGTTTCATTTTTTTTTTCCCAGTTTCTGCACTTCATTCCCTTTTCATTTTTAATACTCCAGCTTCTAATATAAGCATATATATACATTATACTAACATTATTAGGATAGTTTTATTTGTTTGAATACAAAATTAACAAGAATGGATCATATAAGCTTGGATATTAGGATGAACAGTAACCACAAAGTTACTGTTCATCATCTTGTTCCTCTAGACCATTTTGTTTTGCAAGTTTTACACTTCCCAAACACTTCTAATTCATTCCTAAGGATTTATAGATGTTATACTTATACTTATATTAATTTAAAACACAGAAACATATACATATACTCTATTTTCGGATTTAAAGAAAATGGTGTAACTAAGTTAGGAGCTCTTACCTTGATGAGTTGTTTTTGTGGTTGTTTTGGCTCGTTTTGAAGCTTATTCCAATCCTAATGGTGTCAAAACGTTGTTTAGAGTAGTATTTTATCATGTGATTAAATAAAAACAAAGTGAACTTACCTTTCTCTTCTCCTTCCTTAAGCTCAAGGTGCAAGTGTGTTTGTGTTAAAGAGATGGTGTTTGTGTGTGTTCTAAGTGAGCTTTTGTCATGCCCCGTAGGGTATTCTAAATGTAACAGCCCGCCACATACTAAGTAAGACTCTCGAGTTCCCTACCCGGGGCCTTCAAAAGTCTTAAGTAGATGTAAAGCGTTCCTTTACGATAATAGAATACTTCAACAAATGGAGTTAAACAGTTTAACGAGGCATTCATTAGCCATAGATAATAAATCAAAACGCATAGTGTTAAAGTTTACAAATCTAAGGGGCATTCCCCCGCAAAAGAATAACAGTCTATTACAGTCATCCAGAGTCCTTAGTTTCCAATGGAAGTCTATACAAAAAGGATGAATTAAACTTCTATAGGAAACTCCTATCTCCGGTACCTGCGCTGTGGCTTGTCTTGGCCTAAGCCATATAAATTCATGCTGCAAAAGATAGAAACTATAGGGGCGTAAGCTAACTAGCTTAGTGAGCAATACTTCCATAACGCAATTAAACATACTTCAGTCAAGCAAGTAATTATTCAGGCAAGTGTATGCATCAAACAAATGAATTCAGCAAACATATGACCAACCGGAAATCATATGTGGATGGACTTACGCCCTCCATCCCGGGTTAGCAGATTAACGAATCCTGCGGTACGACGCCGTTTAAGCTCACGGTCAACTAATAATAATTCGTTTTATGGATCACGATTAACCAACAAGTCGTTTTATGGATCACGATTAACCAACAATGCGAATGCTCCAACCCCATCGTGACATGAATGGATTCAATTTATAGTCGAGTCGAATAGTCATTAATCAATTCTTTTAAGTGACCAACAAGTATTCGCAGACATTCATCATAAGATTCTAGTAAAGCAGTCAATATCTTAACACCCGGTTCCGATATACCTTAAGCTCCATTTCACATATCAACAATCAACAACATAAATAATTCCCATATACCCCAACATGCTTATACAATTTCTTTTATCTTTGCCTACATCACTAGTGCCACTACATTACAATCACATGCATTAATTGAGAATGGAAGTAAACTCACTCGGCCATTGGACGCCAACTTCTTAATAATAATAGTCGGGAGGTAGAGTGTCGTCCTGCTCGGATCACCTACCAATCAAGAATAATCCTAATGAGATTCTCATCATGTAATAAATCAAACTATACATCTAGGCTAGTTGAATTCGGATTTCTCGCTATTTTCGGAAGTTCCGACTTAAAACGGCCATAACTTGGTCATTTTAACTCGGAATTTCGCAAATTTTATATCGATCTCTATCTACTTCGAAAGATCTATCTATTTCAAGTATTAAATCCAAGTTTTGAAAATAATAGGGTCACGAACAGTGGGATCAGTTCTGTTCCGCAATTGATCCAATTTTGAAAATGTGCTTTGCTTTTGATAAGAAATGTTCCTAGTTGGTGATTCATGCATGAATGATTTAGGAATGAATTACTAATGTGTATGCCATGTAATGAACTCAATATGTGCATGGTCATGATGATTTTTGTAGTAATAAACTCTTAGGAACTCCTAAGTGTTGGGGAAAGTCTCATAAAGACTAATTCTAAGAAGCTATTTTCCCACATTATACTCCTTAGGGTTTCTTTGGTTTTTAATCTTGTAATCTACTTATTATTTAACTAAAAATAGGTTCTCAAAGTCTATAATAGTCATGGCCTCCATTCATGCATAGAAATTCACATTTTTCATTTGGTAAACATGTTTTTAAATAAGCTATTTGTGAAAATCCGAATTTTCCAAATTTCCTTTTCTTACATTTTTCTTAAGGGAAATCTTGTCTAATGCATTAAAAATTGGAGCTTCAATGTATACATTATCTAAGGACTTCATTTAGCTTATAAAACATCCATTTTAGACTTAAATACTAAGTGTTTATTTAGGCATTACACAAAGTTACGAATTTGACTACACATTTAAAGTCAACATTTTTCATTCTAACTTCACCTCTTGTTTTTCTTGTTTTTATTATGCCTAAACTCATCTAAACTCATGAAAATAATTCCTTCAACATGTCTATTACACATACCCTTCATTTTTCTTATGAAATATAAGTTTAAAGTTGATTTTGGGGTCTTTAAGGTAGGGTTTCCATTTCATCCGAATTTTCAACTTTTCATATTAACAAAGCCCTTCCTTTTTCAATGTTTTGCTTCTATATATGAATATACTATCTAACTCTCTATATATGAACAAGACTTCATTCTTATGATCATCAAAGCATATAAAGCAAAATGAACCTATGATCATGCATGTACATGAAGTTGTGAATGTCTAAACCTTAGATCTACTACATATGATATATAAAGCATGGATCTCATGGCATGAACAACAATATATTGCAAGATCACTACTTTACATGCATGAACAATGAGATCTTAACAAAAACACATCTAAACATTAGATCCATGTCTTGTGATGGCTTGACATTCTTGTTCATGTGTTTTCATGTCCCTAGCATGAGCTCATTGGGATTAAATGAGAAAACACACAAGATATAGCTTTGCCATTACAAGATTAGGAAGAAACAAAGCTTAAATCAACATACCAATGGAGTCTTGAAGTGAAAAAGAGAAGGAACAAAGTTGGAAATGAGAGGGAATGGGGGAGAGGGGCTCACGGCAACCTTAAAGAGAAAGGAGAGGGTTTTGTTCTTTTACCAATTTGAAATAAGAAGAAAATGAAGAGAGAGAGAGAATATTTAGTATATATATTAAGTGTATTAGGGTTTAGTTAATAAAAATATAGTAAAAAAATTACAATGAGAGGGAAACTAAGAGAGGAGGGGGGGGGGGGGCGGGGGGGCGGGCGCGCCGGCCACATTATGTGTGTGTGTGTGTGTTAAAAAAATTTGATATTTGTAATTTAGTAAATGAAAATGTAATAAATGTAATAATTGGTTAAGAGACAAAATTCATTGGAAAAGAAAATTGAAATGAGTAGTTGTAAGGATGTAAGAATAGGGTATGGGTAGTGTGTAGTGTAGGTTGTACTTGTGAATAGTAGACAAGATATCTACTTTACCGGTTGTTCCGAAAACACGGGAAAAGCTATAACTGTAATCTTTATAGCTCGAAAAATTATGAAATTGATATTTTTGGAATCCTTATAAAATTACGGTTCTAATGAATATTCTGGAACATTTTTCTGAATCCATGGTCCGGGGCACGCTTTTCCGTAATTGGGCTCGGGAAGGCCCGGAATTGAAAAATTCCCGAATTTAAAACTTTCAAAGGTTTGAAATGTACTGTGGAACAACAATTCAAATTCATTTACTTCATAATATTATTTTACTATGAAACCGAAGGAAAGCCGGATTTAGGGTTCCTAGGCTTCATTCACTATACTCAACCTGATCGGATTAGGGTTTCGCTTCCATTCTCGGGGTTTCCTAGCTACTAACGGGTGTGACTTTTGGTTGGACTGGATATCCTTTCTGGGACATGTTGTCTTGGGAAACGAAATATCAGTAGACCTTGAAAAGATTAAGGCTGTAATGGAATGGAAACAACTAAAGACGGTTCCTGAGATTAGAAGTTTCCTTGGATTAGCTAGCTCTTATAGGAAGTTTGTGCAAGATTTCTTGAAAATAGCTAAGCTGCTAACTCAGTTGACCCAGAAGAATGAAAAGTTTGTTTGGAATGAGAAACGAGAACAAAGTTTTTAGGAGTTAAAGCTATAGTTAGTATCCGCCCCAATTCTAACCTTAGCGGATTCGAAGAAGCCATATATAGTTCATAGTGATGCATCAAGGAATGGCTTAGGATGCGTGCTTATGCAAGAAGGGAAGGTAATTGCATACGCTTTGCGATAGTTAAGGCCGTAAGAACATAATTACCCGATGCATGATCTTGAGTTAGCTGCTGTTGTCTTTGCCCTTAAGCTTTGGAGGCATTACTTGTATGGGCAGAGATGTAAGATATACATGGACCATAAGAGCTTCAAGTATTTATTTACACAAAAGGAATTGAATATGAGGCAAAGAAGATGGTTGGAGGTGATCAAGGACTATGATCTTGAGATAAACCACGGGAAGTTGCAGCCATGCTCATAACCCAAAAGGAGCTTATAAAGGAATTCGAAAGATTAAGCATGGAATTTATGGGACAAAGTGTAGAGGTGGAAATTTCCCATTTGGTGATGGAGCCGACTTTGATAGATAGGATCAAGGTTTCTCAGTGATATGACGAAGCTGTACAAAAGGTGAAACATGAAGTATAAGGAGGAAAATATGCTGATTTCGAAATAGATGAGGAGGATATATTGAGAATGCAGGGAAGATTATGTGTGCCAGATGATGAGGAGATGAAAAAGGAGATTATGAGTGAGGCACATAACTCTGGATATACAATGCATCCTGGTGGTACCAAAATGTACCAAGATCTTAAAAGTCGCTTTTGGTGGAATGGCATGAAAAGAGATATAGATGAATTTGTAATGAAGTGTCCTATGTGCCAACAAGTAAAGATTGAACACTAAAGACTAGGAGGACTTTTGAAACCATTGACCATATCAGAATGGAAATGGGATCAAATTACGATGGACTTCGTGTGTGGTTTACCCCGAACATTAGTTGAATGTGATTGCATATGGGTCATAGTGGATCAATTAACTAAGTAGGCACACTTTATCCCTATCAACATGACCTACTCGATGGAGAAGTTGGCACGACTGTATGTGAAGGAGATTGTAAAACTACATGGAGTTCTAGAGAGAATTGTATCAGATCAAGACCCCCGATTCGTGTCAAAGTTCTGGACAAGTCTCTAGAGGTGTATGGGAACTAAATTACATTTCAGTGCAACTTATCATCCACAAACCAATGGACAGCCAGAGAGAACTATTCAAGCCTTGGAAGATATGTTGCAAGCTTGTGTCATGGAATTCAAATGAAGTTGGGAAGCACATTTACCTTTGGTAGAATTTACTTGCAACAACACCTACCATTCGAATATTAAAATGCCACCATATGAAGCTTTATATGGAAGAAGGTTTAGATCACCTCTATTTTGGGAAGATGTGAAAAAGATAGCTATTTGACCGGATCTTATCCAAGATGTCGTGGATAAAGTTAGAATCATTCAACAAAGGATGAAAGAGGCCCAGGATAGGAAGAAAAGTTAAGCAAATCAAAAGCACCGAATTATTGAATTTGATGTCAGTGATCATGTGTATCTTAAGGTAAATTCGATAAACAATATTCATTGTGTACAGGCTCAAGGAAAGCTAAGCCCAAGATATATCGGACCATTTGAGATTCTCGAACGAGTGGAAGATCTGGCTTATTGCTTGGCACTACCGCCAAACCTATTGGGAGTACATAATGTCTTCCATGTTTCGGTGTTAAGAAAGCATATACCAACCCCGATCGAATTGTAGAACTCGAACCGGTAAGATTAAAGGAGAACTTGACCTATGAAGAACACCCGATTCAAATTCTTGATCGAAAGGTTGAAAAGCTAAGAAATAAGGAGATCCGATACGTCAAAGCATTATGGATGAATCATTCACGTGAAGAGGATACTTGGGAAGCCAAACAGGAGATCTGAAAGAAATATCCGAATCTTTTCGAAGAATTAGGTATGAATTTCAAGGTTTGAGGACAAAACTTTCTTTAAGGGAGGTAAGTTCTAAACCCTTAAAATTTCAATTAATTTTAAGCTTAATCTTAGACTTAAGAGACAACCCGAAACCCTAAAGGTCAACAAAAGATTGGTACAAACCCTAGAACTTAGATCCAACATTCCCGTATTCTTTAGCCCCAAAAAACGAAGTTGAAATAATTAGTGATAATAGTTCGTAATAATATAAGGAAACATAAAAATGTCAGATTCGCGAATTTCAAGTGTTCTTCGGACCCAAACGGATTAGTTCATGAAAAAGCATGTCCCGGAGCTTGGAATAGTAAAAAAATTCCGATAACACCATTAAGACCGATTTAATACAAGGATTTCAAAAATATCAGTTTTGTAATTTTTTTGTAACTAAAAACAACATATATCGTAATTATACTCGTATTTTCTTCCTACCAGTATTTTACTATTCACATCTACTTTTGTAAACCCCCAAAGTTTTACGATCGATTAAGCTTAAACCCTAATTAGAAAGTCAACTAGAAATCCTAAAGTCAACAAACCCCTAGTTAGACGTAACCTTTCAAGTCCGACAATCGCGTGCTCGTAACCCTAAGTGAGTAAGCGAGAGATTAGTATGTAAAATAGTTCGCAATAATATGAAAAAGCTTACAAAAATTAGATTAGTTAAACCGCGATTCATTTTAAGTCCGATCGGACACAGTTTTCAAAAAGCGTGTCATAGGGCCCGAAATAGTAAAAATATTCCGAATATACCATTAAACTCGTAAAAATATAAGGTTTTCAAAAATGATAGTTTTATAATTTTTCGATAACTAAAAATATCAGATATCGCAATTATACTCGTATTTTCTTACTATTGGTACTTTATTTCTCATGTCTACTTTACATTACACTATTTATTACTATTCTACGCTATTTATCTATCTCTACTTTTTCTTACAACCTACTCTTACAACTATACACCTATTTCTTATAATTTTCATTTTCAATACAACTTCACATCTCTCATATATTACTTTTCATTAACAAAAATAAAAAAAAAATAAATTTCTCTCTCCCTTACACTCATGTTTTGCGCCAGCCCTCCCCTCTTACACACACAATTTGTTTTATTTTTCATTTATTTAATTAACACAAATTACCCTCCACTTTTTCCTATAAATACCATCTCTTCCTTCCATTTTCTTCACACCTTTTATACACTACTCTTACTCTCTCAAAATCTCTCCAAGAGTTCTCTCAAAGTTCTCTCTAGTTTAGCTTTCATAGTTAATGCTTCTTTAAGTTCCCTTTATGTTCATTTACTTAGTATGAGCATAGTGTGTGTTTTCTAAAACTATGAAGGTTAAGAAAGCAACAATATGTTCGTACTTTGTTTTTTTTCATGAAACTATTTTCCTTTATATTGTTTTCATATATCTAACTAAATATATCAATGTAGTTATATATATCTTTTAGAGCATATAAGCTCCTTTGTTATTGCAATTTATTTACTTTCAAGTTGTTTTAAGACTAGTCTTTCTAGTCTTAGACTTGTCCCCATCAAGTCAAAACAATTATCTTTTTCTTTTGGGACTAGTCTATTCTTAGTCCCAAGAAGCCTTGAAAAAGCTAAGGCTTCCAATACTTGACAATTAGTATGCTTATTTATTTCTTATGTTCTTTATTATCTTATCTTATGATATTTTTAGCTTTTATAAACTACATGATCATAATCATGCATAGCTAATAAGTTGTTGTCCAAATAAGAAAAATGAACATTGTTGATGAAAGAATAAAATATGATCAAAGTTTTCCAAAGACTTAGAAAAATATACTCAAATAAATCTCTTTTAAAAGTTTATGTAAAACTTATCATGAAATTTCAAACTATTAATAAATGAAGTTTCTGTTAACTCTAAAGATATCTCCTTTTCAAAAGAAGTCTTGATACACATAGATAATAACTTGGTATTATTTTTTTATCAACTTTCTAAACCAAAAACTAAATAAGTTTCCAAAGAAATCAATTTACAAGGAAAATGAATTTTCAAAGAATAAACTCATCAAGTACCACTAAAAAAAAACTTTTGGAAACTCTATTTTTCAATCCTAGAAATAAATTTTGTAGATAAACCCAGAAGACCAAACTTTATTTTCAACACACTTTTGATAAACTAATAAATCAAAATATAGTATATTAAATTTTGATAATCCAAAAGTTTATAAGTTACTTCACTCACATAACGAAAAGTTTAACAAGTCCAAATTTCCAAAACACTAGAAAATGTTGTTTTAAGGAAATAAATTAAATAAGACAACACCTATAGCTTCACGCATAAATTATGAGTCTATTTATATCCATAAGGAATTCTTTTTAAAAACATATATATTTGAATTTTACTTAAACAAGCCTTAGTAAAGGAAAGATTAGAACTTTTTGTTTTCCAAGAAAGGAAATTTCGTATTAAATCTACACCCTCCAAATCCGAGACTCAAATGACTTTTATATTAAATCTAGCCTTAAAAATGGATAGATCTTTTTGAGTAGGTAGAAAATGACATATAATATGCGAAATTCCGAGCTAAAATGACCAAGTTATGGCAATTTTAAGTTAGAACTTCCTTTAAATCCAATTTTAGTGCGAATTCATGATAAATTTAGAATCTTCAAAATAGAAATTCAATGAAGGACTCATTTTGAGTATTTCATCTTATTTAGGTGAAGAAGGAACTGATATCGCTTTCCCGGAAGGTTACTTTGATTAGGAGCGATCATCGTGGAGTGAGTTAATCCCTTACTAATTACATTTCATTGATTGTGCTTGTAAGTAGTAGCACTAGAGAGTCACATTTATTTTTCGCTACTATTCTTCGTATGGGGAAACAAGGAGTTGTAGTGGTGGCTAATAGGAGCCGAAAAGTCTACATGGGCAAGTAGAAGCCGAAAAGTGTACAGGACAAGTAAGAGCTGGTAAGTCTGCAAATAATGATAGTCGTATGGGCCAGTAACCACCCGACCCCCGACATGAAGGGCATAACATCCATGCTATACATGGTTTCCGGTTAATCGTGTGTATTTTGTTTGCTCATGTGATTGATGCATTCTCATATGATTGTGTGTTTTGGAAATGTTTTGAAGATGGGAGTTATCTCACTAAGCTAGATTTGCTTATATCCTATAGCTTTTTGTTACAGTATGATTACTTGTAGTTAGCACCATGAAGCCCCTTTTGTCAGGTATGTGCCAAAGCTACTAGGAGTTTTTCATAGAAATTTATATATTTAGTTTTGGATGTAGATTTCTGAGAAAAATCTCTATAGTAGACTTATGATATATTCATGTATGTTTGAAAATGGCCTAATTGAACAAGGCTTTTAGAATGGGGAATGCCCCTAAGAAGTTGCAAGAGACTTTTATTCTAATGAATATTACATTTTTATCTATATAAGGTATTACATACTTTTATTATCTGCTTAAACGTAATACCTCTTTGAGTCTCCTACTATCTTGGTAGCACGCCTTGCACGTGATATCGAAGCTCCTGCATGACTAAGGTTGTCATTCATTACCTTTAATAGTATGTGCGGCAGACTGCAACGTTTAGGGTATCCTCCGGGGCATGACAACTTTACATTACACTATTCATTACTACTCTACACTATTAATTTATCTCTACTTTTTCTAACACCTACTCTTACTTTCTATACACCTATTATCTTTATTTTTTATCTTTCTCATAACTTTATATCATATTTACCTTACATATTATTTCTTTTAATATGCAAAATTATAAAAAAAATAAATCTCTCCTTCTCTCTACTTCAATGGCCAGTGCGCCCCCCCTCTCTCTTAATTTTTTTTAATTTTTATATATTTAAATTACTTAAAATTCACTCCTTATTTTCCTATAAATACCCTCTTCCTCTTTCACTTTATTTACATATTTACTACCTAAAAATTTACTACCAAAACTCTCCAAAATTTTCATCTCAAAACTCTCTCCAAACACTCTCCCAAAATTCTCCCAAAACGCTTTCAAACACCCACGAAACCTATACATACATATTACTCCAAAATCCTCTTTAGGTAAAATCTTCTTTTCATATGTCTTTCTATAATGTCATGTAACTTTACATGACTATGGTGTGAGTTTCCTAAACTTGTTGTTATGGAAGCTACACTATGTTCATGTATTGTTCTTGTTCATGAAAATCTGTTTCTCTATTTTTATGTTGTTATTATATTTTGCATATATTATTGTTGATATTATGCTAACTTCTTATATATATTTAACTAAATATAATTATGTACTTATATATAATCTTTAGAGCATATAAGCTCATATGTTATTTATTTATTTCCAAGTTGTGCAATTTATTTATTTATTTCATGTTCTTTTAAGACTAGTCTCTAGTCTTAGACTTGTCCTCATCAAGTCAAAACAACATTTTCTTTCTTTTCTTTATTCTTTTTAGGACTAGTCTATTTTTAGTCTCGGGATACCTTGATGAAGCTAACGTTCCTAATACTTGATATTTCTATTAACTTGCTTATTATATTACTTATTATGTCCTTATTATGTTTCATATTTTCATGATTTCATATTCATGATCATGCATTAACATAATTGATTTTTGTCTCAAAAAGATAAAGAAGGAAAGGTTTTCTTGAATAAAAAGATAGAAGTTCTTTTCCAAAATAAATTTTACCATGTAAGGAAAAAAAAATTCATAAAAACTTAGGAAATTATCCTAGCAAATCTTTCCAAAAATCTAGAGGAGTTCATCATACGTTTTTAGTAACCAAAGAATGTAGGAATTTCTAGATGATGCATAAAATAGATATATCATACATACATTTTACAAAATCATAAAATGGAAGAGTTTTCTTTAAAAATTAAAAATTCAAAATCCTTGTTTAATGAAAGTTTTACTAAATTTCATTAAGAAAGTTTCACCAATACTCTAGAATATGAAGGAATAGACTAGTTTGATAAACACCAAGAAATTTTCTTTCATAAGGATAAAATGATCTTAAGGAATAAAAATTATTAAACAATTTAGGAAATCATTTTAAATAAATGAAATAAACTTTAGGAAATGTTAAGAAAGTATAAAGCTTGATAGATTTTAACTACTCTCAAATAGTATTTAGAAACTACCCTCTCTATAAGCCTCGGAGAATTTATAATTCTAAGATGAACTTCGAAAATAAACCCTAAAAATCACTCCAAATTAAAACCGAAATTCGACAAGTCCAAAATCACGAACGAATCCAGAAATTATTAATCTTGAGAAAATGAAATCCTTAAAAATAAAATAAGAACTCAACAGTCTTCAAATTCAAAACCACGACGTACGAAAAATTCCATATTTAACTCCGACTTATAAAATCGGGTAATATAAAGCCCAAAAAGAAATTATTAAAAAGTAAATAACGATTAACTTTCGGAAATGAAACCCAATTCAAGAATTCCGAAAACATTAAGAGATATTAAATACTTACAAAAATAAAATTTAAGATAAATTTCTCAAATCAAATATGTTGTATAAACATAAAATATCAGTTTCTAAATTGGCAAGGATCTAAATCAAAAAAATCACCCGGAAACCCTAAGTGAAATGCAATAGCTTAAGTCCGGCAATCTAGCGCCCTTAACCCTAGAGGCCGAGGTGTAGTTTAAATATGTAGAATAGCTCGTAGTAATATAAGTTTGTTTAAAAATATCAGATTGGTAAATTTTTTACCTATTTCGAACCCGTTCGGATACAGACTTCGAAAAGCGTGCCCTGGGGCTCGAGATATAAAAAATATATCATTAGTACCGTTAGACTTGTAATTTCATAAGATTTCCAAATATATCAGTTTTATAATTTTTCGGGTTATAAAAGTTACAATTATAACCTTTTATCGTATTTTTATTACTACCGGTAATTAATTAGTCTTTTGCACTATTCACTTTTATTTCATTACACAATTTTATTATTCTTATAAAGCCTTATATTTTTAGATAAATATTTTGTATATTATAAAAAATTTTGTTTTTCTAAAATTTAGTTAGTTCGGGCTTTTACGGGATCAGATTCTATTTAAGACTCAATACTAAAAATAAAATAAATTAATTTAATAATTGAAAAATATTTTTATTTTCATAAAATAATTTTTTAGAATTTTTTGGGTTATAAAAATATCATTTATAGCCCATATTCGCGTATTTTGGTCATACCGGTAACATATTTGTTAAAATAATAAACTAATTCAAATAATTATTTAATTTTAATTATGAAAAATATGCTACAAATATTTGAAATAAATTTTCTAATTTTATTTATTTCATTTTATTTTATTAAGAAAGTACTTTTACAACCCATACTTTCAAGTATACCTTACACATATCACTTCCTTTTCACTTCAATCTTTCTACACATTATCCCACACTTCATGGCAGATTTTGACCCTCTTTATGGCTTTCTTTTGTCCTTTGAAACCCTCCAAAATTAATTAAAATAACTCTCTTTCAATCCTTCTTCAAAAAGCTACACATACCATTAATTACATTACAATTTCAAGTCAAAATTTAAACAAATTCACTCTCTCTCTCCCTCCACTCAATTCACACCAGCCTCTCCTTATTTTTCTTCCTTGTTTTATTTTTTTTCTCTCTTTCATTCATTTAATACACTCATTTTCTCTCTCTCCTTCATTTACTCATTTTTCCTTTTTCATTCCTTAACTTTTCTCTCTCTTTTCCTCTCTTTCTTCTTCTTTTTTTCTTGTTTCTTCAAGAACAAGTGCCCCCATTTTTCCATGAGCCTCCACATATTTCTTGAAGATTTTTAAGTAAATCTTCTCTCAAAGCTTCCATAGGTGATATAGTAAAGTGTAATGAGGTTTCATGCATCAAATGACCTTCCATAAGCTTAAAAGCTAGGATGATGATGCCAAAAATGAAACACTCCTCTTCTCCATTATTTATCTTGTATCATTATTATTTTCTTGTTCAAAGTTGTTATATTTTGTAGATCTAACTTTTTGTAGCTTTGATTTTCGTTTATGCCATAGATCTTGTTATTTAGTTGTTATTTTTGTTATTCTTATGATTTATGCATAGATCCATCATCCACATGTCTATCTTAGTGATTCATGCATTTAAACTAGTGTAGTAAACTAGATCTAGTGTTTTGAGTTCATAAAATGCATTAGACTTTGTTTTATGTTCATGATAACTTGTAGTAGCATGATGATAGTAGGAATGTTTAGAAACTCAAGATCTATTTTATTTTCAACAAAAATCATTTTTGAAAATTCGGATGAAAATGGAACCATATTTAGAAAAGTTATTTTTCAACTTCAAAATGTGTATTTTTCATTTAAAATGAAGGGCTTAGGGTATAGATAACATAAATGAATGATTTTTGAGTAAAGTTTAGATCTATGAGTTTATAGTTTACTACCATGGGTTTCTTTTATATTTATGTTCATATTATGTGTAGATCTTGATTTGAACTTGAACAAAAATTGTGAAATTCGTATTTTGGCAAGACCCCTTTAAAAACCACTTCCAAGTGTCAAAATGAAGTTTTTACTTGAGATAATGAAGGCTTAATATATGTATATCATCAAGACTTCTTTTTACAAGAATCAAAGTGATTTTCAAAAGTTATTTTCAAAATAAAAATCTCATTTTCGGATTTTGGCCAAGGCATATTTTAAAAACATGTTTTCCAACTCAAAAATGAAGTTTTTATTCAAGAATGAAAGGCTCTTAAGATAGGATATGTAAGGAATGGATTTTCATAAGTTTAGATAGATTTTATCAAAAGATATGTCCAAAAATAAATTTTGTAAATTCGGATCCAACCAAGACCAATTTTGAAAACCCATTTTTCAACTTCAAAACAAGACTTTATTAAAAAATGGAAGCCTTAAGGGTAGGTTTGATTAGGAAATGGTTTTTGAAAGACTAAATGAGTTTTACAAAGAAAACAAGCTCAAATGAATTTCTCAAAATTCGGATTTGAAAATAGCCACTATTTAAACACTATTTCCAAATGCCAAAATGATAATTTTATAGGAAAATGGAAGTCTAGGGAATATATGTAATAAAGACCAAGTTTTGACAAGATAAGAGAAGTTTATCAAAATATCCTAGAATAACAAATGGTTTCCAAAATAAGTTAAACAATGTTTTCATTCTTCAAAATTTTGTAAAATTCGTACTTAGGCAAACCACTATGTTAACACTATTTTCTAACCCCAAAATGAAGGTTTTTATTGAAATAATGAAGGTGATGGTTATATAGATCATCAAGGTTGAGTTTTGATAAAACAAAGTATGATTTTACAAGAAGAAAAACTATTTTTCTTAAGTTAGTATAATTCAAAGTTTTGCAAAGTAAAAGTTTTCAAAAAGAATTCTTGGTATTATATGTATACATATAGGTAGATCACTCATAATTTCATGACAATAGCTTGTAGGTAATTCATATATGCATGATGCATTGTAGAAATAAAGTATGAAATTGAGTTTATCCAAAACTTGTAAATTCGATGATTTCAAAGCCATGCCTTAAAAACTCATTTATCAACTCCAAAACTTGTGTTTTATATGAAAATGAGGAGTTTAGGTCATAGGTATCATCAAGTAATGATTTTGATAAATTAAGATAGGATTTGCTAAGAAAAATATATAGAACAAGGAGTAGAAATGAAGTAGAAAAATTTGAGTTGTGTCATTTTAAGAAATTCGTAATAATGGAGTAATGGCATGAAAACTCATATTTTTCAAACTCAAATTAGAAGTTTTATCAAGAAATGAAGTCCTTAGTGGCTAGGCATGGTTGAGCCTTAATTTTCTAAGTATCAAATGATTTTTACATAAAGGAATCACCACAAAAACAAGTTTTGCAAAATTCGGATTTTGGGATGAGCCTATTTTAAAAGCATGTTTACAAAGTATAAAATGGAATTTTTATGTAGAAATGAAGGTCATAAGTAATAGATATAATGAAGACTCAATTTAAAAAGGATAATTATATTTTCTTGAGAAATAAATCCAAAACAAATGGAGATGACCAAAGTTAGGAAATTAGTTTTCTTGAAAGTAAATAGCCATGGAGTTTTATAAATAAAAAGTTTCTAAAAATTCCTTTTAGTAAATATTGTCAAAAGCATGCATGCATCAAGCTCATAACATGCCATTCATGATAGGAAATCATTCATATTGCATGTATAATTGATTTGTCAAGTAGAAACATTACAAACAATTACAAAACTATTTTTCGGAATTGGAACTTGCTACTGTTCCAATCTGATCCGACTTTTTCGAAGCTTCAAAGTTTTCAAAACTTAAATATAATATTAGAATTAGATAGATCTTTCGAAGTAGATGAAATCGATATATAATTTGCGAGATTCCGAGTTAAAATGACCAAGTTATGGCCGTTTTAATTGGAATTCCTGCTTAGGACGAGAATTACGAATTTGATAGTTGTATAAGATAGTTTGGACTAGTTAAGTGATGAAATACTTATAGAGTATTTCTTCCTTTTTAGGTGATCCCGAAATCGACGATTTCCTACCACCGGATTACTTGTACTAAGAGACCGATGATCCAATGGCCGAGTGAGTATTACTTCCGATTTCATTTATTATATATGATTATAATAATAGTTGCACTAGATATTTGGTAAAGATGAAATTAATCTCATTCATATCATGATGGGGATAGAGCATTAGTATTTGTTGGTTTTTCGTTGTCCTTAAATGAATTGTTGAGTTGGTTTATCGTTGTCCTTAAAC
The DNA here is from genome assembly GCA_024138025.1 of Combretum micranthum. Classification (NCBI taxonomy): domain Eukaryota; kingdom Viridiplantae; phylum Streptophyta; class Magnoliopsida; order Myrtales; family Combretaceae; genus Combretum; species Combretum micranthum. The sequence continues at coordinate 60,111 of JAMXBD010001368.1, read as the reverse complement.
GAATATGAGTTGGTTAATCGTGATCTAGAAAACGAATTTATAGTTCAGTTGACCGTAAGCTTAAACGGGGTCGTACTGCAGGATTTGTTAATCTGCTAACCCAGGATGGAGGGTGCAAGTCCATCCACATATGATTTTTGGCAGGTCATATGTTTGTTGAATTCACGTGTTTGATGCATATCACTTGTCTGACTAATCACTTGATTGTATGATGTGTTATAAATGCAATCCTGGAAGTTTTTACTTACTAAGCTAGTGTAGCTTATACCCTAATAGATGTTTGATTAAACAGGTTATCTCAAGAATGCTAAGTGGGGACCAAGATGGTTGGAGCCGAGAATAACTTCGGGATTTCGGCAAAGAATAGGAATGCAGGAAGTCATTGGCTAGATTTTATGATTGCCTTGCAATAGTTTACGCATGGAAGTCTGTGGATGAATGTAATTGAGGTTTAATGATTTGTATTATGAAGTATAGTGATTTGTAATTGGAGTATAGTAAATTGAAATTCCTTTACATTGTTACTCAAGTGTATCAACATAAAATGTATCACTTCGATGTGTCTCCTTCATGTGTTAGACGCCTTGTACATACTATGGAAACCTTCGCGTGACTGAGCGGTCATTCTTAGGCTTTAATATTGTGTATGTGGATTGCCACGTTTAGGATACCCTTCGAGGTGTGATACTCTCAATCTCTAGAAATTAAGCTATAAGAAACTTAGAAAAAAAATAAAAATCATTTTTTTGAAATTTAAAAGACTGAGGAAATAGAATCAAAAAAGGGGAAATACTTACTTAAAATACTTTAAGTAATTTTCCAACAAACTAAGTGGAAATTTTCAGTATTCCAAATTTCTAGAAAACATTGCTTTTACAAAAAAGATTATGATTGAGACAATCTCATTAAATTCATGCATGAGTCAATATATATATATATATATATATTTATACATTTTAAAGGTTTTTCCAACCATAATAATATCTACATTTTTGGTACATGTATTTTAGATAAAGAAAAGTTTGAAAAATTAAGTTTTGAAAACTAAAATTTTTGTAGTAAATCTGTAACCTAGGTTTCGGGACCCAAATAACTTTTTATGATACTAATAACCCTATAAACGGATATATCTTTCGAGTAAAACGGTATATTATATGCGAAATTCTGAGTTAAAATGAGCAAGTTATGACCATTTTAATTTGGAATTTCCACTTATACGAATTTTACTGCAAGTAGAAAATAAAGTTAGAAGTTTTAACTAGAAATTCCATGGAATACTCATTTTGGGTATTTTCTTTTTTTAGAAACCGAGGAGGAGGATGTATACTACCCCGACTACTTCGACTGAGGGAGTATCGTCATGGCCGAGTGAGTCTACTTCCCTTATTTTTCATGCTTATGTTTGTGCTTATAGATTTAGTTGCACTAGACTTAAGGAAAGATAAAATTGAAGATGTATGTATTGATAACATGTTAAAAGAACATTAAGTATATCAAGGCATGGAATGCTTGTGATAAATTGTATGTTATTAGCATGTTGAAGTGTCTGAAATTGGTTGATCACTTGCAAGAAATTGAAATATAATGACTAGCTCTGAATAAAAGTTGATACATGCACTTCATATGCTAAGTCACATTGCATTCGCTATTATATAATTACTGGGACAGGTATATGATAGTGGTGGTAGGCATAACTGGTATATTATATATGTGGTGAGTAGGAGACGGTAAAAACTACATAAATTGATGGCTAGTAGGAGCCGGTAATAACTACATGTTTTTATGGCGAAGAGGAGCCGATAAGATATATAAAAACAGTTTTTTTTTTAAGAGAAGTAATGGCCATAATGGGCCGAAATACCTAACCCCGAATGAAGGGCGTAATTCATTCAACATATGATTCCCGGAAAATCATATGTCTTGTATGCTCACGTGCTTGTTGCATCTCATTTGCTTGTTTAATAGTTATTTTGTTTCAAGTATGATTACAGGGATTATACTCACTAAGCCCATAAGCTTACGCCCCTATAGATATTTAAATTCACAAGAACACCTGTTTTTGTACCCGAGGTCTCCTATTATCAGCGTAAGTTTTCTATTGGGAGCTTTTAAAGGAAATCTACTTGAAGGGTTAGGCTAGAATTCTTTTAAAATCTTTTGATGTAGTATTTAAATTGTTGTACAGACTATTAGTGATTTCTATCCTTAGAGTATTAGCAGGGGCATGCCCCTAAGAATCATGTAATAGACCTTTAATTATTATTATTATTATGATATATTTTATTTCTAGATTCTTGTATGTTCATTATTACTTGCATAGACGACACTTCCCAAAAGCATCTCCTATTATCATGTTAGATGACTTACATGTAATACCAAGACTTTCACATGACCTAGGTATTCATTCTAAAATCTTGATATTATATGTGGTAGACTGCCACATTTAGGGTACCTTTCGGGGTATGACATTAGGAGTTTTTATATTATTTTTAATTATAAATATACATATTTACCTGCATATATAATGATAATAATATAAGATTATGTCATGATAGTATGTGTATTTAGACTAGTTGATATTATATTTGACTTATCAAATAGATAACAAACTGATAAATAAAAACGCTAGATGTTAGGAAATTGATTATAATATTAGATAATTAATTTCTAGAGTCCATTTATTAATAAATAGAAATTTAGAAGAAAATCATTAGGGTTGAAATATATCCGATAGGATCAATAATTGATAAAAATCTTCTAATCTAAAGATCAAATTAAAATTCTGATTTCACAAACATGAAAATTATAATATTTTAATTCTATATAGACTAAAACCCTAATTTACCCTATTATATTTGGAAACTCTAATCGCATAGGTGATAAACCTAAATCTACCAAATCCCGTAAACTTTAGATTTTAGTTTCCAACCCGAAAATAATATAAGAAAAATATAGAACCTTAACTATAGAGATATCTGTGGAATAACACTTGAAAATTCTCAAAACACTAAAAGTTAAGCGTGCTCGGGCACCAGGATGGGTGACCTCCTAGGAAATGAGTAGTAATCCACCAAAACGAGTGATATGTTGATAAATATAGTTCCAAGACAATAATTGCTGATTTAGAATTGAATTACCATATCTTTAAAGTATATCAGTTAGCAAATGATAATTTAAAGATAAATCACTAGGATTTAGATATACCCATTAAAACTAGATATTAGGTCTAATTTACATAAATAAGACTCAAACTAAGATTTTAATATCAAAAACACTAAAACAAAAATATTCTTAACTTATGCAACACCAAATCCAACTTTAGTTTTTAAAATCCTAAACCATAATCGTGTAGACAAAAACATAATATTATTCAATTGTGTAAACATAAAACACTAGAAATCAAGTCAAAACTATCTGTTATAAAATTTAGAACTTAGAACCTTATTTAAATAATTCATTTGATATTAGTTAGTAATTTAGTTATGTATTTATCAATATCTATCTGATATAATAAATTATTCATCTTATACATATTATAAACTTCCTAAAACACGAAATCAATCCATTTTATTTTACCTGTTTACCGTAAAACAACAACATACAACATTTCTAAAATATATTTCACCCCACTTACTCTAAATTCCTTAGGAAAATAACATCATATAAAATCTTAGGGAAGAAAAAAAGAAATCATGATAACTTATGTTCTTTAACAAATACTTAGATAATTAGTTATGTTTAATAGAAGAAACATGAAGATCATGTTAGTTCAAGTTAAATCCTATGTTAAATTCATTAAATAAACGCTCATTATGTTTTATAAAGTAAACTAAAGAAACAATTAGAATTAAGTAAACTAAACTATAACATAGGTCTGGCCATTAATAAGAGTAAAGATATTTTATGGCAAGTTTAAATAATTTAAATCACACAAAACATATAATGAAAGTTCCGGCCTTATAAGAAAATTTTACTTGAATTTGATAAATGGAACATATTTGATCATTGATCAATAAGAAAACTGAATATGTAATTAAACTTTAGTATATGACCTTATATAAATATAAGATTCGCATCATATGTAGAAATAAGGTTTGAAACATAAACTTGATATGACTTAAGTATTATATAGATAAAAGATAATTTAGGTTTGGATCTAGTAGATAAACTCAAATAACAAGCCTATATAGATATGTGAAGATTTTGACACATATAAAAGAATAAGATTCCTAAAACAAAGCTTAAGTAATTCAAGCACAAATTGGAAAATCAAATGATATAGATTGTAATTGAGAAATAAAACTTAAGAAATAATCTTCAACACTTATAAGACTATAAGAATATAAAATATAGATTAATGGAAATCATAAATATTAGCTGATATAATCAAATTAACTAAAGTTACATACTTAAAATAAGATCAAGACAAGCAAAATGAAAATAAATGTAAATCACATGCTTTAACTAAAAAGTTGAGTAATGGATTTAATTTAAGTATAATTACTAATACTTGATGAAATCAACATAAACAAGGAATCGAACTTGAAATAGAATTGAGAATACAAAACAAGAAAGATAGGCATTATTATGATACCTTTCGGATCCCCAAAGTAACATAGGGAAAAATATACAACATGATAAGTTTGACCTGACAATGAAAAACTATGCTCGATAAGCTTTCCAACACTTGTTCATATGCTAAAAATCCAAGTTAAAAAGAGTACAATTGATTTTACGAATAAATTCAATATTTAATGGCATTTTAGGTTTTCTTTCTAGGAAGAATGAGTTATATTAACTCTGTGACTTAATTTAGGATACACAAGCCTTACAAGCTTTAGAATAACTATGTATAGAGTAAAAATCATACCAGAAATGTTAAAATTCGAGTCTGAGACACAAAAACACAATAGGGTTCTTTATATTAATAAAAGTATAGTAATGAGTACCTATTATCGCAATTCTCAGGGGATACAGGTTCATCTTTGGGTTTTCTTGTAGATGTCTACGACAATTGAGTAAGGATAGACCTGTGAGTATATTCCGATGAACTTCATATCTTCTTGTGCTTGTAGGTTTAGAATATGATATTTTGTTAACATAAATTAAATGATTCATGTATGGTATTAGGAAATTTACGTTTGTGGTTGCTCGTGTTTGTTATCTATGTTGAAAATACTATATATTATTCTGAACATTAAGTATTGAGTGTTGTTTAATAATTTTGATTCATTGCGAGTATCTGATAATTGTCTGATAGCTAAATAAATGGACTTAATAACTATTGGCGTGATAATTATAAAATTGAGCATGCATTGCACGATTGCATGTAGAAGGCCATCACCATTACACTTTGACACGGATAGGCCACACTGTCTCGTGAAGATGGTGAACACTGAGGACCAAAATGGCATATGCCTAGTATGTACCATGGGCCTTGTTCTAGGGGAATAGGAACTAAGTCGTCTTGGGGAGATGGCCCATGTCTTAGGATCGTGCCCGATCATTGTTAAGGATATGTTGCTTCAATGGGATGTTGCTATATGTATATTATTTTCTGCATATGAAAAACTCTTTGAATAAATTTGATTCCCAAAGCATTAGCGATCTGGGTGTTGATGTGTGGATGTACCCAAACCCTAGATTTAGAGGGCATAAATCTGAATATATATGGTTACCGGTTGGTCATATATATTTGTTCATTTGCTAGTTTGAATTGCATATGCTTGTTTAATAACTTGTTTGTTTTTGCTTGAATGGTATGAAGTGAGGGTATGCTTCACTCAGCTAGTTATAGCTGACTCCCTAACAGTTTGCTTTTATAAGTAAGTTGAACATATGGATGAGATAGGATCTGAGTGCTGAGCATGACAGAGATCAAGTTGTACAAGACTGATAGAAGATTGAAAATTTGATAGGTTAAACCTAGTTGAGAGAATAAACATAAAAATGTAGTCTTTTTCTTAACTTAAACCTAGTTGATATTTTGTGTTAAACCTAGGTTTACCTTATCTTGTCGTTTGGTAGGATATCCGATTCTCTACGATCTGGTCATCTATGGAAGTTTTGATATCCAATAAATTATTTTCATAATAAATTTATATATGTATAATACAATGAGAGGATAATTAATTAGAGTCTTGTAAACTCTGATTTGCAAGGCGATCTTCATGTTGTGGGTACACACGTGATATGGCGATTTAAGGCAATCTTACTAGGTCTCTTATAGGGTCGCTACAACATGTATATTTTCTTCTATGAAAGTATGATGAGGGATGCTATGCATATTGAAACCAATAAATGGTTGTTTAAGTGCATCATCAATATTACATGTTGCTTATGTGTATATGACACTTGCTTGATCACCTTTAAGTATACTTGAATTTGATATAAAGGAAATGGGCATGCATTACATCCGTCGAGTCACATGCTGAAGACTACTAATCCTACATGAAGAATCGGAAGGGCTTAAATGGCTAAGCTCATTCTTAGGGAACTAAGATGTGCAGGGGACATAGCCCAAGGATGAGCTGTGTTGATCGATCGCTATAAGCAGATTGATTAGAGACTAGCAGTGAGGATCACACAAACCTTGAAATATAATTCCCTAGCTCTTGATATAGAGGATGTAAATCCGTTCTATGTCTGGTTTCTAGATACCCATACATATATGTTTGTAACACGTGTCGTTGCATAGCATGCATAGCATATACATGAAAACTAATAAACTTGTCTAAATTTACGGTATGGATAAAGGGAATATCTCATTAAACATATTATAAGCTTATACCACCATAGATCTTTGTTGAAGTAGGTATAGTTGAGACTCCATTCGAGGAATTAGACATTAGGAAAATCATTAGTGGACTTTTCAGCCTTTATGGAAGAATTGGGAGCATAAGATGAAGTTTCAATTTGAAAATTTCTTTATGAGCAATATATGATATATTATTTTGTTGGAGACTACTAGGAAAAACTAATACATTTTTTTTTTCATCTATTTTAGGACATTAACAAGGGTATGCCTCTAAATATTATAATTGATATTATTTATATTTAATGATAGATATTTCTCTTAACTTGCTACGTAATTGTTATCAACATAAATTATGCTACTTTGATGTATTCTCTTTGTTGTGATATACACCTTGTACATAATATGAAAGCCTTTGCATGATTAAGGAAGTAATTCCAAGGTTTTAATATTGTATACGGTGGACTGCCATGTTTATGCTACTCTTCGGGCATGGCATTATCGGTAACTTTTTCATCCGAGTTTGAATTGAGGAGATTCAAGAGGCTCAGAACGTTTACAAAGAGCTCTACAACTTTTATGTTTTAAGTTTTGAGAGATTTGTAACGTTCTAACTTAACGACATTACAACTCGCCACGTGTCCTTCTCTTATTAAAAACATGCCAAAGCTATAGAAGACTATACCACAATTATATCAAATATAATCACCAAAACTCACACATGGATTACTTTAAAACATCTCATAAAATCATCTCTTTGAAAACATGAACTAACCAAAAATCTGAAACTACATGTCATCAAAACAAATAAAACCTAACAAACTAGTTTCGTAAAATTTCCAAAAACTAATAACATTCAAACATAAAATCCATAAAGTCTTCAACATCTCTCCCCTATATCCAATGCTCAAGATCTATGGGTCCCCAGCTGGATAGTCAAGGCCGTTCATGCCATCCCCATGATCTATATATAGATCATACCTAGATAGATCATAAACAACATCATCTTCACCTGTACCTGAAAAATAAAGGAATGAGCAAAAACGCCCAGTATGCCATACCACAAACAAATAGGCATGAACATGCAATATATAAATATCACATACATTCCTAAACTAATGCAGCAATCACATGTTATAATCTTTGATTAGTGAAACAAATAGCACAGTTTAGAACCATATGCATCTAGTCCCAAACTCGGAGTAACTCATGACCTAGATTCATAACCTTTATATAAAATAGTTTATATACATATATATTGATGTTGTAAGTCCCCGAATTTTTGGATCCAAATTTAAAAGCTTAAACCCTAATCGGAAGTCAACCGAATTCTTAAGCCAATCAAAACCCTAGTTTACCGTATCCGCTTAAGTCCAGCATTGCCTTTTTCTCAAGCCCTAGAAAACGAAGTTGGAAAAGTTAGCTATTATAGTTCGTAATAGCTATAGGTTATATAAAAATATCAGATTGAAGGAATTCGAGTGTCCTTTGTGCCCGATCAGACATAGTTCTTGAAAAACGTGTCCGGAAGCCCGGAATAGGAAAAATATTCCGAATATACCGTTAGACTCCTAAAAATATGAGATTTCTAAAAATATCAATTTCGTAATTTTTCGGTAGTTAAAAATATCATATATCACTTTTATACGCGTATTTTCTTACTACCGCCATTAAATTGTCATGTCTACTTTTACATTACACTATTTTCTACTATTCTACACTATTCACCTATCTCTACTAACCTACTCTTACAAATCATACACCTATTTCTTACACATTTTCATTTCCAATACAACTTCACATCTTTCATTTCTTACTTTTAATTAACAAAATAAAAAAAAAAAAAATTTTGTCTTCCCCAATACACCAAAAATGGCACCGACCACACCCTCCCTCCCCCCCCCCCCCCCCTACCTAATGCATCAATTTGTTTTACTTTTTTATTTATTTAATTAACACAAATTATCTCCCACATTTTCCTATAAATACCCCCTCATACCTTCACTTCTTTCACACCACTTCTATACTAAAGTTACTATATCAAAATCTCTCTCAAACTCTCTCAAAAATCCTCTCCAAGAAGTCTTACAAGAAAGCTCTCTTTAGTTTCTTCTTTAGGTAAACTTTCTTCAAGAAAATCCTCCAAGCTTTCTTTATGTTCATCTACTTAGTATGAACTTAATGTGTGTTTTCTTAAACCATGAAGGTTAAGAAAGCAACAATAGGTTCATACTTTGTTTTTGTTCATAATCACAAATTCCTTTATGTTTTCTTTATGTTTATTACTATCTAATATATTTATATAGCTATATATACTATTTAGAGCATATAAGCTCATTGTCTTGCAATTTATTTACTTCATTGCAATTTATTTATTTCAAGTTGATTTTAAGACTAGTCATTCTAGTCTTAGACTTGTCATCATCAAGTCAAAACAATTCTTTTTCTTTTTCGGGACTAGTCTTTTCTTAGTCCCAGGGTGCCTTAATGAAGCTAAGGTCCCAATACTTGATTTATTTCCTTATATGCTTATTCTTTTAAGTTATTATGTTCTTTTCATATTTTCATAGCTTATGATTCATATGCATGCATGAACATAATGGTTTTGTCTCAATAAAATAAACAAAGGAAATGTTTTCTTAAGATAAAAAGTTTTCCATCCAGAAATAAAAATATAGAGTTAATGTTTAGAGGAACTTATAAGGGATTTTACAAACATACAAAAGACTTATGAAGTAAACAAGAGTTTTACAATAACTTCATCTTTTTCTAAGTAGAACCGCTTTTCATTAAAGTTAAATAATCTCAAGAAACCAAGGAACTAAAATATTCTTGTGAGAAAATTGTCATAACTTTTACAAAATTGTTGGAATCTAAGTTTAGAAAATAAAATCACTCCTTAGGAATTTAAAGAAATTAAATTTAGAAAAAGAATATTTATCACAAATAACTCAAGGTCCTTCAAAAGTAAAATAAATATTCCAATAAAATCTCAAGTTCAAAGTCTTTTAAAACCTTACTTTCCATAAGTTGAGACAACTTCATTTACTTCATACATGGGTTATGAGTCATTACATATATGTATATACCTTTCAAAAAGTTTACAAAATATTTGAAATACTTATCTTTTCAAATGAGCTTTGTTTACAAAAAGGAAAACAAGTTTTTATAAATTCGTGGCAAATCTGGTCACTGTCTTTTCGGAACCCAAATGATTTTACCACGATTTTAAGAAAAGATTAGAATCTTCAAGAATAGAAGTTTTATTAAAGACTCATTTTGGGTATTTCATCTTGTTTAGGTGACAAGGGACTCGAGATCATCTATCCAGAGGATTATTTCTATTAGACCTATCGATTATGGAGTGAGTTAATTCTTTTCCTAAGTTACATTTCCTTGCTTGTGCTTGTAATTAGTGGCACTAGAAATTTAGGAAAAGATGAATGAACCAATGTTATGAAATAATTATTGAATGAAAATTAAGTATATTGAAAGACGATATGTTAAATAAAAGTGTGACTCTTGTATTGATATGATGAAATTATGGTTGATCACTCTTAACATGAATTTAACTTATATGGTCAAATGTTTAATTGAAATTTATTCATGCATATCATACTTGTGAGTCACATTATTTTCACTACTATTCTTCGTGTGGGAAAACGAGGAAGTAGTAGTGGTGGCTAGTAGGAGCTAGTAAGTCTACATGGGCAAGTAGGAGCCAGGAAGTCTACAAGGCAAGCAGGAGCCGGCAAATCTGCAATTATTAGTGGTCGTATGGGCCTGTAACCACCTAACCCTTGTCATGGAGGGTGTTAAATCCATGCTACACTTGATTTTCGGTTAATCTTGTGTATTTGGTTGATCATGTGATTGATGCATTACATATGCTTGAATTAAATAACTTGGTTGTCATATGGAAATGTTATATAGTTAGGAATTATCTCACTAAGCAAGATTTGCTTATACCTTTATAGTTTTCTATTATAGTATGATTATCTGTGGTTGGCCCCGGAGCCTAGTGTGCCAGGTATGAGCTTACGCTACTAGGAGTTTTTGGAGGAAGTTTATGTACTTTTAGTTTTGAACATAGACTTCTAGGAAAAATCTCTATAGTAGACTCATGTAGTAGATATGCTTATTTTGTTATTAGTATAGTTGATCAAAGACTTTAAGACAGGGGAATGCCCCTAAGATGATGTACGAACTTATTATGGAATGAAGATCTTATGTTTATCCATCTAAGTTTATGCTTGCTTTTGCTATCTATTTAAACGCAATACCCTTATGAGTCTCCTACTATCTTGGAAGCACGCCTTGCATATGATATCGAAGCTCCTGCATGACTACAGATCGTCATTCATTACCTTTAATATTATATGCGGCGGACTGCCACGTTTAGGATACCCTCTGGGGCGTGACAGATGTTGGGTACTCTCCACACATCATTGTGTACTGCCATATAGATCGGAACAACTCTTAATCTATTGGAATCATTTCCAAGTGCAACTCCACTGAGGACAACACCACATAAGGATCCTCAGGCCTTGTTAGTATCACACTCTGCATGCTCTTTACTAACTAAAGCCACACACAAAGAACACTCTTTACAATTTATATGTCAGATAAGATTTAGTTAAATTATTTTCTAAACCTAACGGACAAGCAATAGATAACGTAAGGTCGTACCTTTTTCATCTCTTTCACAGCTTCAATATCACAAATCCTTTACAATAGATATTAACCCTAATTCACCAAAACCTAAGTAACAACATACATCAAATCAAAAATCCAATCCCACATTCATAGTGAAACCCTAACCCTAAATCTACAATCTCAAAACATAAGATTTATAATATTAGATCTATACACCTGTCTTCTAGAATCACTAAACAATAAAAACCTATAACGCAGATTTCTCCAAATTCTTCAAAAACCTTAAAATCCTCTATCAAAAATAGTATAACCATCATAAAAGATTCCATCTTTAGATTAACAAAGATTGAACAGATTCAATACTTACCTAGAACTTTGGATCTCACACCTTCCTGACTGTAGAACCAAGATCTCCAATCGCACTTAAAGTTTTGGTTTTCCAACATAATCGTCTCTAGCAACTTGATTCCTCAAATATGAAACAACCTTTTGGAAAACAACATCTACTCGTAACTCAACCAAAAGAGTTTTGAGAAGAATCCTTACCTAGATCTTGCCTTAGGTTAAGCTATGGAGAGAAAACTAAAGACCTTGATGTTTATATATGCATTAGGGAACCTTAGCCCCAAGAAAGATGTTTTAATTCATGTAATATATAGGCTGAAACTAAGCTGGCAGCTCACATGTGGCTTAAAATCAAAACAAGGAATAGAACTGCCTAAGCTGGCATAAAGCCAGCGGCCTTTACTTGCTATGTTGGCGACCTTGAATCCTAAGCCGACGGCCTTTAGGTGGCTTTCATTATACGCGGCCATCCTTCACAAATTTGATTGAAAGTCTTCCAAAGCTCCAAAGCTCATACAAGCTAACGTGCTCCAATCAAAGCTGGTGGCTTTAAAGCTAGCCCAAGTCTTCCCCATCTTGTTCTTTGTGCATAACTTCTTCGAGTTCAAAATGAACTATCACATGAAAAAATTAACCACTTAAACAATCTTATATTACACTACTACCCTTCAATATAGATTAATTATTTTTGTATTACATCTCTCCCCTCCTAAAAAGAACTTTCGTCCTCAAAAGTTACCTGATTTATTAAATAGCTCGAGGTACTTTGATCTCATTCCTCTTCTAGCTCCCAAGTGGCTTCCCATTCTGATTGATTTTTCCATTGCACTTTCACATACTTGATTACCCTTTTCCTTAGAATCTTTTCTTTGGTATCCAAAATCTTTACTGGTCTTTCAATTGAAGATAGATTCTACTATATTTCCAAGGGTTCCAATGCTACCATCTCTTCAAGGTCCTTAACATACTTCCTCAGCATAGATACATGGAACACATTATGTACTCCATCCAAATTAAGTGGCAAAACTAATATGTATGCTACTTTGCCTATCTTTTCTAAAATCTCATGAGGTCCCACATATCTAGGATTTAACTTGCCTCTCAAGCCAAATCTAACAACCATACAAGGCTTCATAAGGTGGCATTCCAATCGATGCTTAGTAATTGTTGTTATAGGCAAACTCTACTAGAGGCAAATGATCAACCCAGCTATCTTTGAAATCTAAAACGCATGCCTTTAACATATTCTTTAAAATCTGAATAGTCTGTTCTGATTGTCCATCAGTCTGGGAATGATAAGTAGTACTAAAGATAACCTTAGTGCCCAACGCTTGATGTAGGCTTTCCCAGAATCTCCAAACAAATCTGGTATACCTGTCAGACACAATAGACACTGTTATCCCATGTAATTTTACTATCTCCCTGATGTGCAGCCTTGCTAACCTTTCCGTGGTACACCCAGTTCTAATCGGTATAAAGTGGGCTACTTTAGTGAGTCTATCAATGATCACCCATACCAAATCAAGTTTTTTCCCTAATTCTGGGTAGAGTAGTAACAAAGTCCATAGTAATGTGCTTCCACTTCCATTGAGGTATTGATAAAGGCTTCAATTCCCTTGTTGGTCTTCTATACTTAATATTGATCAATTGGCATGTGTAGCACTTGGATACATACTATGCTATAACCTTCTTCATTTTATTCCACCAATACAACTTCTTCAAAACTTGGCACATCTTGTTGCCTCCTCGGTGGATTCAATAGCTTGAAGAATGTACCTCTTTTAGTAATTCCTTTTTAAGATCTCCCTGTTCCGGCACACATAACCTTCCTTTGTATCTCAAAACTCCATTTTCATTGATATGAAATTCTGGGGTCCTTCCAATTCCCATCCTTCTTTTCACCTCTTGTATACTCGGATCATTAACTTATGCTACTTTAATTCTTTCCAAAAGAGTAGGTTGTGTTTGCATACTTGCTAATCTAGCACCTACTTGATTGGTCATTATTTCCAACTCAAGTTTTCTCATGTCTTCTATCAGATGTCTCTCAAAAGTTATCAAAGTTGCCATGTTCTCAATTGTCTTCCTACTCAAAGCATTAGCAATAACATTGGCCTTCCCAGGATGATATTGAATGTCAGCATCATAATCCTTAATGAGCTCTAACTATCTTCAATGTCTCATATTTAACTCTCTCTAAGTAAAGATGTATTTCAACATTTGTGATCCGTATACACCTTACATCTTTCTCTATACAAGTAATGTCTCCAAATCTTCAATGCGTGCACGATTACTGCTAGCTCTAGATCATGTGTTGAATAATTCTTCTCATATGGTTTCAACTATCTGGAAGCATATGCTATTACCCTACCACACATCTTAATCCTTGAATAAAGCCATCGCTATAAATAGCATACTCCTCACCACTTACGGGTAAGGATAGTATCGGAGCTGACACTAATTTATCTTTCAACTGCTGGAAACTGACTTCACAGTCTTCATTCCACTCATACTTCATCCCTTTTTGTGTTAGTTTAGTCAATGGACTTGCTATCTTAAAAAAATCCTCTACAAATCGTCTATAATATCCGGCCATTCCTAGAAAACTTCTGATTTCTGACATGTTCTTTGGAGTTGGCCATTCCACTACTGCTTTCACTTTCTCAGGATCTACTGATATTCCATTTACATCCACAATATGTTCTAAGAAAGCCACTTGTTCTAACCAAAACTCACATTTCGAAAACTTAGTATACAATTTCTCTTTCGCAATCCGGTCAAAACCCACCTTAGATGTTCTTCATGTTCTTTCTTCGACTTAGAGTATACCAGCACATTATCAATGAACATTACTATAAACCAATCCAAATAATCATTAAAAACCCTATTCATTATATTCATAAACACTGCTGGCGCATTTGTGAGACCGAAAGGCATGACCACAAACTCGTAGTGTCTATACCTGGTCCTAAAAGCCGTCTTTTGAATATCCTTTGCCTTGACCCTCAGCTGGTGATATCTTGATCTCAGATCAATCTTCGAAAATATTTGTGCTCCTGCTAGTTGATCAAACAAATCGTCTATCCTTAGAAATGGGTACCTATTCTTGATTGTCCTCTAGTTTAACGCTTTATAGTCAATACATAACCTCATGCTTCCATCTTTCTTCTCAACAAATAACATAGGAGCTCCCCAAGGCGACACGCTAGGTCTAATGAACTTCTTCATAAGCAACTCATCCAACTGAACCTTACGTTTTACAAGTTCTGTAGGAGCCATACGGTATGGTGTCTTAGAAATTGGTAAAGTATCAGGCACCAATTCAATACAAAACTCGACGTTCCTCTCAGGTGGTAATCCTGGTGAATCTTTAAGAAACACTTTAAGGTATTCACACACTACTGGTATTTGATCAAGATCCTTCTTTTGTTCCCCTTCTATCACCATGGCTGCCAAAGATGACCTCCCCCATAACTCGTATGTAGGCAACTCTAGTGGTCTTTGTACATTCAGTTTATGCACGAAGCGATCTTGATTTAGTAGTGTCACGCCCTAAAGGGTACCCTAAATTTAACAGTCCACCACATTCAATATTAAAGCTTAAGTATGACAACCTTAGTCATTCTCAGAAGGTTCGTTATTAAGTGTAAGGCATGCTTTCACAAATTTAGAGGACCATGCTTTGGAATTATGAGGCTTAAGAAGATATAATAACAAATAAAGAAAAGAGGATTCATAATCTTCATTCATTCATAATAATTGTCTTACAAGTGTTAGGGGCATTCCTCTGCTAAAATAACTATAATCTATTACAAGAATTTTCTATGAAGTCTGCATCTAAACTAATGCTAAACTTCATCTAAGAATTTCTTAACCAAAATGGGAAAATACCTTGTTGCAAGATCTACGTGGCCTCAACCATATATAGTTAAACTGTAAAAGATATCTATAAGGGTATAAGCTAATAGGCTTAGTGAGAATTATTTCCATAAGTAAATTCTTATGTAGGAAAATTCAAACAAGTTATTTAAGCAATCAAGTAAAATGCAATATACACGTGAGTAAATAAGGCATATAGTTTTTCCGGGAACTATATGTTGAATGGATTTAAGACCTCCATTCAGGGTTTGATGACATGTAATCTCAAAACGAGTAGTTATGCTTTCGATCATTACCGCTAAGCATATAAATTCTACTCGGGTTGAGCCATGCCTTCGGATTTCCACCAAGCATTGGTTTGATTCCATGTTGCCAAGCAATCACTTTCGATTATAACTACCAAGTGTTGCTTTCGATCGTGCTACTATCGTTTTTCACCAAAGGATAATAACCTCATATAATGTGACTCACTTTGTGGTATGCATGAATCAATTTATTTAAGATATCATAGCATCATTATTATCAAATTTAAGGTGATCATAGAATTTCATACATATCAAGTGTTATACTAAAACAAACAATTACTTACAATCAATTCCGGCCTCGATATTCTTAGAATTCTTTCAACAATTTTTACATACATATCAATTTGTCTTTTCTTAATTCTAATGCGACTAAACTACAAGCACAATCAAGTAAAACATTTTAAGAAAATAAACCTACGTTACCATGTCGACACTTCTTCTAAATGGATGAGTCGCTAAAAAAATCCACTTAGTTGAAATAATCTTCGAGATACGGGTATTCTTTCTCAGAATCACCTAGCCAAGGAAAATACCCAAAATGAGTATTTCTTGATAACTTTCTTGAAATTTTTCATAAGAACATCAAAGTTCGTATAAAAGATGATTCCAATTAAAAATGGCCATAACTTGGTCATTTTAACTTGGAATTGCACATATAATATACTGATTTCTATCTATTAAAAAATATCTATCTATTTCTAAAACTATTTTCATCAAACTGAGTCATTTAGACTCTGAAACAGTGCGATCAGATTCACCACGAATTTTCCCATCCCAAAAGCGTTTTTTTTCAAACATTAAACTATCCAAAAATTGCTTTGATAAATACTTAGTTATCTATATAGTTGAGAAATTTATTTTTCATAGATATATAGCTCACATTTCATCTATGCTCAAGTGTTTGTTGTCCAACCAAATTTCTTGAGTAAAATAATGTTAATTAAAAGTGTAGAAAAACCATAGTTTACAAGAAATCCATTTTGTAAATCCTTTAAAATGAATATTTTGTTTCTTTTGTTTTCAAAGAATTATTTCATTTTTATCTTACTATTTTCTTAAAGACTTTTTAATACTATTAGATTTCTCTATTTTCCTTTTAGGATTTTTCAATATCGATGTCACTCTTTCTACAATTTTTCTTTGATCATTACTCGGAAAATCTTGGTTTGAAAACTCTCATTCTCTTTTTATCGGGTTTCCTTATATTATGTTTTTATGGAAAAAATTTTAGTATCAAAAGTCATCTTCTTTTGGAAAACAAGGTAATATAGAAATGATTAAAAAACTTTTCAAAACAAGAGTAGCTTTTAAAATTGTAATGAGTTCTTCCTAAAGTCTTGAAAAGAGTAAATTTACTTTTGTCAAAGTATAGATTCTAAATTTCATATAAAACCATTCTTAGGTGATAAAAATCTCATTTTTGTAAAAGTATAATTGAAGCTTAAAGGTTTGGACAACAATTTTTATGGGCATGATTATGAGGAATAATAACAAGCAAAAGTGAGATAAATAATAAATAAAGTCAAGTATTGTGAGTCTTAGCTTCTTCAAGGCTCTCGGGACTACGAAGTATACTAGTTGTAAACCCCGGTATTCTCGGTAGCTAGGAAACCCCAGGAGTTGGAAGCGAAACCCTAATCCGATCAGGTTGAGTCTTGTGAGTGAAGTCTAGGAACCCTAAATCCGGCTTTCCTTCGGTTTCATAGTAAAATAAATATTATAAAGTAAATGAATTTGAATTATTGTTCCAAATTACATTTCAAACCTTTGAAAATTTTAAATTCGGGAATTTTTCAATTCCGAGCCTTTCCGAGCCCAATTACGGAAAAGTGTGCCCCCAGGCCACGGATTCAGAAAAATGTTTCGGAATATTCGTTAGAACCGTAATTTTATAAGGATTCCAAAAATATCAATTTCATAATTTTCCAAGCCATAAAGATTTCAGTTATAGCTTTTCCCGTATTTTCGGTACAACCGGTAAAGTAGATGTCTTGTCTACTATTCACAAGTACAACCTACACTATACACTACCCATACCCTATTCTTACATCCTTACAACTACTCATTTCAATTTTATTTTCCAAGAAATTTTGTCTCTTAAATAATTATCACATTTATTACATTTAATTTACTAAATTACAAATTTCAATTTTTCAAAACACACACACACACATGGATGGCCGGCGCCCTTCCCCTTGTTTTTCCTTCCCATTTGATTTATTTTTGCAAATTTTATTCAACTAAACCCTAATTCACTTCATATATATACATATTTTCTCTCTCTCTCCTCATTTCTTCTTATTTCAAAGTTTGAAAAAGAGTAAAAACTCTCTTCTCCTCCCTCTTGTGCCGAGCATTCCCCTCCCCCTTTCCTCTCACTTTCCAACTTTGTTTCTTCTTCTTTCCTCCTTCAAGACCCCTTTGGTATGTATATTTAGGCTTTGTTCATCCTAAATCTTGTTATGGCAAGATTATTCTTGTGTGTTTTCTCATCTAAATCCCAATGAGCATGAGCAAGGGACATGAAAACACTACTACAAGAATCTCAAGCCATCTCAAGAAGTGGATCTAGCCTTTGAATGAGTTTTGTTTGAAATATCAACTTGTTCATGCATGTAAAGTAGAGATCTTGCATATATATTGTTGTTCATGCCATGAGATCCATGATTTATATACTATATATAGTAGATCTAAGGTTTAGACATTCACAACTTCATGAACATGTATGATCATAGAGATATTTTTGCTTCCATGCATTGATGATCATAAAAATGTAGTCTTGTGTATATATAGAGATGCTAGATGGTAAATATTCACATATGGAAGGCAAGAACATTGAAAAAGGAAGGACTTTGTCAAATATGAAATGTTGAAAATTCGGATGAAATGGAAACCCTACTTCAAAAACCCACAAAATCATTTTTAAACTCATGTTTCATAAGAAAAATGAAGGGTATGTATAATAGGTATATTGAAGGAATGATTTTTATAAACTTAGGTGAGTTTAGGCATAATAGAGACATAAAAATAAGGAGTAAGGTTAGAATGGAAAGTATTGAAATATGGATGAGTAGTCAAATTCGTAACTTAGGTTCATGCCCACAAGAACACTTAGTATTTAGGTCTAAATTGGATGTTTTATAAGCTAAATGAAGTCCTTAGATAATATATATATTGGAGCTTCACTTTTTAATGCATTAGACAAGATTTTCCTTAAGAAAAATGCAAGAAAATGAAATTTGGAAAATTCGGATTTTTACAAGTAGCTTGTTTAAAAACATGTTTACCAAATGAAAAATGTGGATTTTTATGCATGAAGGGAGGCCATGACTATTATAGACTTTGGAAACTTATTTTTAGATAGAAAACAAGTGGACTACAAGACTAAAAGTCAAAGAAACCCTAAGGAGTATAATGTGGAAAAATAGCTTCATAGAAATAACCTTTGTAAGATTTTCTAACACCTAGGAGTTCATAAGAGTTATTATCACAAAATTATCATGACCATGCATATGTTGATCTCATTACATGGCATTCATGTTAGTAATTCATTCCCATACCATTCATGCATTGATTATCAACTAGGGACCTTTCTTATTAAAAGCGAAACAAATTTTTGAGATTGGAACATTGCGGAATAGAACTGATCCCACTGTTCCGTGACCTTACTATTTTCAAAACTTGAAATGAATATTAGAAATAGATAGATCTTTCGAAGTAGATAGAGATCGGTATAAAATTTGCGAAATTCCGAGTTAAAATGACCAAGTTATGGCCGTTTTAAGTCGGAACTTCCGTAAATAGCGAGAAATCCGAATTCATCTAGTCTAGATGTATAATTTGATTTAGTTACATGATGAGAATCTCATTAGGATCATTCTTGCTTGGTAGGTGATATCGAGCAGGACGACACTCTACCTCCTGACTACTACTATTAGGAAGTTTGGCGTCCAATGGCTGAGTAAGTTTTACTTCCACTCTCAATTAATGAATGTGATTGTAATGTAGTGGCACTAGTGGTGTAGGCAAAGATAAAAGAAATTGTATATGCATGATGGGGTATATGGGAGGTATATATGTTGTCTACTGTTGATATGTGAAATGGAGCTTAAGGAATATCGAAACCGGGTGTTAAGCTATTGACTGATTAGCTAGTACCTTATGATGAATGTCTGCAAATACTTGTTGGTCACTTAAAAGAATTGAATTAATGAATATTCGGTTTCAAATGTAAATTGAATCCATTCATATCACGATGGGGTTGGAGCATTTGCATTGGTTGGTTTTTCGTGATCCATAAAACGAATATGTTGGTTAATCGTGATCCATAAAACGACTTGTTGGTTAATCGTGATCCATAAAACGAAATATTGTTAGTTGACCGTGAGCTTAAACGGCGTCGTACCGCAGGATTCGTTAATCTGCTAACCCGGGATGGAGGGTGCAAGTCCATCCACATATGATTTCCGGATGGTCATATGTTTGTTGATCACCTTTGTTTGATGCATACACTTGCTTGAATAATCACTTGCTTGAATGAATTATAATTAATTGTGTTACGGAAGTTATTACTCACTAAGCTAGTTAGCTTACGCCCCCATAGTTTCTATCTTTTGCAGCATGATTTTATATGGCTTAGGCCGAGACAAGCCACAGCACAGGTACCGGAGATAGGAGTTTCCCATAGAAGTTTAATCCATTCCTTTTGTATAGACTTCCATTGGAAACTAAAGACTCTGGATGACTGTAATAGACTTGTTATTCTTTTGCGGGGGAATGCCCCTTAGATTTTGTAAACTTTAATTATGCGTTTTGATTTATTATCTATGGCTAAGAATGCCACATTAAACTGTTTAACTCCATTTGTTGAAGTATTCTATTGTCGTAAAGGAACGCTTTACATCTACTTAAGACTCCCAAAGGCCCCAGTAGGGAACTTGAGAGTCTTACTTAGTATGTGGCGGGTTGTTACGTTTAGGATACCCTACGGGGCGTGACACTAGTCCCAAAAAGAAAGAAAAATAAAAGAGAGAAAATCGTTTTGACTTGATAAGGACAAGTCTAAGACTAGAGACTAGTCTTAAAACAACATGAAATAAATAAATTGCAAATAGAGAAGTAAATAAATTGCTTTGCATGAAAGTAAATAAATTGCAAGTGAACTTATATGCTCTAAACAATATATATATATATATATGTAGATACATAATTATACTTAGTTGGATATAATAACAATAATAACGTGAGCAAGGTAAAGTAACAACATAAATATATAAATAGATATTCATGAACATGAACATAGTGTAGCTTCCGTAATATTTAGTTTTTGAAAACTCACACCATGGTCATGTAAAGTTACATGACATGGGAAGAAGAACATAATAAGAAAATTTTACCTAAAAGGATTTTTGGAGTAATATGGGTTTTGTGGATGTAGAAGGGGTTTGAGAGTTTTTGGGAGAGTATATGGGGAGAGTTTTGAGAGGAGAATTTTAAAGAGATTTGGTGGTGAATTTGTGGGTAGTAAATGTGTAAATGAAGTGAAAGATGATAGGGTATTTATAGGAAAATGAAGAGTGAATTTTGTGTATTTTAAATAAAGAAAAATAAAAAGAAATTGAGTGAGAGAGAGAAGGGGGGTGTACCGGCCATCAAAGGAGAGAGAGGGAAGAGAGTTTTATTTTTGTATTTTTTTTTTATTAATTGTAATAATAAGTATAATAGAAGCGAAATAAAGTTACGAGAAAAGTAAAAAATAAAGATAATAGGTGTTAGAAAAAGTAGAGATAAATGAATAGTGTAATGTAAAGTAAATATCACTAATAAAGTATCAGTAGTAAGAAAATACGCATATAATTGCGATATCTGTCATTTTTACTTACCTAAAAATTATAAAACTGATATTTTTGAAAACCTTATATTTTTATGAGTCTAATAGTATATCCAGAATAATTATATTATTATGAGCCTCGGGACACGTTTTTTAAGAACTGCATTCGTTCGGGTTCAAAACGATTTGCGGTTTTACTAATCTGATCATTTTAAGCTTCCTTATATTATTACGAACTATTTTACATACTAATCCTTCACTTACTTTCTTAGGGTTGTGAACACGGGATTGCCAGACTTAAACTATTACGTCTAACTAGGGTTTTATTGACTTTAGGGTTTCCGGTTGATCTTCCGATTAGGGTTTAAGCTAGACTGATTACAAAACTTTGGGGGTTGATAGGCAGACTTAACTCTATTACCAGATTATGGCAATCAATTTTTGCATGATATCTTATCAACTAATCTACTCCTAGGATAACGTCAAAATCCAACATGTTCAAAACTACTAGATTTTCATATAATTGTCTACCTTCTATTTCTACATCTACATCTCTACAAGTCCTATTTAACAAAGCTTCACTCCTAAAGGAGTATTCATAGACAAACATCCAGACATGTTACGCCTTGGAACGTACCCTAAACGTGGCAGTCCGCCGCATATAATATTAAAGCTAATGAATGACAATCTTAATCACACATGAGCTTTGATATCACGTGCAAGGCGTGCTTCTCAGATAGCAAGAGACTCAAAGGGGTATTACGTTTAAGCATATAATAAAAGCATGCAAGAACTTACGAAGGTAAACATGTAATAATCATTAACATAAAAGTTTCTTACAACTTCTTAAGGGCATTCCCCCTATTAAAAGCCTTGCTCAAACTAAGCCATCTTAAAAACATACATGAATATAAAAAAAGTCTACTATAGAGATTTCCCTTAAAAGTCTACACTCCAAAACTAAAGTATGTAAACTTCTTCCAAAAACTCTTAGTAACTTTGGCTCATACCTGATAAAAGGGGCTCCTTGGTGCCAACCATAGATTATCAAACTGTAACAAAAAGCTTAACATATAAGCAAAACTAGCTTAGTGAGATAACTACCTTTTTCAAGTATTTCCATAAAACATACAAGTATTTAGACAATCATGTGGGAATGCATCAATCACATGGGCAAACAAAATACACACGATTAACTAGAAACCATACATAGCATGGATTTTACACCCTCCATGTCGAAGGTTGGGTGGTTACCGGCCATACGATCATCAATAATTGCAGATTTACCGACTCCTACATACCCATGTAGACTTTCCAGCTTCTATTAGCCCATGTATACTTTCTGGCTCCTACTAGCCACCACTACGACTCCTCGTTTCCCCACACAAAGAATAGTAGCGAAAAATAAATGTGACTCAGAATATGTTATGCATGAATTGTTCTTTGCATTGGTTTATTCAATTATTGTCAATTTCAAGTTAAAGATGACCAAAACAATATTTATCATACCTATTGCAAGAAAACATAAATTATTCATCAATTCTTCTTTCGATATACTTAGCTTTTATTCAACAACTACATCATTCAATCATGAATCCAATTCACATAACATTTATTCATTTATCTTTTTCCTTACTCTCTAGTGTTACTATTTACAAGCACAATCAAGGAAACGTAATTATTAATGGATTAAGTCACTCCATGATGATCGCTCTTAGTCGAAATAATTTTCCAAGAAGGTGATATTGATTCCTTCTTCACCTAGACAAGATGTGTAAAGACCCGTTCCTCTAAATCCCGAGACTTAGAGTACCGAATCCCCAACCACATATAACGTTTGCACATTATATGTAAGGTTGTCCTAAAACTAACAGTTTATAAAAATTGTTTGATCAAAGTCACTAAACTTTGAAAAGAGATTTTAAACAAAACATGATTGCTAACAAAAGCAATCTATACATACATTTACATCATAGAAACCTTGTTTAGTGCCAATACATGATGCTACAAAAATTACATGTTTTCTCAAAACATAAGAATCCTAAAGGATCTTATGGTCATTACAAAAAGAATTTGACTTAACTAACAAGCCATTTATACATAACTTCTTCTTAGCAAAACGTCTTCTAAAAGTCCAGGGTAATTGAATCCTATTCGTCCCACTCATCCAGAAATCTCTCGAAATTGGACCCATAGCCCAAGTCATCATAAAACTCGTCTCCAATACCTGCAAGGTAGCAAAAGTGAGCCAGAGGCCCAGTACACAATAACCAATGCATAACAAGTCATCCAATTGATGTAATGCATCATAGAACAAGTGGTTATCTTTATTACACTTTCTTTCACAAATCAACAAGAGGGTATTCAAACCCCGGTCACACTTCGGGAATCCAGGGATCCTGAGTAACAGCAGCTGCTCAGGGGGTTGATATAAGCAGTCCGAATACTTATATCTCCTATATCTATTTCATGGAAAATAATAGCTTCATTTAGGGTTAAAAGCAGTTGCCTGACTCTACTTAAACTCAGTCATAACATGAGCCTAGTTCACAAGTTCCCATAAATCTTGAACTAAATCATGGTATTTCCCCTAAGTTTAAGCAAACGTTACTCAGATACTATTCCCCCTATCGGCTACCCACTTAACCAAAAAGAATCGCTATTGCATCATAGCGTACCATTGCATCATGGTAAAGTCATTGCATCATGACTTGGTTCAGCGCCTAGCTAACGTGTCATTGCATCATGACAAGTTTGTTGCTCCTCGGACCAGATTAAACAGCGTAATAGACATACAATTCATTCAAATGTTAAGCCGAATCAATTTAGGTCAAATTAGAAATGCCTGGTCCTAGCAAACATCAAACAAGTTATCGCGTACCTGAACTCGTTAGTATAGAACTAGGATCTCTCGGTGATGAACTAACCGAAGAATCCTTAACTGTAATAGAAATATCACAATAATCAATAAATCAACAAGTTTAGATCTCATTATCACAAGTATACACATATTATATCCATATATCACAATTAATCAAAGAAATCCAAATAATTGAATACAAGGTCATAAATAAGCATTTAAACATCCTATTACATTCTAAATCGCTTAATAAATACTTAATTGCTTGAATAACAAACTCTAGAAAATTTTAGAAAAAGTTTTTAAATTTCAAAAACACAGGGGATACACCGGTACTCAACGCCCGCGGCGTTGAGCCGGTGTTCAATATTCTAAAAAAAAAAAAACACACTTCCAACGCTGGCAGCGTTCAAGGGTATGCCGTCAGCCTTTGCACCCTATGCCGGTGGCCTTGAGCCGACGTAAATCCAAAACCAAAGTTTTCAAAAACGTCCAGAGAGGTGTAAGCCGGCCGCTTACATAAGTACACGGCCAGCCTTCACATGTACTCCGGCGGCCTTGATTCCTAGTAGCCAGCGTACAATATGGAAGAAAGAACGCTGGCTGACTTTCCTAGCGAAAGCCGGCGGCGTTCAGTCAGCTTTAAGAAATTTGATTCTGTGGACTATCAACACCGCCTCTACGCCGGCGGTGTAGAAACTCAAATTGCCCGCGTACATTCTGAAGAACAGACGCTGGCAAATCCTTAGCATAAAAGCCAGCGGCGTAACAAACGGCGTTAAGAAAATCGATTCTGTGGGCTTTCTACACCGCCTCTACGCCGGCGGCGTAGAATCCCCAAATGCTGACGTACGTTTTAAAAACAGGCTTAAACGAGAGAATTCAAATCCCCTGTTTTTCAACTTTGGAAAATTCTATCTTAATACATTCTAAACCTTCCTCAACTACACTTCCAACTTCATGTACTCAATCCTATCAACTTAAAAACAAGAATTCAACACAATTAAACACTTCAACTCCACATCAATCCAATCTAGATTTCTCTACACAATTCCTCTTCACTTACTCCCCACACTTCATATCACTACAACAATGCATGCACAATCTCACACACTCATATAACACATTCATAACTCATCCCAAGCATGAACAAACAATTTGATCAACATTAAACTCAATTCATCCCATAACCCTACAACTACTTCAAGAAAGGGAAACAAAACAACAATCACAATTAAATCCACTCACATGTAAATGCTTTGCCTTGGAGAGAGCTTGATTTCCAAAGCTTGCTATTGCTCTTAGTTAAGGCTTGGAATTGGTAATGGAAATGGAAATGGAAGAAGAAGAAGAGAAAAGGAATAAAGAAAGGAAAATTCGGATAAAATGAGCTGTCCCCCAAAAGTAGCTCAATTAAGTTTAATTTGACTTTAAACACATTCCAAATTTACCCTCTAATGCATACATAACCTTAGGTTGCATTTGACTTTAATTTGGGTCTCATTTGGGCTTATGTTTGGGTAATAATGCTATCTTAAATAAAGGAAACTCTATCCATTAACCTTTAACAAAAATTGAAGTTGATTTATAAATCTAACTTAACTTAACCTTTTAATGTACAAAAGACAACATTAATAATTTCATTACTCACACATTAATGCATATAAAACAAAAATATTAATGTCAACATATACATATACAAAATCATATATCTTAGACTACTAACAACATAACCATGCTCATTCAATTCAACAATTTAAAATAAATAAATAAACACATGAAATTTGAATAAAATTGAAATCTAGGTCATTTCAAGATGAAATACCCAAAATGAGTCTTTCATAGAATTTCTATTTTAAAGGTTCTAAGTCTATCTCTAAATTGCGGTAAAATCAGATCGAAAGAAGTTCCAACTTAAAATAGTCATAACTTGCTCATTTTAACTAGGAATTTCACATATTATATGTCGTTTTCTACCTACTCAAAAAGATCTATCCATTTCTAAGGTTACTTTTACTATAAAAGATCATTTTGGTCATGGTTTAGAAGGATGCAGATCTAACACAAAAATTCTTTTCTTAAAAAATAATATTTTCTAATCATTCCTTTACTAAGGCTTGTTTAAGTAAAACTCAAATATGTATATACTTGAAAATATTTCCTTATGTGTATAAATAGACTCATAATTTATGCATAATGCTATAGGTGTTGTCTTATTTAATTACTTTCCTTAAACAACCTTTTCTAGTGTTTTGGAAAATTTAGATTTGTTAAACTTTACTTTATGTGGTTGAAGTAACTTATAAATGTTTGGTTGATCAAAATCTAATATTCTATATTTTGACTCTTTAGTTTATCAAAAGTAATTTGAAAATAAAGTTTGGTCTTTTGAGGTTATCTACTAATTTTATTTCTAGAAATTGAAAAATAGAATTTTCAAAAGATTTCTTTAGTAGTACTTGATGAGTTTATTCTTTGAAAATTTATTTTCATTTTCCTTATAAATTGATTTTCTTAAAAACTTATTTAGATCTTGGTTTAGAAAGTTGGTAAAAATAGTATATATTAAGATTTCTTTTGTTATTTGAAAAGGAAGTATCTTTAGATTTTGAAGAAACTTCTTTTATTAATAGTTTGAAATTTCGTGATGAATTTATATAAACCTTTAAAAAGAATTTATTTGAAAATGTTTTTCTAAGTCTTCGGGAAAAACATTTATTTAGTGATAAAATTTTATTCTTTTATCAAAAGGATGCCTTTTTATTTGGACAACAACTTATTAGCTATGCATGAATATGATCATGTAATTTATAAAAGATAAAAATTATCGCAAGATAAGATAATAAAGTAAATAAGAAATAAATAATCATATTAATAATAATTATCAAGTATTAGGAGCCTTAGCTTCTTCAAGGCTTCCCGGGACTAAGATTAGACTAGTCCCAAAAGAAAAAGAAAATTGTTTTGACATGATGAGGACAAGTCTAAGACTAAAAAGACTAGTCTTAAAACAACTTGAAAGTAAATAAATTGCAGGAAAGTAAACAAATTGCAATAAAAAATGAGCTTATGTGCTCTAAAAGATATATATGACTACATAGATATATTTAGTTAGATATATATATGAACAACATAAAGGAAAATAGATTTACGAACAATAACAAAGTATGAACATATTGTTGCTTTCTTAAACTCCATAGGTTTAGAAAATACACACTATGCTCATACTAAGCAAATGAACATAAGAAAAGCTTAAAAGAGCATTACCTATGAAAGAAGAAAAACTAGAGAAAATTTAAGAGAGCTTTTGGAGAGATTTTAGAAGAGTAATGATAGTGTATGAAAGGTGTGAAGGAAATGGAAAAGATGTGATATTTATAGAAAAAAGTGGAGGGTAAATTGTGTTAATAAAATAAATAAAAAATAAGACAAATTGAGGGAAAAAAGGGAGGGGGCTGGCGCAAATTGGAGAGGAAGAGAGAGAAATTTTTTTTTTCTTTTTTTGCTAATGAAAAGTAAGATGTGAAATTGTATTGGAAATGAAAATTATAAGAAAATAAGTGTATAGGTTGTAAGAGTAGGTTGTAAGGAAAAGTAAAGATAGATTAATAGTATAGAATAGTGATTAATAGTGCAATGTAAAGTAGATATGACAAATAAAGTATCGATAATAAGAAACTACATGTATAATTGCAATATCTAATATTTTTAGTTACCGAAAAATTATAAAACTAATATTTTTGAAAACCTTATATCTTTACGAGTCTAACGGTATATCCGGAATATTTTTACTATTTCGAGCCCCGAGACACACTTTTCGAAAATTGTATCCAATTAGGCTCAAAATGAATCGTGGTTTAACTAATCTGATATTTTTAAGTTTTCTCATGTTATTACGAACTCTTCTATGTATTAATCTCTCACTTACTCACTTAGGGTTACGAACACGGAATTGCCGAACTTAAACGGTTACACTTGATTAGGGTTTTGTTAACTTTAGGATTTTCTACTGACCTTCTAATTAGGGTTTAACCTTAACCAATTCTTATTATCAAATAAATAAAATAAAAATCTATTTTTTTTTTAATTTTATTATATTAATTATTTTATTATAAATTATAAAAAAAATATTTTAATAAAAATTACTTTTGGGTAGAGATTATAAATACAAATTATTTCAATATAATGTAAATTGTAATTTATAGACTTGAATAATTTAAAAAAGAAAAGAAAAGGTGAAGTAAGAAGCCATAAAAAAACGCACTTTACCTCATTCTCGACAAAAAACGAAAAAAATAAAAAGGCAGACCAAAGCTTGTTCTCTACTTTTCTTGAACAAAAACAAAACCCAAAAACCTTCTAGGGCTTCTCAATTGTCGACCGTACTCACTTGCTTACTAGCCGTCTTCCCTCGCATTACTACAGCCCCCTCTTTACATTACTGCTTCCAGCTTTTGTATGTATTTATATACATCATGTTTTCTAGTAGTATGCACATATCAATAGTACCTTAAAGTCATCTCCTTTACATGATATCATGTTTTGAAATTTTGTAATGAGTGTGAATGTTTGATGTCTTTTACTGGAAATTGTGGTGTTTCAAGCAACTTTAAGTTCATATAACTCGTAAATAGGAAGTGGGTATTTTTTTTTAAGGAAATGGTAAGGAGTTCAAGACCCATCCTTACCATAATGAGGAAGAGGAAGATGACACTGAATATGGTGATGGATTTTCTACTCCTCATGATGCATCTTCTAAAAAAGGTTCCTTTTTTCACTTTTAGTTTCTAGAATTGCCTATGCCAGTCTGGTATTATGCGGTGATAATAAGCGATGGGTGTTTGATAATTTGTCTAAGAGAAAAGGAAAAAAGTTTAGAATTAGGTTGTGATATTTTGTTTACTATTGTGCTTGGAGTATTTGGTGTGAATGTAATGCCTTTGTTCATGAGGGGTATTTCAGACAACTGAGAATTTGGCAATGGGTCGATGTTCTTGGTGGATAAACTTGCTAGAAATTATCTGTTGTAGGTTTGGGATAGACCTCAGATTGGATGGTTGAAATTTAATGTTGATGTGTGTGTTCCATTCCTTCTGGTTCATCATTGGAGGGGGTTGGTTAGGGATTATCAAGCTAAGTGGAAACTGGGATTTCCAAAAATTAGGAGTTTGTTCTCCTTTAGTTACAAACCGTGGAGCATCCTTTATTGTTTACTAACGGCTTGCGACTGGGTGTCAACAAAGTTGTTCTGGAAATGATTCCAGAGAAATCTTTGAATTGATTTTTTATCATATTTCTTCTGGTCATCCTTGTCAAATTTTTAAAGATGTTAGAAATTGGCTGAGCAAGAATTGGGAGGTTAAGCTGGATTGCATATCCCATTTGGTCAATACTTGTGCCGATCAATTCTTGTCTTGGTCAAGATTTTCCTATGGTTTGTTTCATGTTTTATGATCCTTCTTCTAGTATGGAGCTGCTGCTTAGTGCCATAGTGTTTTTGTTACTAGCTAGTCTTTGCTTTGATGGCCTTAGGGCTTTTTGGTGTTCGCAGGGGGAACTCAGGCATTGATTTCCCTCCTGGCCCTATAATATTTTACTCCCTTTCAAAATGAAATATTTATAAAAGAAATAAATAT
Organism: Combretum micranthum; assembly: GCA_024138025.1. Classification (NCBI taxonomy): domain Eukaryota; kingdom Viridiplantae; phylum Streptophyta; class Magnoliopsida; order Myrtales; family Combretaceae; genus Combretum; species Combretum micranthum. The sequence goes on along the minus strand of JAMXBD010001368.1, from coordinate 29,846 downwards.
AAATAGATAAAATAAGAGAAGAGAGAGAGAAAGAGAAAGCAGTACAGCTGTTAGGCTATTAGCACTAGGTGGAAAAGCAAGCATGTTAAGAATTGACTCCAAAGCCCCTAAGAAGTCTTCTGTCCTCTCCTCTTTTCTTTTTGGTAATATTATCCATTTCAGTGAACAAATCAGTTTTGTTTTTCCATTAGTTTTTTCTAATACTGGGTAATGCAAGATGAGGAAGAGCGGCATCCTTCCATTGCTATCTCTGCTTCAACGACTCGTTATGAGAGAAGGAAAGGAAAGGAGAAGGCGGCTGCTATCCCGTCAGTCTTTTCTTCCGTTCCTTTATCTGCCACAAGGGCTCGATTCAAGTACGACGTTTTCTTGAGTTTCAAGACATCATCATGGCTTTACAGAGTCATCTACTAGAGCTTAAGGATGCAGGACTCCGATTTACTTTGACAAAATGATGAATTGGGATAATTTCAATAATAATATACCCATGGAAGCTATTGAGAAGAGATGTCTATCCATGCCTATCTTATCTGAGGATTATGCTTCCTATGAGAGCTATCTCAACCGAGTTGGTAAGATGTATGACTGTTGGAGCTCAAAAGGACATTTCATTCTGCCTGTTTTCTTTTGTATCGATGGATTTGATGCTCAATACCAGACAGACCCATTAAAGGGTTCCTTCCACCAGCACCAGAAAAGGAGTTACTCCCAAGTGATTATGAAGTGGAGGATGGCTCTCCAAGTGATTGGAAGTAGAGAAGGATATGAAGTCAACAAGCAGTATGTCTAACTTCTTTTTACCTTTACAGCTGAAATTTATTTATTTTTACATTTAACTAAATTAAGATCAAAAGAGAATCAACTTGGCTCACTAGTCATCAAAGTATTTTATGATGTTACCTAACATATTTGAATTTTTTTTTAATTTTTTAATCTACATTGATACCTATTTGAATTTATTTCCATTCTAGCGTAATTTCCCATTAATTTTCCAATTGTTAATTGGAAAAGAAAGGTAAAGTTTAATAAGTTAATTGTAAAAAAATGCTTTGGTTTTAACTATGTTTTTGACAAGAAATTCGATTATGCACATTTATGAACTACTTGAATGGTAGAATTTAGTAAATAAATTATTTAGTAGACAATTGCTTATGCTGCTTAGTTACTTTTGAGAAAATGTATGAATCAATTTCCTTGATGTGGCAAGAGACATTTGATGCAAATTTATAATTGTGAGGTGAACTTTACTGGTTTTTATCTTTATAGTAAAACATGATTAATGCAACTGAGGAGACAAGAATGTGGTGATTATAGGGTCTAGTCCAGTATGGTATATGGTTGCTCTATATACTGCATATACAAATTTGGTTTTTGAAGGGTACCAAGTGGAAGGGTTCCTAGTGGACAGTTGATGACCACCACTAAAGTAGAGAATTTACCAAGATTTCCAGATGGAATCACTGGTCTATATTGATGTGCAATTTGCATTATAAGTTCATAAGTTTTTTTAGCTATTTACATTATTTATTGATTGAAAGTTTCTTTTGTTTTGTGCTTTGATGTGGAGACAAGCTAAGCATAGAGGAGCATGATTGTTTTGGGAAGATATGGAGTTTTTTTACATTAAAAGTTGTCCTTTCACTATGCAAAGTAGCAAGCATAAGGTGATGCATGAAACTGCAAATTTGTCATTTTATACCATTTAAGTATAGATCTTTGAAAAATGCTCTTGATTTCATCCAAAAGCTATATTTCTGTCTTTTTTTTTTTTCCTTTTTCATTAATATGATTCACATTTATACAAGATCTGATATGTAGGCTCTTCATTTTTCCGTTGCACACCCATGTTTAGTTTTTAGTTTCCCCCGTTTTTAGTGTTGAGTCAGCAGGTATGGGGGAGATGTAGAAAATACCATTTAATAGAGTATATAAAAGCATGCACAATTAGATTCAAAGACATACTTGAAATCACTCCTCAAAAAGATAATGTTTTTTTTTTCTATATGTAATTATGAGCTAGCTAAACCCATCAGGTTAACACCATGTATTTGAATTTCAAAGTACTGACTCCATTTTTTGATCCAAGTTAAGTTATAGTAAACTTTCTATTAATAAATAAATAACATTATTATTTCCCCTGAAATTCATAGTTCATATATATACACACATAATACATTATGTGCTTTTTTTTTTCTTTTTAGTCAGTAAGTGACAATGGCAGGAACTAAAAGCAATAGAAGTTGTTCTCAAACAAGAGAGCTTGATTAGGCGCCAACATGGGCAATTGCTTGTGTTTGTGTTTTCATTATCATCTCAATTGTGTTGGAAACGTTTTTGCATAGAGTTGGAACTGTAAGTTTAATTGTCTCCTATGTTTCTTTGGAGTTATATTATATATGCTTATAATCCCTAGCTATTTCTCTGTATTTAATGGTGAAAACACTTGACAGACTAGCAAATCTGGAATTTTATTGTAACAATGTGAACTAATGGGCATTTGTTATTATTTTTTTCAAAAGTCAATGCAAATTTGAAGAATTTTTTAATATGTATGCAATAGACAAATTGGTTGAATTTCTTCATAGTTTTAGATGCAAATTTAAAGCATATTCTGTGCTAGCCGGGTTTAGGAAGGGAGGATGCATATAATATGTATGTAGCTGGCTAAATTGGAAATGGTTTATGTTTACAAAGAGCTCTATGTACTTGAAAGTAGATCATAAGAGAAAAGATTAAGGAAAACCACTTTTGGGTTTTGAATTCTATGAAGTAAAATAGTGACTGGGTGTTATATTTTGCTTTCTTATTGGTAATCCTGATAATTGTAAATTTGCTTATATAAGATAGCTTAAATTGAGTTTTAATTTGTTAATTTTGAGATAACTATTCTAGGAAAGACATATTGTTGAAAAAAACATTGATGGTGAGTTTAATCTATAGGTCAGTAACCCAAGAGGGGTGAGAAAAAGTAACCTTTTTTCTTACAACAGGGTTTAGAGGGAAGACGAGTTCAGTTATTGGAAAATAATTGGTCAAATTTGAACTATTAACAAACGTAACGAAAGAACAGTGATCGACCAAAAGAATATTTTGTTTTATAAGAAAGATGCCGACCGCTGACCATGAAGATGATCCTACAAAGTACACCATCTATGAATTTCACCTAAGCGATGAGCTTGTTTTAGATGCCCTTACTGATACGGTGAATTTTTATGTCATGTGGTTGATTAGTCCTTTTTTTTTTTGGTACTTCATTGTTCGATTATTTTTTGTTGATTATATTTTCTCAATGGAAGGAATTTAATAAATTATGTTTATTTTTAGAATATTTGTTGGAACTGGAAGGTGCCCTGTCTTTGTTGTTTTAATGTTATCCTGTCCCCACTAGCATAACTAAAATATCCAATAAAATGAAGGTAATTACGTATGTGCATTTGTTTTAATCTACTAGTGTTTGATCATGATTGGAAGGGATGCTCTTAGATTGCCAAGGAATAAGAGTTATCGATCAATTAGACGCAATGGCTGATGGATTTGGTTTGAAGGATTGGTTGATGTCGAATTGATGTGAAAAAAGTTATAGGGAGATTGATATATACTCATGTAAAATAAAACTATTTTTCCTATTTGCCACTAAACATTTTCCTTCCTGGTGTTTTATTATTGATATAGGCACATTTCTTATTGTCTTCAATATTGAATTTTTTAAGATAAGGATAAAGCCTCTCATTTGAATGGTGATGAGTTCTATTTAGCCATAACTTCTTGCTTCCATAATATTATTACTAGTAATTATTAGTAACCATGTGATTCTTCTTTTTTTTCATACTGTTTTGACTTATTAACTCGGTTTCTCACACTAAATAGGTGTTTGTTGAGTTCTTTTTCTCTTTTGATATAGAGGGACTTTGTTCTTTATGCTTTGAAGAGGAACTCAATAAACTGGCTAAAGGCAAAGGCAAACAGCCGTGTTGGAAGTTACTACCAAAGAGACTTGAAGGGCAAAGCAACCCAAAGCCAAAGAAAGAGCAAAGAAAGATACTGATTGGGGGAATCCAAATAGCATTATATGTCCTAAGGTCAGTCTAACTGGTTCTCATGCAATGAACACAACTAAAAAGCAAATAGCTAAGGAACAAAGAGCAGGGACAATATAGAAGAACATAAAAGTAATGGAAGTTATCCTATCTTTCTATACGATAATGACTATATCTAACAAAGAAACTCTCTGTTTTTTAGGTTTTGACCCCCTTAGCTATTGAAACATGACGATCTATTTTATCACTAAATTTGAATTCTCCAAATGCTTCTTTAGCATAAACTATGTCAAAATATATCACATACGTGGTTATTAATTGGTCGAGTCAGTACTAGCATAAACTATGTCAAAATATATCACATACGTGGTTATTAATTGGTTGAGTCAGTACTAGCATAAACTATGTCAAAATATATCACATATGTGGTATTAGCGGATGACTATAGTTGATGGGTTAGCTTCTGTAACAAAATTCTATGGTTAAAAATCGTTTGTTGTCTTTTTGCAGATCCATGGTTGAAAGCAGTGGGAACTAGAAACATAGTCTCATGACTATGAGCTTGTGTTATAAATTCTCCTCGAAAAGCCTGAGCTTGTGTTGGTAATTCAATCATTGATTTTCCAAGATCATGCAAACAACTAAAAGGAGTAAAATGGTTTTGAACAAATGTTTGTATATTTTATCATGTCGTAACATTCTCACTTGATTTTTAACCACAAAATTGTAATTGTTTTTATGAATTGGGCATACCGCATTGTTTTTTCATGCATTATGATCTTTCTTTTTCCAATATGGGGTGGCTTCTTTTGACAATTTTTTGGGTTTATTCATAAGTTAGACTACTTAAACATTTACGAAATGGCTTCATTAATGTGAGTTATGTGTTGCGCCTTTTAATAAGTTCTGTTGAATATGATAGTCTAACAGAGGATTCTATTTTTGCAGCTTCATTTAGCTCCTAGAAGTAAATTCAATTTCAAGAAGTATACCAAAAGGTTGGTAAGGATGATCTCAAGTATGTCTTTCAAGTAAGGTATTATAAATTCTTTTCGTATAAGTTTTACTTTATTTCTATTAATGTCATTGCTCACTCTAAGTTAAAAATAAGCATGTGCTCACATACTTTAAATGAGAAAAAGAGATGCTTTCATTAAAGCATTAATAATCCATATTCTCCAATAAGATACCTCAATAACTAATATGAAAAGCCTTATGGAAAAGATGCATTTAACTTTTTGTGCTTGACTTGACTTCCAACCAGACTAGAATTGCCCAACCGAGCTACTGCTATAACAAACCAAGACCACACTGACCAGCTAGGCAAGATGAAAAGGACTTCTATCACAATTAATAACAACCAGCTAGACCAAACGTTAGAATGTCGAACATGTTGGTGGTCACAGGTAATTATTGATTCCAACCGAAGCAGTTACCACATGCAAGCATCAAGTAGTCCAAGTGCAGAATCAAAAGCAGTGGTGGAATATTCACAAAACCGAGCTCTTAGGCCAAATTCAAACTAAACGAGCATGATTGAAAATTGCAGCAACAAGTAAGAGCCTCTATAGCATTAAGATGAACCTAAACGTTTAATGCAAGCCTTGTCAAGCACTCATTTGTTGCACTAGAGTGCCACATTGCTTAATCGTACCTCATCATTTGTAGTCCTTATTAATATACTATAACCATTGGACCCCTCTAGATGGCCTTCACCAATTGCTAATGAGTCTTTTGCATATAGAAATTAGAAATCCTCTTATTTGATTGCCATGCTTGATTAAACTTACCAAGTTAAGCTGTCTTTAGTGAATGCTTAGTTGTCTCTATGCTACATATAAAACTTCTTGGGGACATTTGGTAAATTAATGTTTTTTAAATAAATAAAGCAATCCGATTTTATTGCTAGCTTTTAATTTATGTTTCTTTTTTTATTGTTATCTCCTTTATTGCGTATTATTCTAATAATTTGTTGTTCTCTTGTGCTTTTGTTCTTGTTATACTTTGATATCACTATTGTTGGTCTTGCTAGACAAATTCTATGAATGATGCACCATATTTTTGTTTTACCATAATTTGTTATGGACTTTTTTAAAACTATATATATTTTTAAAAATTTTAGTAAGACATGAGCCGCTTGCAAAGTCATAAATTTCACATTTACATTATATATAGTTTTTCTTCTTTAGTGATCATCTACAAGGAACAGGGATTGCTATCTTTGATGTAAATTTCATTACTATTATAAGGATAAAAATATTTACAAAATGAGAGTTGCAAGAAATCAGGTGAAGATCTTTACCTACTTGATTGGATGTTTTCTTAAAACAATAATCAAATGAAGTCTTTAGATGTTTTTATGCCTTGAACACAAACTTATACATCTTTTTCTTTTTTCTTATGGCTTATTTGTATGAAAATCACTTCTAGAGCTAGTGCTATTGGCAAACCATTGTGAATGGTCAAAACAATTCTCCATGAACTTGTTAAGCTTTTGGAGATTGCAATTAAGGGTCACCTTTCCCTAATCCCCATTGACATGGAACCTCAACCCAACCTCATCCCATTATTCTAGCTTACAGTGAGCTCAATCTTCAAGTAATAAGCTTGGAATTACTACTTTTTTTTTTTAGTAAAGAGTTATGTTGTTTTTTTTCTTTTCTACTTTATTTTATTTTTATTTTTTTATTATTTTTATATCAAACAAACTTTAGATGCTACCAAAAAGTTGTCCCCTTTAAGTCTAGTAAGCTAAGCTCATTAGGATAATATAAGTGCTAATATTCTACAGTTAAATTTGATTCAATTTAATTGATAACTTGATTAGTTGCTTCACAGTCTTTATATTAAGTGAAGAGATTTCACAATTGTTAAAATGAAAGTTAAGTTGGGACTTCTTCATTGCCTCTGTCTAGTTTTGTCCTGATGGATACTAGATATGCTTGATTTGGTTAGCCTTATAATAATGAATTGTTTATTTGTTAAACTGCAGCAAATGACAACTCCACATGGTCAAGATATCAACAATAGTCAAGCATATGCATCCTTAGAGGCAATAATTCAACTAATCATGCTCAATCTCTTGGTAATTTTCAAATGCTCATTTTTAATGATACCAAGCTTTAAGCAAGATAAGTAACATAGCAGAGTGTAATTATGATCTATTATATTTATATATACATATATACGTTGTCCGTGCTTGCAGTACAATGCATCGATTTGGTTGGATTTGTTAGAGGACTTTAATTTCATGGTTGATAGTGTTTGGAAGCTAAAGTATTTTTGGGTGTAAGGGAAATGTCTATAGTTTTGGTGGCCTTTTATTTTTCAAATATGTATTTCCTTTTCCTTTTTTTTCATTAAAATATATTGAAAGTGTGCAAGTCAAAACCAATTTCTTCTCTTATATTTGTAGCAACTAAGAGTTCAATAAGATCTATTATATTTATGGTATGCTTAATGTTGGTTTTAAGAAATTGAGCTTGTCTAATTATTTAATTTTTATTTCGACATTTGATTTTGTAAGTAAAATTATTATTTGTTATCTATTTGTTTGAAAGTATGAAAGACCAATATCAGAAGATTTAAGTGAATCCCCTTTTTGTTACTTCATGCATTCTTATTTGAATGAATTTATGCTTCTTTAACCATTCATGAATTAGGATTAATTTTTGTAAACCCCGATATTCTTAGTAGTTAAGAAAACCCTGGGAGTTGAAAAACGAAACCCTAATCCGGTTCAGTTTAAGTCTAGTGAGAGAAGCGTAGGAATCTTAAATCCGGCTTTCCTTCGGTTTCATAATAAAAGAAGTTTTATAAAATAAATGAATATGAATTATCATTCTAAAGTATATTTTAGACCTTTGAAAGTTTTAAATTCGAGAATTTTTCAATTCCGGGCCTTCCCAAGCTCAATTACGGAAAAACGTACCCCAGAACCACGAACTCAAAAAAATGTTCTGGAATATTCATTAGAATCGTAATTTTATAAGGATTCCAAAAATATCAATTTTATAATTTTCCGGGTTATAAAAATTACAGTTATAGCCTTTTCCCGTGTTTTCGTTACAACCGGTAAAGTAGATGTCTTGTCTACTATTCACAAGTACAACCTACACTACACACTACCCATACCCTATTCTTACATCCTTACAACTACTCATTACAATTTTCTTTTCCAAGAATTTTTGTTTCCTAAATAATTATTACATTTATTACATTTTAATTACATAAATTACAATTTAACAAATTTCAAACACACACACACACACACACCCCATGGCCGGCACCCACTCCCCTTTTCCCCTCTCATTTGTTTTGTTTTTGTTATTTTTATTCAATTACAAACCCTAATCTATTCATATATAAACACCTTTTCTCTCTCTCTCTCTTCATTTTCACTCTTCAAAAATTTTATCAAAGTGAAAAACCCTCTCTTTTTCCTCCCTTTGTGCCGTGAACCCCCTCCCCTTCCACACTCACACACACAACTCATTTCCTCTTCATTTCTACCTCTAATCTCTATTGGTATGTTGATTTCAAGCTTCATTCTTACCAAATCTTGCAATGGCAAAGCTATTCTTGTGTGTTTTCACATTTAATCCCAATGAGCATATGCTAGGGACATGAAAACACGTGTACAAGAATATCAAGCCATCACAAGATATGGATCTAGTGTTTAAATGAGTTTTTGTTGAAATATCACCTTGTTCATGCATGTAAAGTAGAGATCTTGCATAGATATTTATGTTCATGCCATGAAACTTATGATTCATGCATTATATTTAGTAGATCTAGTGTTTAGACATTTATATCTTCATCTACATTCATGTCCATATGGTTATTTTGATTTTCATGCATTGATGATCATAAAAATTTATCCTTGCTTATGTATAGATATGTTAGATGGTAGATCTTCATGTATAGAAGGCAAGAAAGTTGAAAAAAAAAAAGGTTTTGTTAGAAATGCTTTGTTGAAAATTCGGATGATTTTGGAACCCTACTTTAAAAACCACCAAAACCACTTTAAAACTCATATTTTTCATAAAAAAATGGAAGGTATATGTAATAGATGCCCTTAAGGAATGATTTTCATAAGTTTGGATGAGTTTAGGCATGAGGAAAATGTAAAACACGTAGTGGAGTTAGAATGAAAGATATTGAGATAGTGATTAGAAGTCAAATTTGTATTTTAGGATGATGCCTACATAAACACTTAGTATCCAAGCTTAGATGGCATGTTTTATGAATCAAATGGAGTCCTTAGACAATAGATATAATGAAGCTTCAATTTTTAATGCATTAAACAAGTTTTCCCATAAAGAAAGTGCAAGAAAAGGAAATTTACAAAATTCGGATTTTTGTGAGTAGCTTGTTTAAAAACATATTTACCCAATGAAAAATGTGGATTTTTATGCATAAATGAAGGGCATGATTAGTATAGATATTGAGAACTCATTTTTATTTAGATGGCAAGTAAATTTCAAGAATAAAATCATAAAAACCCTAGGGAATGTAAAGATGGAAAGAATAGCTTTTCATAGGTGATCATTATGGAGTTCTTAATAATTAGGAGTTCATAAGAGTCCGTCATCAAAGATCATCAAAACCATGCATATATTGAGCTTATTATGTGATATTCATATTAGGAATTCATTCATATACCTTCCATACATGAATCATCAACTAGGAACATTTTTATCAAATGCGAAACAATTTTTCGGAATTGGAAAAGTTACAGAACAGATCTGATCCCACTGTTACGTGACCTTAATGTTATCAAAACTTGAAAATAATAGTAGAAATAGATAGATCTTTTGAATTAGATAGAGATAGATATAAAATTTGCGAAATTCCGAGTTAAAATGACCAAGTTATGGCTGTTTTAAGTTGGAGCTTCTGCAAATAGCAAGAATTCCGAATTTGTGAAGTTTAGATGTATAGCTTAAATTAGTTTAGTGATGAGATTCTTATTAGGTTATTCTTATTTGGTAGGTGATCCCGAACAAGACGATACACTACCACCCGACTACTATTACTAAAAGACCGATGAACCATGGCCGAGTGAGTATTACTTCCCCTCTCAATTAGTGTTTGTGATTGTATTGATAGTGGCATTAGTGGTATAGGCAAAGATAAAAATGGTTATGTATTTGCCTGCTGTTGATGTGCAAATGGAACTTAAGGAATATCAAAACCGGGTGTTAAGCTATTGCTTGTCTAGCTAGAATTTCATATTGATTGTCTGCGAATAATTATTGGCCACCTAAAAGAATTGAATTAATCTATATTTGGCTTCAATTATAATTGGACTCATTCATATCATGAAGGGATGGAGCATTAGCATTGGTTAGTTTTTCGTGATCCATAAAACGAATATGTTGGTTAATCGTGATCCATAAAACGAAATTGTTGATTAATCGTGATCCATAAAACGAATTATTATTCAGTTGACTGTGAGCTTAAACGGCGTCGTATCGCATGATTCGTTAATCTGCTAACTTGGGATGGAGGGTGTAAACCCCTGTTTTCTAAGCCCTAAACCTTAAGCCGGAAAGTCAACCGGAGACCTTAAGTCAACGGATCGTGAGTAAAACCCTACAGTTTAGATCCTGCAAACCCGAGTTCGTAAATCGAGGAGTCGAAAAATAATTAAAGTGTTTAGAATAGCCCATAATAATATTTGAATTATTAAAAATATCAGATCGGTTCAATTTCGGCTTATTTCGAACCCGTTTGGATACTGCTTTGGAAAGCGTGTCCCGGGGCTCGGAAAATTAAAAATATATCTTTAATATTTTTAGACTCGTATTTTTATAAGGATTTCAAAAATATCAAGTTTAGAATTTTTCGGATTCTAAAAATATCAGTTATAGCTCATATAAGCTTATTTTACTCTTACCGGTAACTAATTGTTAAATTTCTAAAAATAATTTAATTGATTATTTTATTTAAATCATAAAAATTCTGCTACTTAAATAAAATATTTTTCTTAATTTATTTTATATTTTCTTATTCAAAAAGCACTTTATCAACCCATACCTCAAGTACACATACATTATCATTACTACACATTATTATGTCTTCTTTTGCTTTTTCTTACACTTCTTTCCCAAAATTGCAGCTGCCCATTCCCCATAAAATTAGCCACTTTTCATTATTTTTAATCATTATTTGATATTTTAAAGTCTCTATTTTAGTTAGAAATGGATGCAACTTGTTACACTTTCAAAAATACAAGTTAAAATCAACTACACACCTCCCCCACACTCAAATCACGCCAGCCCCCCTCCCTTGCAGCTGCTGTTTTATTTTTTTTAAATTATTTAACACACTTTAACTCTATTTAACATCTCATTCCTTCCCTCTTTCATATTTACAAACCCTACATTTTTCCTCTCTCTTTTTCCCTCTCTTTTCTCTTCTTCCTTGCCTTGTCTTCTTGAAAACAAGCTGTCCCCATTTTTCTTTCTTGCTTCCACATATATTTCTTGCAATTATTTGAGGTAATCTTTCCCTTTTTGCTCTTATAAGATGTTCTAGGATGATACCATGGATGTTTCATGCATCAAAGGACATTCCACAAGCTTAAAAGGCTATGGATGATGATGCCAAGAAGTGAAACACTCCTCTAGATGATGATCTCTTTTGTTCTTAGTATTTTTGTTATATGGAAGGCTTGTTTATCTTCTTGTTTTGTGATAGCTTGTAGATCTAGAGTTTTATCAAGCTTTAGTTATGTTTATGTGTAGATCTAGAAGTTAAGGCTTACTACTAAGTTTTTCTTATGCTTTCATGGTTATATATTGAGTAGATCTTAGATTCAAGTTGGAATGAAAAAGAAAAATTCGTAACTTGTCAATGCCCTATTTTAAAAACCCTCTTTCAAGTCTTAAAATGGAAGCTTTTGTTAAGAAAATGAAGGTTTGATGGATGTATATCATCAAGGCTTCATCTTACAAGAATCAAAGTTGATTTTCAAAGTTTATTTTCAAAAACAAAAATTGTATTTTCGGATCAAGACAAAGATCCAAAATAAAAACATGTTTTCCAACTCACAAATGAGGATTTTATTCAAGAAATGAAGGGTTCTTAGATATAATATGTAATGGGTTGTTTTTCATGAGTTTTGATAATTTTCAAGAGATATGTCCAAAATAAATTTATGAAAATTCGGATCAAGACCAAGACCTATTTTTGAAACCCATCATCAACTTTAAAATGAAGATTTAGACAAAAATATAAGGGCTCTTGATATAGATATCTTAAGGAATGAATTTTCATAAGTTTAAATGAGTTTTCCTAAAAGGTATTGCTTAAATCAAGTGTTTTGTAAAAGACAAAATTTAGGTCTTGTTTTCATTGTAAACTTCAAAGTGGAAATTCGTAATTATGGGGACCAATTTTTAAAACCTTCTTTTTGATCTCAAAACAAGTATTTTATATTGAAAATGGAATGCTTTGATAATATAATATAGGAAAATTATTTTCATTGAACTAAGTAAGTTTTAGTAAAGGAATTACTCAAAACAAACAATGAGTTTCAACTTGTAAATTTCGGTTTTATGAAATGGATTCTTAGAAGTTTCATTTGAACTTTATGTTTGGTATTAGATAAGTGTGTAATCTCTTAATTTTGTTTTGAGATCTCCTTGCAAGCTTAGGACTAAAATAAATTGGTCTAAGTAGTTAAATAGAGTAGATATGGAAATTTTTCACAAAGGCTCAAATCTGGAATTTTCGCAACCCTACTGTACAGTATGTTTCCGACCCCTAAATGACCTTAAATGTTTGAATTAACTTTAGAAATGGATAGCTCTTTCGAAGTAGGTATAAATCGGTATATTATAAGCTAAATTCCGAGTTAAAATGAGTTAGATATGACCTTTTTAAGTTAAGGATTCAACCTAGACGGAAATTGACGAACTTAGTAAATAAAATTGTTAAGTTTAATAGAACTTCATAAGAATACTCATTGAGGGTATTCTTTGTACCTAGGTGAATTGGAGGACGGGTTACCACTTCCCGAGGACTATTACGACTAGTGGATTTTCACTACATGGACAAGTGAGTTCATTTCTCAATTAATTATGCTCTTGGATGTGCTTGTAGTAGTAGTGGCATTAGACTTAGGAAAAGATAAAATTGTGATTGAATGGTGATCTAAATTGCATGAATGAACGATAAGTATATCGAGGCAGCTTTGTTGCAATAATCTTGTATGAGCTAGTATAGATTTGGAATGTCTGAAATTGTATGGTCACTTTTAAATTATCTAAGTAATATGTCATGATTATATGAATAAACGTACATGCATATCACGTAGTGAGCCATATCATTGTCGAGTATGTCTTTGGTGGGACAAAGGTGTACTTGGGAGGCAGCGGGTCTTTAATGAATGGGGCTAGGGTTGCATGACTTATGGACCACCCCATTCGAATAATGAAACTATGGTTGCATGACTTATGGACCAACATTAAAAATTGTGGTTGCATGTCTTATGGACCACCCCACTTAAGATTGGGACATGGTTGCATGTCTTATGGACCAACTTTGGAATTGTAGTTGCATGACTTATGAACTACCCCAAACCCCGAATGGAGGGCGTAAATTCATTCACTTATGACTACCGGAAAGTCATATGCTTGTGCATTCATATGGTTGCTTAATTATAACTTGCTTGTATAGATATTTTAGCTTGGTCGGGCATGTTACTTGAAGAAAATGAATCTCACTAAGCATTAGCTTATACCCCAACAGTTTTTGTTGCAGTGTTCCTATTTTTGGATGTTCCGAGAGGACATTTTGTGCAGGTTTATCACATGGAATTAAAGAGCTTTTGAGGAAGTCGGGACCTAGTGTAGGCGTGGACTTCTAGGAAAATCTCTTTAATGTAGAATTCATATATTGTAATGGAGCTAAACGATGTAGACTCCTATTATTTTGGCGGGGGTATGCCCCCTTGGCTTTTGTAAAGTTAACTGTTTATTTGTTGTGATTTATATTCTTAATGCTATGTATGCTTTCTTAAGACTACTCGAATCAAAGTGTGATCCTAAAAGTTGTGTGAGTACACCTTACACTCGATATGTAAACTTATGGGATGACTAAGGTTGTCATACTTAAGTTTAAATATCGGTGTGGTGGACTGTCGCGTTTAGGGTACCCTTTGGGGCGTGACAGAGGGCGCAAGTCCATCCACATATGATTTCCGACTGGTCATATGTTTGTTGAACTCATTTATCTGATGCATACCATTTGCTTGAATAATCACTTGTTTGAATGAATTGTCCTAATTGTGATATGGAAGTTTATACTCACTAAGCTAGTTAGCTTACGCCCCCATAGCTTTTATTTGTTGCAGCACGAGTTCATTTCTCTTAGGCCGAGGCAAGCCATAGCTCAGATACCGGAGATAGGAGTTTCCCTTAGAAGTTTACTTCGCTTTTGTTTAGACTTCCGTTGGAAACTAAAGGACTCTGGATGACTGTAATTGGACTTGATATTATTTTGCAGGGGAATGCCCCTTAAATTTTTGTAATGTATATATATGCGTTTTGGTTTATTATCTATGGCTAGTGAATGCCGCATTAAACTTCTCAACTTCATTGATTGAGTATTCTATTGTCGTAAAGGGACGCTTTACATTTATACAAGATTCCCGAAAGGCTCAGATAGGGATTTCGTGAGTCTTATATAGTATGTGGCGGGCTATTACATGTAGGATACCCTATGGGGCGTGACAATTTTGATGCTAGAAGTTCATTGATAGGATAGAATGGAAAGTAATAGCACCTTGAGGAATGGAATTGGTTTTATTAACTTCAAATGTCTATGCTATTGAAGTGAAAATAATTTTATTTTTAGGCAACTTAAAAATATAAGTTACGAACTAACTTTTTTTTTCAAGAGATGAAATCGGTGGATTATATGAAGTTCTTCTCTTTGAATTATTTTTATCCTAATACTTACTACAATATTATTTTTCGGTTTTTCCTATTCATATCTAATGAGATTGGTTTTGGGAAAATCCACATGTGACTAGATTTTTTCCGATTTTCTTGAATTGAATTTGCTACTCAATGGTATTTACAACTTGCTTAACTAACTCGACTTGTAGAACAACTTGTATCAAGTTTTCCCAGTAGTTCAAGTTAGTTATCATGGGTCATTTTTCATTATCTCATTTGTGTTTTTTTTAACCATTCAATAATTATATTTATATATTGTGTGACAGTAAATCCAAATGGAAATACTTCTGCAAGTGCACGAGATACTTCATCAAATCCATCACTTGGAGATGATGGTAACAATAGTGAGGAAGAAAATTAAAAACTCAGTTTTTTGTTTTTTGGCTGAAGCAATTGACATGAATGGAGTCAAATTAATGTGATAAAGTGTGTACATATGCTCATTTTGATATAATTTGGAGTTTGTGCTTATGTTTCTTCTGAGGACACTAAACCATATTGTTTTATGTTTTTTTTCCTTTAATGCAAGGATAGCCATGGTGATCTTTAAGTAATTTTTATGCTATTAGTTTCTATTACATATCGAGCGCATTTTATGCTCCAAAATGTATTAGTGATATTTGTTCATACATAAATTTCATGTGCAGAAGTAATAGCAGGTATCAATTATATTGTGATCAAACAGGTGTATATTACTAATTGTGCATATGTTACACAATAAACAAGTATATATTGCCAAATTAAACCAAGTTAAACATTAATCTCTTCTTAATAAGAGTAGCCATGTGTAAACGTCGCTAAATTAAAATAACAACCACATTTAGAAATTATTTTAATTGAATACCTACATGTAGATATCGCCCATATATTAGAATAACCACGTTTAAATTGAGATAAATATGAGATTTGTCACATTTATAAATCGCCATTGTTGTCCAACAAACATATATAAAGCTTATTCAACCTGTGCATGGCCACGATTAAACATCGCCAATTAAGTAATTTACTTATGTTTACACGTTACTAATAAAAATATTTACCCATATTTAAACGTCGCTAATAACAAGTTTCCCTCCTTTTATATTTAGCAAGATGGAGATTAGTCATATTTAGCCACACATAAGTGTGACCAAAACATGATAATAGGCCATGTTTAAACGTGGCCTAACGAAGTGTATTTGGCTGTTAAACTAACATTAGCGACATTTCAATTTTTAACGTTACTTATCAAATCTGCGATGGATCTTTTGCAATGTCTATAGGCCACGTGTAAAAAAACGTGACCAAAAATCTCTAGTAATGTTTAATTAATGTTTAGCCACGTTTATTAGACGTAGCCAAAGGCCCATTTTGTTGTAGTGCCATAACATGAAGACTGCTTTGCAAGTCAGAGATTGCAAGACTAATTACTTATTCTCTTAATGTGTTATACATATATAGATATTTAGAAAAATAGTTTCGGAAACCAATAATTCCACAAATCACAAAGACTACAGAGAATCAGATATCTTACCAAAAAATGAAATAGGGTAAAGAAACTTAGGTTAACTATCACAATCAAAGGAGATTACAAAAGGAATAAATCAAGTTTTAAGCCTTTTCTCTCAACCAAGTTTAATCCATCAACATTCTAATCCCTAACTTGATCTTTGATACGCTCTGCACTTGGTTCCTATCCCAATCCCAGCTTTATGAATTTCGTACAAAAACAAATTATTGGGGGTAAGTACAACTAGCTTAATGAGATAATTCATTATGCAAACATACCCACAACAAAACAATCAAGCAATTCCTTTAGCAAACATATAAGACGCAACATCTACATGATCAAACAAATACATACGATTATCCAGATACATATGTAGAACGGATTTGTGCCCTCCATTCGAGGGTTAGGGAATGATTTGAATGGGTACAATGACCTTCTCGAATTTTTAAAGGGGTCCAACAACCTTCTTAAAGTTTGCACGCGTGTCTTAGGATTCCAATCAATCGTACTAATAGTCACTGAGTTTTCCTTACCTAAAGTGATCAATCTAGCTTAGCTACACCATGAGGCCGTATTCCTCGAATGTTCTAATTCTTCAAGATGTAGCTAGCTAGCTTACCTTTCCGGTCCTACGCAGAGGAGTAGTAGCAAAATGCGTATGTGATTCTTTAAATGATATGCATGATCAATTTAGTATAGCAGGTTCCCAAATTAGGAATTAATTTCAATTAACAACCAATATTCACACTACGTCATCATAATAAGGAAGCAATTCACTTTATTCAACCAATCGAGTTTCGATATACTTAATGTTCATTAATCACACATAACAAATCACATATATAAATCCCATCATATCCCACTAGCATATCAATTTTATCCTTTCTTATAATCCAGTGCTCTACTTTATAAGCACATGCACGAATACGCAAAATGTAAAGAAAAACTCGCACATCCTTAGTGCAATCCTTGGTCAAAGTGATCCTCAAGAAATGGGGGTCTTGTATTCCTCATCACCCAAACAAAAGAAATACCCGGAATGATTATTTCATCTAAATTCTACTTAAGTTTTCTAACTCTATTTCGTTATTTGTGTCAAAATTCGAATTATGTGAAATTCTAACTTAAAATGACCAAAACTTACTCATTTTAACTTGGAATTTCACATATTGGATGTCGTTTTCTACCTATTTGAAAAGATCAATATGTTTCCAAGGTTATTTTAATATTTAAAGCTATTTAGGTTCCAAAATGGGTCGGCACATAATTGATCCGAAAAGTCCAGCCATTGAATTGAAATTTTCTAAGTTCTATATTATCTAAAAATTCTATAGCAAGCACATAGATATTTATATTGTGAACTCCTGAATTTTTCAAGAATGGTTTTGGAATATCAAATCGAAACCTTAAAGCCTGACCTAAGTTGAAACCGAACCTTAAGCAAATTCGATCACGAGATTTCATAAGAGAATATTCAAAAACAAAAATTGAAAATTTAATAATCCTTCGATTCAAAATTCCAGGTATGAGACAATCCATCCATTCGATCCTTAATATAAACCCTTCGATTTCTAGAGTAAAGTTGGATTAAACCCTAACCTTAGTCAAACCGGAGTTTCAAAAGTCAACAATGATTAAGACAATCTAACAGTTTCAACTCCGGCAAATCCACGCTCTCAAACCCTAGAAAACGAAATTGAGTTAATGGCTTATAATAGTTCGTAATAATATAGGAAAGCATAAAAATATCAGATTCGTTAATTTCGAGTGTCCTTTGGACTCAAACAGGACCAGTTTTCAAAAAATGTGTCATGAGGCTCGGAATAATAAAAATATTCTGACAACACTAAAAGACTTGTAATTATACGAGGATTTAAAAAATATCAGTTTTAGAATTTTTTGTTAACTAAAAATATCAGATATAGCTTGTTTACGCGTATTTTTATTACTACCGTCATTTTATTTGTCTAGTTTACTATTCAAAATACTATTCTTACTATTCATTACTATTTCACTATCTCTACTTTTTCTTACTACCTACATATCTATTTTCTTATTTTTTACATTTCCAATACAACTTTATTCACATCAAATCTTACACATTATTTCTTTTCTTTACAAAAATTACAAAACAAACAAAATATTCTCTCTCTCCTCCCTCTAAAAATCACAGGCCATCTCTCTCTTCTCTATATTATTTTTTCAATTTATTTTATTACATCAAAAATTCACTCCAAAAATTCTATAAATACTCCATTCCTCCTTCATTCTTTCACACATTCATTTTACATAACAAAACTCTATCAAAATTCTCTCTCAAAACTTTCTCCAACAATCCCCTCTCAAACACTCTCTACCATCCACTACTTTTCAAGAAAATAAACAAAACACATTCATCTCTTTTCAAATCCTCCATTAAACCTTAGGTAAAAATTCTACCTATATTCTTTATCATGTTCATACAACTTAGCATGAGCTTAGTGTATGTTTCTTAGACTTATGAGAGTTAAAAAAGCAATAATATGTTCATGTTTTATTTTTGTTTTTGAAATGACCATAAAATTTCCAACTTATATTTCATATGTGTGTTATTGAATTTATACAGGCTTTTGATATATATTGAATGTGATTTGTGTTCATGATGCATTATGTGTTTTATTATTGTGTTAAATATTCAAATACTAGAATTTATTAATATTAGTTCATAAAATTTAAATTGCATTAACATGTAAGAATTATATTTGGAATGCATTAAAATGAGTAAATAAATCCATGCACATAAGTTTCATTATAGCATAATTCTTATACCTTAAAGGAGCTAAATACAAGATTAATTAACTAAAGACAAATTTATTAACTAGCCTTTGATAAGTCATTAAGTTCCCTTAACCTCTTATGCCTCAAAAGTCAAACCTTAAGATAATATCAACTTTAATAATGCAAAATTCATGCACCAATTTCAGATCTCCAAAACAAGCCTTCAAAAGTTTCGAAACCCCATTATCTTCTTCTCTAAAGCTCTACCATGGATCTATATAGATAAGCCTTTCATTTCTATATTTTCCACCATCAAAAGCATGCTAGAGGATCACAAAACCAGGTCTAAAGTTCTATTGGTAAGTGTGTGTTTCATGTCTTCAAAATGTACAAGTTCATTGTTTTTTTTAGCAATAGATTTTAAGCTTAAATTGTGTTTGATGACTTATATATCTTGTTGGTTGTATGAGGAGTGTTATGTTGTTATAGGAGTTAGTGGTATATGTAATATAAGAGATTGGAAGTGTTGAGAAATGCATATGGTTGATGACTAAGTGTTGGGTATAGTGATTTGGGGTTTGAAGTATGATTTGTATGATGATTTGTGGTGGAGAGTTTGATGTTTCAGTTGGAGTTTATGTTGTTTGAATAATGTAATGAACATATAAGAAGCTTTGAGAAACTTGGAACAGTTTAAGAGAAATTTGGAAGTGTAAATTTAACATGAAAAACGAGGAGTTTAAAAGAATTTTTGCAACCTGTCACAGAGTTTACGCCGGCAAAGTATGCTGGCGGTGTTGAAGGGTACGCTGCCGGTGTACATGAGGAATTTAGCGGTGTTGAGGATGCACTCGGGGACCAGATTGGTCGACCTTTGACGCTGGCAAATTTTTACATCTACGCCGCCGGTGTTGAAGTCCGGCGTTGGTTTCTCTGTTTCACAGCCTATTTGTAATTTGGCCTTAACTTTTTCATCCGACCTCCATTTGAGGTGATTCAAGTTTCGTTGGAAAGCAAAAAAAGAGATCTGCAACTTTCATGTTTTAAGATTTTACAAATTACAAAAGTATCAGTGCTTAAATTTCATTTCTTTCCAACTAATACACTTTCCAACAAAGTTTAAAACTTATTGTTGTTTGTTAAAAGTTGTCCAAAGCTTGATAAATGATCATTTAAGTATTTTTTGAGTATTGTATGATAATATATGATATCTAAATGCTATGTGATGATGTTATAATGATTTATTTGAATTTCTTTGGATGATTATACTTGAGATTTGATGAACATATATACTTAAACTAAGTGTGAGTTTGTAATTATTTTTTTTACAGTGATTGATTCCCTTTCGGTTATTCCCATTGACTCTCAAGCTAGTACAGGTATGCAGTGACTTGCTTGTATGTTTGTTAGGGTAGCATACTTAAATTTGATATAAATTCTAAATGACTTAAATATTGCTTGAATTGCTTGTGTTTTTAGCGTTGAATCCGGTCCGAGGAGCAGTAACTTATCATGATGCAATGATATGTTAGTATAGGTGCTTAGGCCAATAGTCATGATGCAATGACTAGGCTCAGCGGATAATCGATAGGAAAATGTAGTAACTGAGCAACATTTACTTATTCTTGAAAAGAAATAGTATAACTTAATGCAACGTTAATGGGAGCATGTGAATTAAATTATATTATGGATTGAGTTAAGTGAAGTTAGGCAATGGCTATATAACCTATATGAGATTATTCTTTTTAGTGTAACGTTATCTAGGAGATATAGATATTCGAGCTATCTATATCAACCCCTTGAGCGTCGTGAGCGTTACTCAGGATCCCCAAATCCCATGGCTTGTTCCGGAGTTTGAATAACTCTAATGATGATTTGATCAATGATTTCTAATGAAAGATAAATAAAACATTAATGTTTGTATTGCATTAATCTAGGTATGATTGCCACTACGCTTTTGAGTGTTGTTGTGTACTGGGCCTTTGGCTCACTGATGCTATATTTCAGGTGATGACGATTGTTATGATGATATGGGCTATGGGTTGGATTGGGAGAAGTTTATGGATGAGTGGGCGAGTAGGTCGAGTGCAAGATGACAAGGAAGGAAAATTTTTGATCAAGTTATTGGTTTAAATATTGTATTTTGTTTTTTGAATAGAGGCTTGTTAGTTAAGCCTTGTTTGTATATAAAGACTTAAAGTCTATTTTTCTTGTTTTGTAAAACTCATGTAAGTTTTGTTGTGTCATGTGTTTGACACAAGATTGTAAATTATTTCTTTAAAAGTTCTATATGAATAGATTACTCAAGTGAGTAATCCATTTGTAAAAAGTCTTTATATCAAGTTATAGTAGGACTAAACAAACAATCACATAAATTGTTAGATTCAGAACAACCTTACATATAATATGAAAATATTATATGTGGTTGGGGACTTGACTTGCTAAATCTTAAGGATTGGTGGGTCGGGTTTTTACAGTTTTTGTTCATGTTCCTATTTTACATTATGTTATTATGTTGTTGTTGTTGTTGTTGTTGTTGTTGTTATTATTATTATTATTATTGTTGCTCTAATCTAACTTCTATATAGTATATATATATTATGTATATATATTTCTTTAGAGTATATAAGCTCACTTGTATTTATTTATTTTCATGCCTTGCAATTTATTTATTTCATGCAATTTATTATGACTAGTCTTTCTAGTCTTAGACTTGTCCATATTAAGTCAAAACGATTTTCTTTCTTTTCTTTTTGGGACTAGTCTATTCTTATTCTCAAGTTGCCTTGATGAAGTTAAGGCTCCCAATACATGATCGGGAGACCTTGATGAAGCTAAGGTTCCCAATGCTTGACCAATTTATTATGTTTATTTGCTTATGAGTATTTCCTTTTATCTTATTATGTATTATTCTTACATTTACATTGCTACATAATCATATTCATGCATTGTTAGAATATTGTTATCTTAAATAAAAATAAAAATGGGTTCTTTCTTAAATAAAGAAAAGTAAACTAGATTTCTTAACAAAAGGAATTTTCAACAAAAAGATCTAAGTTTTGTTTTCAAAGGATAAGCTAATCATAAATTCTAGAAGAGGTAGTAATGTAGATTTCTTCAAAATCATAAAGGAACTCATTTCTTTTATAAATCAAAACTAAATACTCCATAAAGGAAGAATTTTTAGCATTGAAAGATTTTAACTCAACCATATCTTTTATAAAACTTAAATAGGTTCACCTTAGACTTCGAAAATTACATACTAAGAAAGTTTCTTCAAAACTTAATTTTTATATGGTATTCTCTTTTCAAAATCAAAATGAAATTTGGTAAGTTCTAATATTAACAATTCTTTATTAAGAAAGCTTTTCTTATAAACTTATCTAAAAAGAATTATTTCACCACTTGATAAATATTAAGAATTAAACAAGTTTTTCATACCAAGATAAAATCAACTCACTATTTTAGAAACCAACTTAGAAAAATAAAATTTGCCAAGAAAATAAAGTTTTAAAGATAAACTTATTTTTCTAAAGAAGAAAAAGGATATAAAAATGAGAGGAAAACATACATTTCTTACAACTCCAAATATTTAACCACACAAAAGCTTAAAGGATATTTTGAAAAACTTATTTTTCAATCATTAGAAATAAAGTTAGTAGATAACTCAAAGAACCAAATTTTTGAAAATTAATTTACTTTTGTAAATATAGGAAATTGAATTATAATAGGAAAAACACCCACTTATAACTACTCAAGAATTTTTAAAGTTTCCTTCTAGCAATTTAAAATGGAAAAATTTTCAAAGTTTCATCTTTTAAAAACTCTTAAAGACAAATTGTTTATGAAATATCAATGTTGAGACAACATTACAAAAACCATGCATACAATATGATTATAAATATATGTTCAAAGAATTTTTCAACTATATAAATACCCATATATTTTGCTTAAAGATTTTTGAGTAAAGAGAAGTTTGGAAAAATCATATTTTGTGAACTATATATTTGTAACTATTCTGTACCTTAGTAATTTGCAACCCAAACGACTTTTTATGACAAAAATAACCTTTAGAAACAAATAGATCTTTTCGAGTAGGTAGAAAATGGTATATTATATACGCAATTCGAGTTAAAATGACCAAGTTATGGCCATTTTAAATTGGAATTACTCTCTATACGAATTGTAAAAATATTATGACATAGTTTTTTATAAGTACCATAGAATCAATAAGAAGTACTCATTATGGGTATTCTTTTTGATTAGGTGATCCGAGAGGAGTATTCATACCTGGAGGATTATTTTGATTAGTGGATTTACCGATCAACTCATCCGAAAGAAAGATATATCCTCATGGCCAAGGAGTTTATTTCCAACCTTTTACGTACTTGTTTGTGCTTGTAATAGAGACACTAGAAGTAGGAAAAGATGAAAATGAATTATGTATAATAATATTGGTTGAAAGAATGCTAAGAATACCAGGACATGAATCATTGTTAATTAACTTGTGTTTTACTATTATTATGTTGGAGTGTGTGCAAATTTTGTGATCACCTTTAAATTACTCTAATCATATATTATGAGTTGTATTAATTGATTCATGTATATCACATAGTTAGTTTCATCTCATGAGCTACTGTACTCGATGGGACAAGAGTATAGTAGCGGGTTGCAAGAACCATAAATTGTAAGATGGAATTAGGAGCCTTGAAAGAACTATTTCAAGATGGCAAGTAGGCACCTGAAATAAACTACATAAGTTGGATTTTAAAGAGCCTGAAACACCTAACCCTGAATGGAGGGGTAAATCCATTCAAACGTATTATTTCCCAGATCATATGTATTGCTTGATTACTTGTTTGATGCATTCATATGCTTGTTTAATAACTTGTTTGAGATTATTTATACAAGTACGTTGATTCGGAATATTCTCACTAAGGTAGTTATGCTTATATTCCGATAGACTTTGTTGTAGCAGGACTATATCTTTTATGCCCAGGACTTCATATACTCGAGTAGGATCATGTTTTGGAAAGCTTATGGAAATTCTTTGAAGATCTTAGGCTAAATATCCATTCATATCTTTTAGTGTTAGTATTGTTTCCTTGTGTGAAAGACTAAGTTGATATTATGATTGTTTGGAGATTTACAGGGGAAAACCATTAAGATGACGTAAGAATTATATTATAATGTTGGAATTAAATGGTTATCTAGATTTCTTGCATGTTGTATTTACTATCTCGAACTATATATCCCACCAGTATCTCCTTATTGTTGTGATAGACGCCTTACATATGGTGTTGAAACTTTCGCATGACTTCGAGAAGTCATTCTTAAGTTTTAGGGTCTGTTTGGATTGTCTGTTTTTCATCTGTATCTGTATCTTTTTTAAAATGATATGTGTAAATATATCCGATTTGCAACTAAATTTTATCTATATTTATTCTATTTGGTTTTTTGATGAGAACTGTCATTTTTTTTATTTATATCTTTTTCTTGATAAATAATTTGTTAGCAAAAAATTTGAAAAAGTGTCTGTATCTATCGAAAAAAAGCCAAAACAAACAGACCCTTAATATCGTATGTGGCGGATTGTCACGTTTAGGGTACTTTTTGGGGCGTGACATATATATTTGGAAAATCCTTTAATATAAATATATGCTCGTATTTTCTGCATGATTCTAGTGATATTGTCCCAACAATGATTTTTTTAAAAAAAAATTATTTTAGGAGTTTGAATGATGAAGTTTACAAAATCTCTTTTAAGTTGTTGGAAAGAAAACTAAAATCTTGAGTTTGTTACAAAGGAGTGCCTACCCATTTTATCTATTATTTATATATATTTTTAACTTCTTAAAAATTAATTTACTTCTTAAAATTCGATTCTTTAAGTTGTATACCAATTTTATTTCCTAAGTAGATTTTTAACTAGTGAGTTTCTTTTAAACTTGATTTAGAAAAATTATTTGGTTCTTAGTATTTTTCAAAGTGTTGGTATAAATCCTATAAATATGTTCTTAAGAAAAATTTTCATATAAAAAAAATTATCAACATTAAAATTCATACAAATTTACTTTAATAATTTGGAGCTAATATAATTGAACCGTAATCCTATGCTTTGGTGAAAATTTCTTCTAAGTGTTAAAAGTCATTTTTCTGGAGGGTTTAGTTCTATTTTTATAAAAGAAAATAACTCCTTCTATCTCCTTAAAATAATATAATAAATAAATAACTCATATAAAAAAAATAAAGACATGAAGAATTAAATAAGCATATATATAATATATACACACAAACATATATAAGAACAAAAATTTGGAAGCCTTAACTTTTATCAAGGCTTCCAGAAACTTAGAAATGGTCATGTTCCCTAAGAAGAAAAGAAAAACATAAGAAAGCTTAAGGAAAAGAAAAAGAAGAAATTTGTGGAAGTAGTAGATTTTTATTTAAGTCTTCCCGGGATTTAGAAATGGACAAGTCCCTTTAAATAGCAAAATAATTAAAAGCAAAACAAATAAAATGAAAGCCTTAGAAATTTTTGGACAAGGCATTACCAGGACTTAGATTAATTAAGGAGAAATCCCATTTTTATTTTGACTTGATTAAGGACAAGTTTGAGACTTAGATTATGGACAAGTCTTAATAAGCAAGTGAATAAATAAATTGCAACATATAAAATAAGTGCATGAACATAAATATTAGATTAGTGGGCTTATATGCTCAAATAGATATAAATATGTACATAACTATATTTTTACATATAGATAGTTAGATTAGTTGAAAAAAATATATCAACAAGAATATGACTCCAATATGATCATAATGTAGATGAGATATGAGTTTCATTTTTGGCATTATCATCCCTAGCTTTTTGTATCATGGGGAGAGAATTTCTCTGTGGATAATGCATGAAACAATACCTATACTAATTATAGATGTATGGGAAGTGTGTTTACTTTAAAAAGATTAATGAAAGAAGTGTGTTTGAGTTAAAAAGAGGAATGAATAGCAAGATTTTGTGGAGCTAAGGAGGAGAGAAAGAGAGAAAAAAATGAGAGAAAAGAGAGAAATTTAAGGAAGTTGTAAAGTGTTAAATGGGGGAAGTGTAGTAGGTATTTATAGAGATAAATAAGGGGATTTTAGTTGGAATAAATAATTTGAAAAATAAAAAAAGGTTGCTGCAATAAGGTACAACTGGCATGAATAGTGGCTATAAGAAAAAAACAAATCAAGTGAAAAGTGAAAAATTTGACATGTAATGATATAATTTGTAAAAGTAGTAAATAGAGTGTGTGGTGTAAGAAATAGACACAAATTATAAGGAAAAAATTGCAGCAAGAAATGGCAGAAAATAATGCAAATAGTAATAAATAGTAATAGTAAAATATGAAATAAGTTATTGGTAGCGATAAAATATGTGTATATGGACATATTTAGCGTTTTTATGAGCCGTAAAAATTGTATATGATATTTTTATCAAATGATAAATTATTGAATGATTTTTGAAAGATGAATTGATATTATTTTATCACTAATTGTTATCCAATTTTGTTATCACGGTTTGCATAGTAGCGATCGATTGCGGAAACAGTTTGGTTGACGAAAATTTGATTTGAAAATTTAGATATCACATTATAGAAAATAAATTTGCATTATTTTATTACTAAATTTTAATTGAATTATATTGTCTTGATTACGTGTTCTTGATCGAATACGAAACTGATCACGTAAAGGTAAAAAATGATTTATTCTTGGATTATATAATCTTTTTAAGGTTTATACTATATATATGATTCATAATTTAAGTTCATAATATTTTTCTAATTAATTTATTATTTTATGGTTTTTAAAACTTATTCAATCGAGTCTGATTTTTATAAGGTTTACGGTTGTGTCGATTTGACTTTAAGATTATGGTTTCATTTTCTAGTATGAGATTTTACTTAAAAACACCGTAAAATTTTGGAGTTTAAATTTATAGGAAATTATTTCTTATTATTTTACCAATAGATATTATTTGGATGTATCACCTCGATTTGTGTGTTAGAGATCAAATGGGTGAATTATTTAGTGTAAACTTTTCGGATTGGTTGAGTTATTGGATGGTTTTGTTGGTGATATGTTTTCTAGATGATTTGATTTTAAGGTTTTAGGTTTTATTTAATTTATCTGATAACTTAGGGTTATTAAATCTTTATCTGATCTTGTTTATGGTTTCCAAGGTTTCAAAATTTTAGAAATCCAAGTTTAATTTAATTTATATGATATTATAGGATTATAAAATTTACTTGATTCCATCTAAGGTTTATGAGATTTTGTATGATTTGATACGATTTTAGGATTTTGATTCTAATGCGAATTTTAGGATTCACAATGTGTTTTATTTATTTTATTAAAATTCTAATTAATCTTCTAATATGATCTCAGTCTACATTATTTAACTAATATCATAATATTTTTTTATTGCATTTTTACTTATTTATTGTAATTATCTTGGTACAATATTTGTCGCATCAAATGATTTATCAAGTACGTAGTTTGTGCCAATAATTGTAAGTTTTCTTAATTAGCCTTAGGGTCTTATTATGTTATAGGTTGCATTAATATTATGATTATGTATAAACTATTACCATAATTATAAATTATAAAGGTACTTATCACAATTATAATGTTGGATAAGAATCATATAGCATTGCTACAAGTTGATAAGTTGTCAAGATTAATATATCATTGGTACTGAAATAATTATGGCCTTATATAATTAATACTGTTAACTTATTAAAATTGTTTTAATATGTGGATCGAGTATAGTATTATGATTATTTATCATATGAAAAAATTATGTTATTTATTTTTACTACAATACATATAATGTTAGTTATGACATATTTTTGATATTATTAACACACTACAACTATAAATTGTAGTGATAGTTTGTTATATACTTATTATGTATTAAGTGTGTCACGCCCCAATGGGTACCCTAAACGTGACTCCGCTATACTCAATACTAAAGCTTAAGTATGAAAACCTTAGCCATTCCCAGAAGCTTTTATATTAAGTGTAAGGCGTAATTTCACAACTTTAGAGGACCATATATGGAATTGTGAAGCTTAAGGAGATATAAAAACATATTAAGAAAAGAGGATTCACAATAATTATTCATACATGGCAAAGACTTTACAAACTTAGGGACAACACCCTGAAATATATGCATGCTAATACTAGGCTAAATTTTACCCAAATTTCTAATGTTCAAGAGAGATTACCTGCCTGCATGGTCCACGTAGCCTTAACCATAGGTACGAGAACTGCAAAAGATATCTATTGGGGTAAAAGCTAATAGGCTTAGTGAGAACTATTTCCATAAATAACTTCTTGTAACAAGATTCAAACAAGTTGATTTAATCAAACAAATGTAATGCACAAACACGTGGGCAAACAAGCATATAGCTTTTCGGGAACTATATGTTGAATGGATTTACGCCCTCCATTCAGGTTTGGTGATACTTATCCTCAAAACAAGTAGTTTTAATAATAGAAAATTTTAAGCTTGCGAGCACTCATCGCCAGCGTTCATTAAAAAGTTTTCAACTTACGAGCACTCATCGCCAAGTATTCCGATCTACTGATTGACCTTGCTTTCGATCAACCGCCAAGTAATCGCTTTGATCTCCCGCCAATGTTTGCTTTCGACATGAGCTTACTATCCTTCTCACCCAAGGATAATAACCCAACCATCAATGTACTCACTCGTGGTATGCATGATTTCATTAATTTATAAAGTCATAACATGATTATTTTCAACTTTATGTGATCAAGGAATTGCACACAAATCAATATTAAACTAAAACAATCACTTAGAACAATTCGGCTTCGATATTCTTAGAATTCTTTCAAGAAATTATTTTACATGCAATCGGTTTATCCTTTCCTATCTCTAGTGCAACTAATTTACAAGCACAACAAGTATAGCATTTAATGGAAATAAACTCACGATGCCATTGCCGTCTATTCCTCTAAGCGGATGAGTCACAACACTCCACTTAATCGTAATAGTCTCGGGGTAAAGGAATCCTTCCTCGGGTCACCTAGCCAAAGAAAATACCCACAATGATTTTTCTTGATGTTTTCTTGAATTTTGACAAAACAATGTCAAAGAACGTTAAAGTTCGTAAGAAAACTGTTCCAACTTAAAATGGCCATAACTTGGTCATTTAACTTGGAATCGTGCATATAAATATGCCGATTTCTACCTACTCGAAAAGATCTACCCATTTACAAAATTATTTACAACAAACAGAGCCATAAAGGCCCGAAACAGTTGCGACAAAATTCACCACGGATTTTTCAATAAAAACAACTTTGGTTCAAGAAATCAAAAATTTGTTTGATAAAACTTAGTTTATCTAATATAGTTGAAAAATTCTCTTTTTATAACAATAACTCATATTTAAGCATGCTCAAATGTCTTGTTGTCCAATTATTTTTCTTAGGTAAACAATGTCGGGTTGAAGTTTTTTCGGAAATTGTTTTTGTGAATTTCTTTGAAATGAATACCTTGTTTTTTCATTTTCTAAAAACGTTTTATGT